>SJYX01000648.1:278161-325489 GCA_006410675.1 Oreotragus oreotragus | reverse complement strand
GGGATTGGGGGCAGGAGGAGAAGGGGACGACCGAGGATGAGATGGCTGGATGGCATCACGGACTCGATGGACGTGAGTCTGAGTGAACTCTGGGAGATGGTGATGGATAGGGAGGCCTGGCGTGGTGCGATTCATGGGGTCGCAAAGAGTGGGACATGACTGAGCGACTGAACTGAACTGAACTGATCATTATCACAGAAATCTGTACCTTAACTGTATATTTCCTGATTTGTTCTGTCATAAACCATTGGATTATTTTTTTTATCAAAAGCAAAATAAATAAAAGCAAAAATGAACAAATAGTACCTAATTAAACTTAAAAGGTTTTGCACAGCAAAGGAATCCATCAACAAAATAAAAAGACAACCTGTGGAATGGAAGAAAAATATTTGCAAATGACCAACAAAGGGTTAATAACTCATACAATTCAATCCAAAAAATGGTCAGAAGACCTGAACGGACATTCTTCTAAATGAGACACACAGATGGCCAACAGACACATTAAAAGGTACCCAGCATCACTTATTATTAGAGTAATACAAATCACAACAATGTTATCACCAAAAAGTGTACAAATAAAAAATGTTGGCGAGGATGTGGAGAAAAAAGGAACCCGTGTNCCAAAAAAAAAAAAAAAAAAAAACACCTCAATCCAAAAAATGGTCAGAAGACCTGAATGGACATTTTTCTAAATGAGACACACAGATGGCCAACAGACACATTAAAAGATACCCAGCATCACTTATTATTAGAGTAATACAAATCACAACAATGTTATCACCAAAAAGTGTACAAATAAAAAATGTTGGCGAGGATGTGGAGAAAAAAGGAACCCGTGTACACTTCTGGTGGGAGTGTAAATTGGTGCAGTCACTATGTAAAACAGTATGGAGGTTCCTGAAAAAAAAAAAAAAAAAGAACTACCATGTGATCCAGAAATTCCACTATTCCACTCCTGGGTATAAATCTGGGAAAAAAATAAGAACTAGTAGGTATTGAAACTCCTTTTGGGGAGTCTTCTTCTAATCAGCTGCACATGTATCCTCTCACAGACTCAAGAAAACCTCAAGATACAAGCAAAGCATCATAAATGTATTAGTTTAACTCAGAAAGTCTAAGTCCAACATAAAATGTGTGGAGACAGTCAAACAACAGGGAGAATTGCATTTGGTATAGTGCTAACTAGAAAGAAAAAAATACAAAATCATGTTCACACTGCAATTACCAGAGTAAAAGCATTCGAGTAATTGAGAAAGAAATAGGAAAAATTAAAACAGTTTTGCAAGAGCAAGGAAGTGAGGATGCTTTTTTCCTTCTCAACTTCCTTTATTGTTATAGCATTGTTTTTGCAATAAAGAGGCTCATGCTGTTTTGGTTGCCCTGCACTGCCTGGTGTACCCTAACCGCTTACAGACCTGGGATGTCCTGGCTTAAACTGTAATTATATTAAAAACGAAACGGAATAAATGAATAATAATAACCATAAGAGCTGCTGTGAATTAACCATAATTGTCTTAATGATTAGAGTAGCTATGAATTAAGAAGCCAGTTGTAATCATAATGGCCACTGCAGTAATGAGCTAGAAAATGAGTGCATGCAAATGGACCCATAAGGAAAGAGACCAGAATATGTGGCCAAAGACCAAGGGTCTGTGTGGGGGAAGATGGAAAATTACAAGAGCATTACACCAGCCAAGAAAAGATTCCAACAGGAGCACCAACCAGAGGGCTTTCTCCTCCAAAGCAGCTTGGGCTGAACTACACAGGACCTGACCCGTCTAAGAAGAGCAAATGCGCATGTCCCAGAGTGGAGCCTGACATACAGATGCTTCAGGGATGAAGATGGTGGAAGTGGGTGCCTCTAAAAGTGGGGAGAAGATCACAAAACCACCCGAAGTTGACGAGGCTACAGCTGGACACACTGCCCTTCTGAGGAGTGTGTTCAGGCTCTGACTCCTACGTAAAACAAACTCCAATATAGAACTTCCCTAAAGCGTTCCATCTACAGAATTAACTCATAGACCCTG
Organism: Oreotragus oreotragus; assembly: GCA_006410675.1. Lineage (NCBI taxonomy): Eukaryota > Metazoa > Chordata > Mammalia > Artiodactyla > Bovidae > Oreotragus > Oreotragus oreotragus. The sequence goes on along the minus strand of SJYX01000648.1, from coordinate 323,462 downwards.
TATCTGTGGACCTGCAGATATGGCACTCAGAACGTAAACTTGCCAATGAATGGCCCTACAGACAATACGCACTATAAGGAATGCCCACATTGATGGTGAAGTCATTAAGGCTGTGGGTTTTGGGAAAAGAAGCCTGGTTCTTTTTAGGTAGCACTTATTAGCTATGCTTATCAGACAAGTACTTACTTTCTTTGGCCTCAGTTTTCTCACCTGTAAAACAGGAAGAGTAACAGAACTTACATGATAGAGATGCAATGAGAATTAAGTGAGATGATTCATGTCAAGTTCTTAGCACAGAGTTTGGTGTACTGTGAAAGTTTACTGTTAGTTATGACAGTTAACGTTACTAGAGTTAAATGATGTAGTAATTTGCAAATCAAAATTTTATGTTTAACCAGAATCGCACACCTTTTATTTTCCAACTTTCTGTCCTGAGATTTTGTATTTGAAAAAACAATCTATCTTACTGTATTTGAAGCCGGTAACTGGAGGCCAGTCCTAACTGTTCACTGAAACATTAACAGTGAGGTCCTATTTTGAGCATAGATGTGATATGAGGAAAGAGGTAAAAACGAGAGACTTTTTTTTCTTTTCTTTTCTTTTTTAATTTTAATTTTTACTTTATTTCGCTTTACAACACTGTATTGGTTTTGCCATACATTGACATGAATCAGTCACAGATATACATGAGTTCCCCATCCTGAACCCCCCTCCCACCTCCCACCCCATATCGTCTCTCTGGATCATCCCCGTGCACCAATATGAGATCTTGTAACAAGAAAGGCTTGCCTAGTTTCAAAGCATATAATAGTTAGACATAGGAAGGCACTACAATTGTTTCTTCCCAATTCATTTATTCATTAGAATCACTTAGAGAACTTAAAAAAATACATACTAATGCCCAAGCCCATCACACAGACTGATTTAATCAGAATGCCTGTGGGTGAAATATTTATTTGCATCAATATTTTAAAGCTCTACACTTATTGTAATGTGCAACTAAAATTGATGCCTTTACAAACGAGCAGAATTTCATCTTAGCTTTCCTTTCTTCTTCTTCTAAAACAATCTTGAGGAGAGACTCCTATTTAGAGACAATCACACACTGAATTACTCTTCACACAGTATCCCTAAATATTCAGTCCTGAGACAGTTCCACTCCAGCTCAAGAAGTTTGAGTACCTGGGGACGGAGTAAGTGAATTCATTTTGTGTGCCAAGCAGTCCTTGTTCAAGAATCTTCACAGACTCAGAAGTGAACATGAAATTTTGGCATATCAAATAGTAGCAAAAAAAGATAAGATAGGACAGAGTTCCTAGTTCCAAAGAAAACCTCAGTTTAGTTCAGTCGCTCAGTCGTATCCGACTATTTGTGACCCCATGGGCTGCAGCACACCAGGCTTCCCTGTCCATTACCAACTTCCAGAGCTTGCTCAAACTCATGTAGTATGGGACTAATGTATTTGCACATCAAATGCAGTTTCATAGCAAATACCAGAGCATTCTGGGCTTCCCAGGTGGCAGCGTGGTAAAGAATACGCCTGCCAGTGCAGGAGCTGCAAGAGACATGGGTTCAATCCCTTGGTCAGGAATATCCCCTGGAGTAGGAAATGGCAACCCACTTTAGTACTCCTGCCTCAAAAATTCCGACGACAGAGGAGCCTGGAAAGCTAGAGTCTATGGGGTTACAAAGAGTTGGACTCGACTGAACATACATGTACTCAAACATCAGAGCATTCTAGAGTATGCTGGTGAGCCTCTTTGTAGGGTTCTGGGGCCTAAAAATTGTCTTTGCCTCCTCCTACATTCACCCCAGATGCTGCAAAAGCATCTTGGGTGAGAATATGACTTTTAATGACTAATTTGAACAAAGCAACTCCTGACCACTTGTTCAGGTCATCAGAACAGACGGTTAAGATGAGATGATACCAGTCAAGGCCAGACTTCAGCATCATCTTCAATTTCTGGGCTCCGTAAGCTTGATTCAGAATCTCCAGAGATAAAGACTTGACTTTAAGAAGCTCCTACAAGTGATTCTGATGTGCCTAGTTTGGTTTCCAGGGTGGTAGAGGCCTTGAGCCGTGGTCTGATGAGAAAAGCTTTAGGTCTCTAGAATCCAAAGAGCTCTCCCACCTACTCACCCACACACCTGAAGAGTCCCCAAGTAAAATCAAGTGCAATGAGGATGTGCTACCTGTGGACTTCAGATTCTATGCAGGCTGTAGAACTGAACCAAGGGTGCAACTTCGCTGTACCATAAGTAGACATGACTTTGGAGTTAAGCTGGTTTGGACTCTATTCCTGCCTTTGCCACTTCACAGGCTTTGAATATTTGAACCATTAATTTCCTCTCCCTCAGCTTTAATCCTTGCCTCTAAAAGCTGGGGAGTATAAATGCTCCCCTGTATGTTTGTGGCAATGGTATACCATGTCAGTCCTGAGCCTCCTAAATTTGCAGATCCATTGTTCATCGTTCCATTGGTCTCCTTTGTACAGTTGGGAGCTGACACCCACAGGCTGACTTCTGGCTTGGCCAGTGGGAGATCCCATGAGAAAAGTGGGGTGGGGGAGGAAGAGAGCAGCCACGGCACTCTCTCCTTTTCTGACTTGATGGCATCCCTCCAGTGGCTCTACTGTCATGGCCCAGGCTCCCCCCAGATCAGCCACCATGGCTCCAGTGAAATAAGAGCAGCAATCAACATATACATAGTGCTTCCTCTGTGCTAGGAATGGTTCTAATTGCTATTTAAATTAACTCATAGTCAAGGCTATGGTTTTTCCTGTGGTCATGTATGGATGTGAGAGTTGGACTGTGAAGAAGGCTGAGTGCCAAAGAATTGATGTTTTTGAACTGTGGTGTTGGAGAAGACTCTTGAGAGTCCCTTGGACTGCAAGGAGATCCAACCAGTCCATTCTAAAGGAGATCAGTCCCAGGATTTCTTTGGAAGGAATGATGCTGAAGCTGAAACTCCAGTACTTTGGCCACCTCATGTGAAGAGTTGACTCATTGGAAAAGACTCTGATGCTGGGAGGGATTGGGGGCAGGAGGAGAAGGGGATGACAGAGGATGAGATGGCTGGATGGCGTCACTAACTGGATGTGAGTCTGAGTGAACTCTGGGAGTTGATGATGGACAGGGAGGCCTGGCGTGCTGCGATTCATGGGGTCGCAAAGAGTCGGACACGACTGAGCGACTGAACTGAACTGAATCTTCACCATAATCCTGTAAGGTAGACACAATTACTATCAAAAATGAGGCAAAGAAAAACAAACAAACATGAAGTGACTTGTCCAAGGTCATGAGGTAGTAGATGGTAGAGCCACGGTTCAGCCCCAGGGGTCTGGCATATGAAGTTGTTCTCCATAAGTGCAATCCTACACCCCCTTTCAAGATGACTGCCTCAGATCAGGGAAATGGTGCAGAAGTCCATTGCCTCCAGTCAGTCTGGAGCCTCCCAGCAAAGCAGCCTCTAACTCTTACAGTTTCAGACCTGCACAAGAGCTATGATGCCTTGATAAAGCATCAAGATCAGATCCCTGTCCACTTGGCTGAAAGGAAGGTCCAGCATCCAGCCCTGAGCCTGCATGGTACTTACTGGCCTTTTCTGCTTTAATAGACACCTGGAGTGGAAACTGACCACACAGGAATGTATAAGCCATTAACTGGAACTATATTAAGCCTATCAGAATCAATCGCTAACATTCCAATGACCTTCTCATAAATTAGTTTATCAGGTGGTTTTACTCATTCACTAATTAACTGAAGGTAGAAGGAAACGAGCTTCTGCTGAGTGTTCACTCTGATTCCAGTCATCTCTTTGGAGCTCTGCACATGAATTCTTTTCCTTTTCACCCTCCTAGCAACCCTGTGAGAGAAAAACATGATTCCCACCTTACAGAGAAGAAAACTGAGCTCAGAGGGATTAACAGGTGAGAGATGCAGCATTTAAACCCTGGTCGGTCTGACTCCCGTACACTGGAGTCTCTTTTGAGCTAAGATAAGGATGCTATCTCAATGGGAATTTTGGAGTGTGGCCACAGAAAGCACAATTACAAAGTTTGGGACACTTTTCACAGAGATTTCAGAGCTGCTTTAGATCAGTTACTGCTCTGTAGCTCGCATTTTTCCTTTTTGAACAGGAAAGTCTATAGCAGTTATCCTAAGCTTGTCTCACCATGGTACCTTGTGGGCAAGGGGAGCAGATAACTGTCCCTTTAGACTCACAGATGCTCATACTGTAACTGTACTGAAGAAGCTCTTAACTACAGTCAAGGAGCCTCATCCCACCTAAACCTGATGTAGATAGATGGTGGTTTCGCAGATTTTAAGCTTATACTGTAATGGTAGAAGACATTTTGCATGTGAAACGTGAATTATTGGGGGCCAGAGGGTAGACTGTTGTAGGCAGCCTTTAATCTGAGCCACCAGGATCCCCACCTTTTGACAATGTTCACACCCGTATATAATGCCCTCTGCTTGAGTATAGGCTGGACCCAGTNTGGTTTTTCCAGTAGTCATGTACGGATGTGAGAGTTGGACTATAAAGAAGGCTGAGCATCGAAGAATTGAAGCTTTTGAGCTGTGGTGTTGGAGAAGACCCTTGAGAGTCCCTTGGACTGCAAGGAGATCCAAGCAGTCCATCCTAAAGATCAGACCTGGGTGTTCATTGGAAGGACTGATGTTGAAGCTGAAACTCTAATACTTTGGCCACCTGATGTAAAGAGCTGATTCGTTTGAAAAGACCCTGATGCTGGGAAAGATTGATGGCAGGAGTTGAAGGGGACGACAGAGGATGAGATGGCTTGATGGCATCACTGACTCATGAGTTTGAGTAAACTCCGGGAGTTGGTGATGGACAGGGAGGCCTGGCATGCTGTGGTTCATGGGGTTGCAAAGAGTCAGATACCACTGAGTGACTGAACTGACTGATTGACTGGTGGCTCAGTGGCAGAGTATATGTCTGCCAAATTAGGATACAAGGGTTTGATTACTGATCTGGAAGATCCCACATGCAAGGAGCAACTAAGCCTGCAATCCACAACTACTGAAGCCTGTCCACCATAGAGTCTATTCTCCACAACAAGAGAAGTGACCACAGTGAGAAGCCCCACATCACAACTACAGAGTAGCCCCCATTCCCCACAACTAGAGAAAGCCCAAGCAGCAACGAAGACCAAGCACAGAAAAAAATAATCAATAAATTATAAATAAATAATAAATAATATTAAAAAACAATTTGCAGAAAGAAAATATATGCACGTATATGTATGCATGAACATAGAAGGCATGAAACTCGACACACCAAACTCTTAACATTGGTTATCTAGAAGGGAATAGCAAAAGAATTGGGGTGGGATGGAAGATTATTATTTTTTTATTTTATATGCCTTTTAAGCATTATTATTTTTGTACTTTCAGTCTAATGAGGAAATTAAGGATAAAGTGAAAGAAACAACTAATAAATCAACTCTACTGAAATGAGTAGAAAATTTTAAGTCTCCTTGCCTATACAAATCACTCTTCTCTCTCCCTAATCTCTGGTAACAGTTTTTTGGATATTCTTCAGAAAAAAAGATATTTTTTTTATTGGAGAGGTACAGGAAGCAGATGCTCTATGCATGATTGATAGTAGTATGAACTGGGACAACATTTTTAAGAGAATAATTTTGCAAAGCTATTAAAATTCAAAATCACTTGAATCTCTCAATTCCACAATTAGGAATTTATCTAAATGATACACTCGTAAAAGTGTGCCAAATATGCCCACAAGGATGTTCATTGCAGCATTATCTACAGTAATAGTAATAGAGATTCTTTTTTCTTATTTTGCACATAACTGCAAATATATATTATAGCAGAGTGAGTTAGGGCAAATTCAACAGTTTAATGTGGGATAAATTAAGGGAAAAGCTTTACTGGGGAAGATAAGTGATAGCAAGAAAAATCATGAGGTTTTTCCTCCATTGACATCCAACAGAGAAACCCATTGTTTGTTGGAAATATCATGGCTGTGTCCCAGGAAAGGGACCAGGCCCACTGCTGCTCCCTATTTGGGCGGGGGAGGGGGGGGCCAGTCAGCACAAAAATGGCTTTTCTAGAGAGAGAAAAAAATACTGTGAGCTTCAACAGAAAAGGGCGTGAGTGTCAGCTGCTTAAGAAGTGCTGAAAAACCCAAGATGCAAAGCATCTAGAGAGCCTGAAACCCACGGTAACATACAAACCGTCATGTTGGAGAGAAGCTATTAGGCCAGTGGGAATCTAGGTTGTGGAGTTGCTCTTGTGGTTTGGGCAAAAGTGGTCCTCAGGTGACCCAGCAATCCCAAAAGAGCTCCCTTTTGGGGGTTGCTCCCAGCATTCTTGGACTGGCTACTTACTAATGGGATCACACTATGCTGTGGCTTACAGTTTTCACTTTATATATATATATATATATATTTTTTAACTTTATTTTACTTTACAGTACTGTATTGGTTTTGGCATACATTGACATGAATCCGTCATGGGTGTACATGAATTCCCAAACATGAACCCACCCCTCCCACCTCCCACCCCACATCATCCCTCCGGATCATCCCCATGCTTCCAGGCAAGAATACTGGAGTGGGTTGCCATGCCCTCCTCCAGGGGATCTTCCCGACCCAGGGGTCGAACCTGCATCTTGTACATCTCCTGCATTGGTAGGTGTGTCCTTTTCCACTAGCACCACCAAATGCCCGGGGGTGGACACACTCACCACCTGTTGAAAGCCCTCATCTAGTCCCATTCTGTCCGACAGCACTTCCTTTGATAACAGAAATGTTCTGTATCTGTGCTGTCCAATATGGTAGCCGCTAGCCACGTGTCAAACACATGAAATGTGCCTGGTGCAATGGAGAGGCTGACATTTACATTCATTTACATTTAAATAGCCCCATGTGGCTAATGGGGCTTCCCAAGTGGCTCAGTGGTAAAAGATCCCACCTGGTTCGGGAAGATTCCCTGGAGGAGGAAATGGCAACCCACTCCAGCATTCTTGCCTGGAGGAGAAGCCCATGGACAGAGGAGTGTAGCGGACAACAGCCCATGGGTTTGCAGAGTCAGACAAGACAGGGACCAAATGGCAGGAGCAGTGTGGCTAAGGGCTGCTGTACTAGACAGCAAAGCTCCAGGTAGCAACACAGGAATAGAAGGAGCCATATGATGGAGCATCAGCCCTGGAAACAGTCAGGGGAGCTTCGCAGCAGAAGCCTGACCAGTCTCTCACTTCACTCTGGCAACAGGAAACACCAAACCGGTATTCTGCGGGATCTGGGAGCCATGAGAAATTTCTCACCTGGGAAATGGTTGAAGGCTCCTGCTGAGAAAATCGGGGGTCAATCCAATGGGTGTTGTAGGTGGATCCCTGTGTGTTGCTCCAGAGAGGAGAACCGGGGCCAGGACGTGGTCACCCCAGCAGGCTAGCTCTCTGGAGAGGACAGAAGAAGCGGCGGGCTCCGGGCACTGGGAGATGAGGACCCTGGTTCTGCTGCTGTGGGAACTGTGAGTCCTCAGCCGAGTCCCTTCCTTTCCCCACCTGACAGACTCCAGGACCGGAGAAGGTGGGTCTTCTGGCCTGCGAGAGCCGTGCCAGTCTGCTCTAAGAGAGAAGCAATTAGAGCAGACCCCGTGTGTCCCCCCTGGTCCTGAGCCAGCAGTGGATGTGACCAATGGGGCACGGACCGGTCCTCCATGCAGGAAATTCCGTGAGCAGCGCTGGGCCTCTGAGCCCCTCTTACGGAAGATGAGTCCCGCTAGTCCTCTCTTGTCCATCCTTTTCCATCTCAGGCCTCAGCTGCTTTGCCCCCCTCCTTCTAGCCCACCCTGTCTCTTCACGTGCTCTCTTTCCTTCTATTAACTTCCCTACCTTTGTTTCCCATTTATCTCCCTCCCTGTTCTCCTCTTCTAGGAGGATGTGGGCTGTTGTGAGTGGCCTGAATCCTCACCCACTTGCTGGCTGTGGGCTTCTCTTGCCCTGATTAGGGAAGGGGAGCCTGTGTGCTGACCAGGTCCCTTTTCATTCCCACCTGGCTCTGTGACCACCAGACACAAGGTCTGAGTGAGACTGGCTGGACCATGTACGAATCATGAGTCACTTTTGCCCATTTAGCCTCTAGCAAACAGCAGTCATCATTCCCTCATTCTACACCCAGGGCAGACATTAATAATCAATCAGATCACCCTCTTCCCTCCGAGCCCAGACGGAAGCTCAGAGTCCTTCCCAAATAACACTCCAGACACAACTACTCATCTGTCAGAGGCGATGAGTTGAAACTACTTGCCTCCCAGCTGTATTGGTCAGGATCCTGAGAGGAAAGCGCTCGACCTTCTTGCCAGGTGAGCTCAGGCAAGTGCCTCAACTTATCTGAGTCTCTGCTCTACTGGAGTGATGCCAACCACGTGGTTGCTGTCTTGGGGATGAAATGGGATAATGGATTTTAAGACAATTAAATTTCAGGTCCAGGAGGAATTTAAGAGGGCTGAGAGCAGTTTAGGTGTAAGGTTTCTATCTGAGTGCTTGGCACAAAGTAGGTTCTCCCTAAATGTGGGTGAATGATCCAGTTCTGGGTCCTGGGCTGGGGTCTCCAGGCTGACTTTGACCGTGGAGTCAAACAAAGAAGAAAAGATGACGGCAAGCAGTTATCAGTGATTAAGCCTGTGGGTATGTGGCTGTCCTCTTGCCATTTTATGGCTGAGAAAATTGAGTCTCAGAGAACTTCCTAGGCTCCCACAAGGTAATAGCGGCAGCAGGACATGAACTTGGGCCATGATAAGAGATGCAGATACAGATGGCATAAGAAGACATCAGAAATCCCTGCCATAGACTTGCTGGCAATGGCCTGCTCTGTCCCTCGCCAGCTACACTCCTAATTACCCATCCATTCCTTCACTCAGTCATTCAGCAAATATGCACTGAAAGCAAAGTATGTGCCAGGCACTGTTCCAGGCTCTGGGGCCGCATACGTGAACAGAATAAATGGAAATGCTCCACCTCTTAGGGGCCGTGTTCTGCACAAGGAGTCAAAAACTAAACAAGAAACACACAGCATGATGGACAGTGAGCAAGCGCTGCGGGGGAAAGAGCAGAATCAGATGATGAATGGCCCTGGGACAGGGTGGAATGGGGCTGCTGCTGCTGCTAAGTCACTGCAGTCGTGTCCGACTCTGTGTGACCCCATAGACGGCAGCCCACCAGGCTCCCCCATCCCTGGGATTCTCCAGGCAAGAACACTGGAGTGGGTTGCCATTTCCTTCTCCAATGCATGGAAGAGAAAAGTGAAAGTGAAGTCACTCAGTCTGTCCGACTGTTAGTGACCCCATGGACTGCAGCCCGCCAGGCTACTCCGTCCATTGGATTTTCCAGGCAAGAGTACTGGGGTGGGGTGCCATTGCCTTCCCCGGGAATGGGGCTAGTTAGCCATTTAAATAGGATGGTGAAGGCAGGACCATCGAAAAGATGACTCTGAGCAAAGACTTGAAAGAGGAGATGATGTGAGCCACGCAGAAAGAAAAGTGTGTGAAGCAACGGTAGCAGAATGTACGAAGGCCCTGAGGTGGGAACCCACGTGGAAGGACGCATCCAGGTCAGTGTCACTGAAGTGAAGGAACAAGGGGGACCCTGAGGGCTCTGTGAGTCACCATCAAGACTTGGGAATTTGTCCTTTGAGACAGGTGAGGTCATTGGAGGATTAGCTGCTGAGTCAAGGCTGGACTTGAGGGGTGAGAGGGAAAGCCTTGAGGCCACTCATACCAGCATGTCTACATGGAAAACTGTTTCAGGCCATCCCTGGCTTTGGGCGTGACCTTTCCTTTCACCAGCCCTCCTCACCCTGAGGGGAGACTTGAGACTTCATCCCATGAATTCAGAGCATCTGGGCCTCTTCATCGGGGAAGGCAATGGCACCCCGCCCCAGTACTCTTGCCTGGAAAATCCAATGGATGGAGTAGCCTGGTGGGCTGCAGTCCATGGGGTCGCTAACAGTCGGACAGACTGAGCGACTTCACTTTCACTTTTCTCTTTCATGCATTGGAGAAGGAAATGGCAACCCACTCCAGTGTTCTTGCCTGGAGAATCCCAGGGACGGGGGAGCCTGGTGGGCTGCCGTCTATGGGGTCACACAGAGTCGGAAACGACTGAAGTGACTTAGCAGCAGCAGCAGCAGGGCCTCTTCATGGGCTTAAAACAGCAGCTGATGAGGCAGGTGTGAGTTTCAGGCCTGGATGAGAATGCAGTGATAAGAACACTTGCTTAAATTAAGGCTTGACAAAGCCGCCCCAGTAGGGTTGGATCCTGATCCTGGGTCAGTGGAGCTGGCCTGGTGCCTTCGAGGGGCAGGACGCGAGGAGTAAAGGCAGAGTCTGAGCTCTCTCGTTGCCCCCATGTGCTAAAGCCCTCCGGGCCCGCCCACGGCCCAGTTGAGGACAGCCCAGACCATTGGCCAGGACTCCCCCTGGAGCCTTGAAGCTGAGGGCTATTCTTGGGAAGCAGCCACTGACCTGGCGGGGGCCGGATGGGAAGTGTTGGGAGTCAGGGCAGGGCAGTGACCAGGCAGCCACCTCACGTCAGGCCTATTCATAACCTGGGCTCCGGCTGTCCAGGCCTGTAGCAGAGCGGATTACGGCTGTGAGTCACTCCGGGACGCTCCAGTGTCTCCTAAGGGAATGAGTCGGGAGGAGGGTCTTTTGTCCTCTTCCCGCCCCTCTCCCAGGGACCTGGCCTCCCGCTTATTCTCCAGCTCAACCTCACGTGCCTTTGCAAGGTGGGGGGGGAAGAGGCCTTTGCCTCCCCTCCTGACCCCCTTCACTAAGATTTTGATGTATCATTAAGATCTGGGTATCCCCAGGGGTTTGGTTGTAGGAACCTCCACAAATACCAAAATCCGTGGAGGCCCAAGTCCCTTAAAAAGGAGTAATAGTTACCTTAATATTTACGTATAACCCAACACAGTTTTCCACGTATACTTTTAACCATCTCAAGATTGCTAATAATATCGAATGCAATGTGGATGCTGTCCGCAATTATAAACACGATGTAAATGCTATATAAATACAATGTAAATGTGAATACAGTGTAAATGGTTGTCAGGGCACAGCAAATTCAACTTTTGCTTTTCGGAACTTTCTGAATAATTTTCTGTGTGGAGTGCTTTGTTACTTGCCCGTTTTGGAGTGTGTACTACGCGCATGCCCCATATTGCCCTCCGCCGTCTTTACAAGCCAACACTCGCACCTTTAATGTGACTGCAAATGTTTCCCAGTGGAACCTGAGACACTGCAAGCAGGATGGGAAAACAGTTGAGCTGCTTCCTGAAAAGTCAAACGTAAAGTTAGCAGACAGCCCAGTAGTGCCACCTCCTAGGAATCTCCCGAAGAGAAGTGGAAACACATGGGCACCGAGTGGAAACAGCGCACCGAGACTTACAGGCCTACTCAGAGCAGCGTAATTCATCCTGCCCCGAAGTGGAAATGGCCCAGATGCCCATCAGCTGGTGAATGGATAAAGAGGATGTGGTTTATCTGTAAAAAATGGAATGCTGATGTACACAACAATGCAGAAAACCCTTAAAAACATGCAAAATGCAAGAAGCCACATGTAAAATACTGCCTTCTCCAGGATTCCGTCTATATCAGAAGTCTGGGGCTGAGGGTGGGAACAGCTGGTGACTACAAGTAGGCGTGAAGGGTCTTTAGGGGGCGATTCTGGTCAATCGCCCAGGGTTGCAAAACAATGTAAATTTATTTTAAAAAACTAAGTTTATCAAAAAGCATCTAAGCGTGCATTTACAGTGAATGAAGCTTACGGCAGGCGTAGAAGTTATACCTTGGTGAAGCGGGTTTTATTTTTAACAGTTTAATCTTTTATTACTGACACCTGGATCCGAGGCTGACAGGTTATTTCCACTTCGGGTTTCCTGGTTTACATTTCCCCTTGGACATTTCTGTCTATACTATGGAAATAAATAGACCATTAAACTCTCTTCAGCAGGTTCTTATTGATGCTGCCCTTCTAGAAGCCTGACAATGGGATGGATAAAGTTGTTTTATTAATAAAATGTTCTTAAGCATCCTTTTCCAGGATTCATACTATTCCTTCAACTTGGATGTGTGCTCATTTATTTGGCTTCTCTAGTTACTGGGGGCTCAGTTGGTAAAGAATCCGCCTGTAATGCAGAAGACCCTGATTTGATTCCTAGGTTGGGAAGATCTGCTAGGGAAGGGATAGGCTACCCACTTCAGTATTCTTGGGCTTACCTTGTGGCTCAGCTGGTGAAGAATCCACCTGCAGTGCGGGAGACCTGGTTCAATCCCTGGGTTGGGAAGATTCCCTGGAGAAGGGAAAGGCTACCCACTCCAGTATCCTGGCCTGGAGCATTCCAGGGACTGGGGTCCCAGAGAGTTGGACACGACTGAGCAACTCTCACTTCTAGGATTTTTAGTCCTACAGGCAACACAGTGAAGATGTTTTTCTGGTTGAGGATCACTTCCTCAATTTGTTTTCCAAAAGAGGACTTTCTAGGTCAAAAGTTGTGTATGTTTGTTAAGGTTTTGAAAATGAGCTAAAAATGCTTAATCTTTTTCTCAAAGCTCTCAGTCAGTTAAATAGCCAAGGTTTCCTGTGCTTTCCTCATTTTCATGGTCAAATTATATAGCATATTACTCCCTCACAAAAGAAACACACACTTCTCTGTGATTTTAGCAATCCGGAGAGTGGCTGCTCTGTCGGGGGGAGGGGGGAATGTGGAATAGTTACTAGAAGGGGGTGTGAGGGATTGTCATGAGTTGGTAATGTTCTGTTTTTTTTAATTGATATGATTTTATGTGGTAAAATATTCTATCTTAGTTGTACAGCTGAATGAATTTTTACACGTGATACACTAGTGTAACCAGCACTCTGTCAACCTAAATAAATCTAGGAGGAAATAATAATAAAAGTTTATTTGGTATTAAAGAATTGCATTTTGAGATACACAGATTCTGATTGCAAAGCAGTGTCCTGCTGGGGAGTAAAATTCAGGGACTTTTAAAGGCTTAAGGGGAAGTTTGCATTACAAAGAACTGTAATTGATGTTGGAGGCCAAAGCTGGTCTTCCTTAAGGTGACTGAGCACGGAGGCTGTCACTTTCAGTTCAGTGCAGTTCAGTCACTCAGTCGTGTCCGACTCTTTGCGACCCCATGAATCGCAGCACGTCAGGCCTCCCTGTTTATTAAGAAGAGGTGGCAAGAATACACAGAAGAGCTATACAAAAAAGATCTTAATGACCCAGATAATCACATTGGTGCGATCACTCACTACAGCCAGACATCCTGGAATGTGAAGGCAAGAGGGCCTTAGGAAGCTTCACTACGAAAAGAGCTAGTGGAGGTCATGGAATTCCAGTTGAGCTATTTCAAATCCTGAAAGATGATGCTGTGAAAATTCTGAGCTCAATATGCCAGCAAATCTGGAAAACTCAGCAGTGACCACAAGACTGGANCATCCTGGAATGTGAAGGCAAGAGGGCCTTAGGAAGCTTCACTACGAAAAGAGCTAGTGGAGGTCATGGAATTCCAGTTGAGCTATTTCAAATCCTGAAAGATGATGCTGTGAAAATTCTGAGCTCAATATGCCAGCAAATCTGGAAAACTCAGCAGTGACCACAAGACTGGAAAAAAGTCAGTTTTCATTCCAATCCCAAAGAAAGGCAATGCCAAAGAATGTTCAAACTACTGCACAACTGTACTCATCTCACACACTAGCAAAGTAATGCTCAAAATTTTCCAAGCCAGGCTTCAGCAATACGTGAACCGTGAACTTCCAGATGTTCAAGCTGGACTTAGAAAAGGCAGAGAACCGGAGATCATATTGCCAACATCTCTTGAATCAGTGAGAAACCAAGAGAGTTTCAGAAAAACATCTACTTCTGCTTTACTGACTATGCCAAAGCCTTTGACTCTGTGGATCACAACACACCGTGGAAAATTCTTTAAAAGTTGGGAATACCAGACTATCTGACCTGCCTCCTGAGAAATCTGTATGCAGGTCAGCAAGCAACAGTAAGAACTGGACATGAAACAACAGATTGCCTCCAAATCAGGAAAGGAGTATGTCAAGGTTGTATATTGTCATCCTACTTATTTAACTTATATGCAGAGCACATCATGAGAAACGCTGGACTGGATGAAGCACAAGCTGCAATCAAGATTACTGAGAGAAAGATTAATATCCTCAGATATGCAGATGACACCACCCTTATGGCAGAAAGTGAAGAACTAAAGAGCCTCTTGATGAAACTGAAAGAGGAGAGTTGGCTTAAAGCTCAACATTCAGAATGGGCTGGATGAAGCACAAGCTGGAATCAAGATTGCTGGGAGAAATATCAATAACCTCAGATATGCAGATGACACCACCCTTATGGCAGAAAGTGAAGAACTAAAGAGCCTCTTGATGAAACTGAAAGAGGAGAGTTGGCTTAAAGCTCAACATTCAGAAAACTAAGATCATGGCATCCAGTCCCATCACTTCTAGGCAAATAGAGAGGGAAACAATGGAAATAGTCACAGACTTTATTTTTGGGAGCTCCAAAATCACTGCAGATATGTTGACTGGAGCCATGAAATTAAAAGGTGCTTGCTCCTTGGAAGAAAAGCTATGACCAACCTAGACAGCATATTAAAAAGCAGAGACATTACTTTGTCAACATAGGTCCATCTAGTCAAAGCTATGGTTTTTCCAGTAGTCATGCACGGATGTGAGAGTTGGACTATAAAGAAAGCTGAGCACCGAAAAATTGATGCTTTTGAACTGTGGTGTTGGAGAAGACCCTTGAGAGTCCCTTGGACTGCAAAGAAATCCAACCAGTCTATCTTAAAGTAAATCAGTCCTGAACAGTCATTGGAAGAACTGATGCTGAAGCTGAAACTCCAATACTTTGGCCACCTGATGCAAAGAACTGACTCATTTGAAAAGACCTTGATGCTGAGAAAGATTGAAGGCAGAAGGAGAAGGTGACCACAGAGGATGATATGGTTGGATGGCATCACCGACTCAATGGACATGAGTTTGAGTAAACTCCCGGAGTTGGTGATGGACAGGGAGGCCTAACATGCTGCAGTCCATGGGGTCGCAAAGAGTCGGACATGACTGAGTGACTGAACTGAACTGATGGTTTCCTTTATAATAGTTACTATAAATCAATTCTGAATTCCATCTGTCAAGAAGGAAAGCTAATCTCTGGTTTTGATGCATCAGTGTGCCTATATATGATATTAAGTTTATATAATAATTTTAATGATATACAAGTGCTGCTGATACAAGTGCTACACTCCTTTAAATATTTTCACTCATCCAAAATGGACCTTGTTGAATCACTCATCAAAATAATCTTTTCATACACAGCAAATAGGTTTTATTTCTACTGAGTATATTTCATTTTCTTTTCTGAAGTTCACACTACTATGTCATTGATTCTTACCTGTTATGCTTATTAAGACAAAATGACTTTCATTTCTTAGTGCATTTAATATCCCAGTCATTAACAATCTGGGTATAATATTTTTTATTTAATCTTTCTAAATTAAATAATTATCCATATAACAAATCCTAAAACATTTCTAAGGAACTCCAGTGTCTTATCAGCACACAGAGAATTATTTTATGAAGATACTACAAGAATAAATAAGGGACAACTCAACAATTCACACTTTATTGTGCAAAGAACCTAGATTATAGCTACTCTTAATCAAATGGGGCAATTAAAGCTGTTAATAGTCAAAATAAAGAGCACACCATCAAATGATTTTATATACCCTTAAAATTATTTTTCCATGACTTTTTCTTTAATGAACTCTATACTTATGAGAGAGATTAGCAGGCATGGTAATGATTTTTTCATCAGATATGACTGAGCAAATATTCTTTCCATTCTTTCATCAAATCTGCTTCCATTTAAACATGTGTTCTTTGTTAACAAGGCACATTAAAATGTTGTACTAGTCTTCTGTATATGCCAAGGGAAAGACTGAATACTTCCTCTTCTGCATGCTGTATCCAGATGGACTGAGAAAGTGACCTAAGCTATAGGGATCAGCCTCACATATATCATCTGTGATTTCATTTCTGATCCTCAAGTCAACCGTCCTCCCAAGGTCACAGAGCTACAGAATGAAGTGTCACTTCTATTACACTCTACTGCTTTGAAATGTCAATAGTTAAGAATTGACAGTCTGGGACTTCTCTGTGGTTGAACGGTTGAGAAGCCACCTTCCAATGCAGGAGAAGCAAATTTGATTCCTGTTCATGGAACTAACGGAGAAGGCACTGGCACCCCACTCCAGTACTCTTGCCTGGAAAATCCCATGGATGGAGGTGCCTGGTGGGCTACAGTCCATGGAGTTGCTAAGAGTCGGACACAATTGAACGACTTCACTTTCACTTTTCACTTTCATGCATTGGAGAAAGAAATGGCAACCCACTCCAGTGTTCTTGCCTGGAGAACCCCAGGGAC
The DNA here is from genome assembly GCA_006410675.1 of Oreotragus oreotragus. Lineage (NCBI taxonomy): Eukaryota > Metazoa > Chordata > Mammalia > Artiodactyla > Bovidae > Oreotragus > Oreotragus oreotragus. The sequence goes on along the minus strand of SJYX01000648.1, from coordinate 306,963 downwards.
GGGGGAGCCTGGTGGGCTGCTGTCTCTGGGGTCGCACAGAATCGGACACGACTGAAGTGACTCAGCAGCATGGAACTAAGATCGCACATGCCACAGGGCAACTAAGCCTGTGCACCGCAACTAGTAGCCCTAGTGCCACAACTAGAGAAGCACATGCAGGATGCAACTAGAGAAAGGCCATGCACCACAATGAATACCCAGTGCAGCCAAAATTAAACAAGAAAAAAACTAAGTTAGTTCCACATGTACAAGAGAATTCACAGAAATACGTGATTCAAGGAAGTGCCCAAAGCAGGTGGATTTTACACATTTTAGACAGAGAAAAATGAAGCTGTGAAGAACTGTCAAGACAAACAAAATTGGGCTTCAGATAGGATATTAGTGATGAAACAGCAATGATTTTTTGCTTAAACAGTCTCCTGTATCTGGTGAGAAGAATGCCTTCTGCCCTCCTGGTACAGGGAAGCTACCTTTCACATGGGAGATTTATATCCTGCTTTCAGAAGGACAAAGCAGGGTCATAGTGTCTCTCTTGCAATGGCTGCTTCTTAAGTAACTTTAATTCAAAGAAACAATACACAAAAATGGCATATTTTTGAGTGGCATATTCTGCTCCATTCAAATAGGATCACTTGTGGTTCTAAAAGTTTCTTAATGTCTCTGTGCTTTACGGTGCTCGCCTAATAGCAACAAAAAGACCCTATATCAGGGTTGTTATGAGAATTATATATATATATACATATGTATATATATATACACACACATATATATGTATATATATATACATATGTATGTATATATATACATATATATGCATATACATATGTATAGTGTGTGTGTGTGTGTGTGTGTGTGTGTGTGTGTGTGTATATACACACACACACACACACTCTTAGTTGCTCAGTCATATTCAACTTTTTGACCCTTTGGGCTATAGTCCACCAAGCTTCTCTATCCATGGAATTTTTCAGGTAAGAATACTGGAGCAGGATACCATTTCCTCCAGGGGATCTTCCTGACCCAGAGATCAAACCCAAGTCTCCTGCACTGCAGGTAGATTCTTTACCACTGAGCCATCAGGGAAGTCCCTGATATGGTGATATATATAGTGCTTAACACACTGCCTGGTATACTAAGTACTCCATAAATGTTGCCTAGTATCATAGTTATTGAGGTGCAATGGGATCAAACAGAGAGCTTGTTAATAGGCAAATTTCAAGCATTGCCTCAGACATTTGGGTATTCTCATTAAGCATCTCAGGGGATCCTAATGCAGATAGCCCAAGAAACCCACTCTTTGAGACACACTGTGTTAGTCAATTCATAGATAGTTTCAGCCACAACCTACACCTATACAGATACTGTGCTGTGTTTATTCGCTCAGTTGTGTCTGACTCTACAGTCCAACTCCATGGACTGTATCCCACCAGGCTCCTCTGTCCATGGGATTCTCTAGGCAAGAATATTTGAGTGGGTTTCCATGCCCTCCTGCAGGGGATCATCCCAACCCAGTGATCAAACTCAGGTCTCCCACATTGCAGTCAGATTCTTTGACATTTAAACCACCAGGGAAGCTCACATCTATATGGATAATTGACATTTTATATAACCCTTGGACTGCAAGGAGATCCAACCAGTCCATCCTAAAGGAGATCTGTCTTGTTCATTGGAAGGACTGATGTTGAAGCTGAAGCTCCAATACTTTGGCCACCTGATGTGAAGAACTGACTTCAATCAAGCAGAAATAGATGTTTTTCTGGAACTCTCTTGCTTTTTCAATGATCCAGCGGATGTTGGCCGTCTGCCTTTTCTAAAACCAGCTTGAACATCTGGAAGTTAACTGTTCATGTATCGCTGAAGCTTTGAGGGAAGTCAAAGTTCCTCTCTGAGACAAACCTCAGGGATTCTTGCAGAGTCCTTGTAATACCTGCCATTTGCACGAGTTCCGAAGTTCTGTGGTTGTAGTTGGGGAGGACGTCACCAGTTCTGAAGTTTTGTGGTTGTAGTTGGGGAGGGCATATATGAGGTCCACCTCCTTAATGGCCTGCCATTAAATTCACATTTCACAGCTCATATCAAGATTTAAGACATTTCCATTTTCCTAGAAAGTTCCCCTTGTGCTTCTTTCCAGCTGAACACTAACAACTCCTCTCACCTCCATAGCTATAGATTAGATTTGCGTGTTTATTATTTTATTTATAATATTTATATATCTAGATAATATTTATATACTGTGTTGTTGTTCAGTCGCTAAGTTGTGTCTGACTCTGACCCCCATGGACTGCATCACGCCAGGTTTCCCTGTCCTTCACTGTCTCCTGGAGTTTACTCAAACTCCTGTCCATGGAGTCAGTGATGCCATCCAACCATCTCATCCTCTGTTGCCTGCTTGTCCTCCTGCCCTCAGTCTTCCCCAGTGAGTTGGCTTTTCACACCAGGTAGCCAAAGTATTGGAGCTTTAACATCAGCCCTTCCAATTTATATATTATAGTCATACATAAAAGAATATTTCAAATTAAATTAAAATGTACTTTTAAAGAATTTAAATCAAAGTTTTTATTTTATAATTTAAATAAAGTTTATTTTTAATATTTTAAGTTGAAAGTTAATATATTTTAAAATAACGCCATGTTTTTATTTTCAAAGTTTAACAGTTTTAATCTGGTCACAGTGCTGGTTCTATTGTTGTGTTCTTTCTGTGAGAGCCACTGAGCTATACATTTACGAGGACGTACTTTTCTGGCTGTATACATCAAAGGAAAGTTAAAAGTGTGTGGTCAGGGTTGGCAAGAATTTCAGGGCACTGTCCACTCTATAGCCAGCAGCTCTCTGCTGACCATATTCCTCCCAGATGTAAATGACAGTGAGTTGCGCCTGGCCTGGTCCCTGGCATCGGAGGGGGCGGATCTGGGCAGTGCCCACGAGCTAACCTGTCTCTCTCCTCTCTCCCTACTGTGTCTCCACGGGTCAGTCTCTGCGCATCACCTCATGTGCTGCCTGTGTCCATAAAGCTGCATTCCGTGCTGCCTGGCAGAGAGCTCCGTCTCGTCTCGTCTCGTCTCACCTCGCGGTCCTGGAACTGCCTCAGCATGGCCATCTCATCACGCCTCGCCCTGTGGGAGCAGAAGGAAAGTAGCGCTCAGGGCTCGGGCCGCAGCCCCAGGGGCCAGCCGGACCCTCCAAGGACGCGTCCTAGCCCTGCTGTCTCAGGCTACCGCCTCCCACCTCAGGCAGAGGTTCTGACATCCAGAGCTCGCCTGGCGCATGTCCAGGCTCCCTTCCATCTTCCGCCTCGGTTAGCCATGGCGTCTCCAGCCTGGCCAGGCATTAGTGACCATGCCCTTGACTCCTCCCATGGCTGCTGGTCTCTGTCCCTCAGGAGGTGATGGCGGGGGAATGCAGGTAGACCGGCTGTCCCGGCACCATCCTCCTGGCAGCTTTGATGAGCACGGGGGTCTGTGTGGGAGAGTGTGGGTGGAGAAGCAGGGGCACAGAGGCAGGGCTGCCGGCTGCCAGGCTTATGCCATGGGGATAGGTTTCTAAGGTTCCCTGGTCTCTGTCACCCATGGAACACTGGAAACAGGCTCTTCTTCCCATTGATGGCTCTTTTCCCTGTTGTATTTGTTGTAAGAATCCATAAAGGGCTGCCTCTTTCTTTTATGCCTGTTATCTCCCCTGTTCCTCGCTCCCACCCTTGTGCACTGATTTGATGAATCAGAGGCTGAAAGGTGGGGTGGTTGAGAAGTGCCTCCCGGCTGCCTCTGCCCTTGCTGACGTGGCATAGACTGATGCCGGAGGGAGCGGAGTGACACCTCCCTAGAGCGTGCCTTTCACCATCACAGCGCGGGTTTCAGTGCACGTGGAGAGGCGCAGAGGAAACGTGAGCCCAGCCTCCTGTGTCTCCCGCTTCTCTCCTCCTGGGCAGAGGCCTGCCGTTTCTCTGGGCCTCTGCTGTCTCTTGGTGTTTCCTGTCTCCTTTAGATTCCTCTTTATCAATGGGGCTGCGGATATCACATCTTTGCCAGCCTCTCAGGGAGGACTTTGATAAGGAGCTTGTTTTAAACCAGTGTGTAGCTCTGCCATAGAATCCATAGAATGCTTGGAGGTTTTTTTTTTCTTTCTCAACTCATGAGCAGTCACAGTGATGCTGGATAAAGACAAACCCCTGTGGATCACATCCAGTCCCAGGTCTCCATCTCCAAGGTGGCAAGTCTCAGCTGCAATCCAAGTCCAGCCAGCTCTGGCTTGGACTGTGTTTCTGGGGTAAAAGACAGGCTTTCCAGTCCAGTTCTGGGGAGTCCCTGGCTGCCCAGGTCCTGCTTTAAGGACCGTCAAGAAGTAGGGCATGGAGTCAGTGGAGTGGGCTGGATCCTTAGATCAACTGTGGCTCCCAGCCCTGCCCTCCCTCACCATGCTCCTGGCACAGAAAGTGATTAAGGTGGTGAATTACTTAATCTATTTACCACAAGCTGAGATGGGACCAGAGAGTGTGGATGGTTCCCTGTGACCCGTCCCCTTCTGGAAACCGGAAAAACTCCCTTTGAAGCAGGTCTTTCCAGAGATGGGGCTGTCCCATGCCAAGGAAGGGTACCAGTGGGCTCCACTGTGCGAATCCATACTATGAGGAAACTGGATCCAGGTGGAAATGGCGCTGCCTGGAGCAGCCTCAAGGTTGAGCGTTCCATTTTCACCTGTTGTCCCGAGGCTTCCCAGAGCTTCACCAGCTTCGCTGTGGCCTCTCATACGTGGACTTGGTGTCTGCTTGGCCCCCTCCTCAGCTCCGTTCAAGACTCTTAAAGGACAGCTTGCCGCTGCTGGTTCATTCACTGAGCTCTCTCATTCCTTGCTTCTGCCAAACAGATTCGGGAAGAGGACAAGAGCCCCCCACCATCCTCACCCCCTCCCCTTTTCTCTGTCATCCCTGGGGGCTTCATTAGGCAGCTGGTCCGAGAGACTGAGAAAGAGTCCAAGGAAGCCAGACTGAGGAAAGAGGCAGCTCTTGCCTCTCCGGAACGAGAGGTGAGTGGCCCCACCAGAAAAGGACCAGGTGACTGCCAGCACCCACCCTCCTGTCCTGCGAGCCTCCTCTTGCGTCACGTGCCAGCCTTTGTTCCTGCAGGCTCCTCGTTGAGGAGTGTCCTAGCTTTAACATAATCTGTTGAACTCCTATGCATTTGTTAAAACCCAGCTCAGATAGTACATCTCTAGAAAGCTCTCCCATTACCTTCCTCCTGATTTCCACTTCACCCTCTATGCCTGTCTTAATTTTGGTCAGCAGAGTAATTACTTAATCATGTGACTTAATCGACTAGGAATTCCTTAAGAGCAACAACTATCTCATTCGACTCTGTATCTTGAGCAACTCTTATAGAACTTGGCCCATGGTGAACGCTCAAAAATTTTTGTTGAGTGAATGAATGAATGGTATCAGTTGATGTATGATGGGGATCACTGACCACTACTTTTGCAGAAAGAGAAAACTAAATATTAGCTAAGGATGTATAGTTTGCTTTCAGATAAGCAGGAAAGATGGTCAGTTGGTATTCACCAGTTATTGCTGTATTGGTTGTTAACATACTGAAACCCTTCCATCCCAGGTGGTAAACGGCCATGGGCCCAAGTCCCCCGGGCGCCATCCAGTGGCCATGCTCACCTGGGTCCCTTCCCCAAGTCCGTCAGAATCGCCACAAGCCAGTAATCACAGGGTTGCTGCTTGGCGCAGGAGGGGGCCTCAGGGCCGTGCTCCAGTGGCCTCCCTTCTGACCGGCTGGTGTCCGCTTGGTCTGAACAGCACTGCTAGATGGAAGCAGTAAGCGGACGAGGCGCAGTCCCTGCGCTTCAAGGACTTGCACATTGATCCCAGTTGGTGGCCAGGGCCACCTCCCTCCTCCCCCAGCTCTTTGGGCCAGGAAATCCTGGCAGGATGGTGAAGCTGGCACCAGGGACGCAGGCTTGAGTTGCAGTGCACTGGAGCACGTCACAGTGTTAGCAGAAAGAGCCGCTCCTTGCGTCTCTGCCGTGCCCTCTTGAGGTGATGGGGCCGAGTGATCTCATGGAGCCTGGAGCGGGCTTGAGCCCAATGGGCAGCCTGGCTCTGCCTCCCACATCCCTTCAGCTGTTGCTTGCCAGGCTTGGCCCCCATGTGCCTGCCCCTGTCCAACCCCAGTGACTGTGCTGCATCAGGGAAGTCCTATAGCCACTGAGCTGCTGAAACACCCCTGCCACATCCTCGTGGGGGAAGGTGTCAGGGCAGAGAGACTCTGTTCCCACTCCTGCCTGACCAGGCGTAAGTAAGTGGGGGCCAAAGTCAGCCCCTCACAGGCTGCTGTTGACAGTCATGATGAGGGTTACTGTGTTCCGTTTCTCACTCGACAGGACTCACTGTCTGCCCAGGGGCTCACTTGATACCCTGTATAACACAGGGGCAGACGGGATTATACCCACTTATCAGAGGTGGCATCTGAGGTTCAGAGAGGCTAAAGCACTTACTTGCTAAAGGTCATGAGGCCACATGGGGGCAGTCAGAGCCAGAGGCTGTGTGTCTTCTGCTCTGGCAAGCTGCCCGGGAAAGAGCCAGTCTGAGGAGTGAGATGGCTGGTGTGGCGGCCACAGTGGCCTGGCGAGGAAAGGGTTCCAGGAGCCTGTAAGCTGTGTGAGCGTTGCTGTGTGCAGGTTAAGCAGCAGAGCTGAGCAGAGGATGGGGACAGGCTGTCACTGCAGGGTGTGGAAGGCACCTCTGAGCAGCATGGACAGGCCTCAGACCACAACAGGTGTCTGGACCACAGGCCAAGACATTCCTGGGCCTGGAGCAGGGCAGCCTCAGGACATGTTCTGTGAGGCAGCAGGCCCCGGCTTGCTCCTGCCAGTTTAATTTTCCTGCTCCATCACTAAATAACTCTGGCCCCTCTCCCCTTACCCAGCACTGCTGGTTTTATTTGGTCCTCATAAAGTCCTTGCAGGGAGTCATTAGCATCCATCACCATTTTGCAGAAATGGAAATGTTTTCCTACAATGTTTTCCTGGTTTTTCTAAGGCCACCCAGTCATCGAGGGGCAAGGAGAGACAGGAATAACATCCAACAGGAAAAGATCAAATGTCAGAGACCCAGGTTCTAGGCCTGGCCCCACCACTCTGTGTGCTCCAGGCTGGATCCCATCCACTCTCTCAGCTTTAGTTTGCCCATCTGTAAAATGATTGTGCTGTGAGCTTCCTCTCGGCCTCCATGATTCTAGATGTGTTGCTTCCCCCTTAGACTAGGAGGGTGCAGGTGGGATCTGAGGGCCTCGGTGACCAAGAAAATCCACAGGAGCGGAATGCACAGCATGGAGGGGAGGAGGCCGGGATGGGTTATCTTGTCAGGTGCATCCCTGCATTACTGTCTCCTCTGTGGGGGGTTGGTTTTAAAAATAAAGTACTGACTCACTTTTCAAAACGGTGCAGACAGTGCTGAGATTTGCCAGGTACAGCCAATCCCTTTCCAAGGTGGTGACCTGCTTGGCCCCAGAAGGTCAAACTGAGCCACCAGGCCATGGGGTCTCAGCCTTCTGTTGCATATTGCAGTCCCCCAGGGGCCCACCACCCAGACCAGCTGCATCAGGTCCTCTGGGATGAGAACCAAAGGTCAGAATTTTTTTTAAAGCTCCTAGGAGACTCCAGTGAATCCCAGAAAGACAAGCAAGGTTGTTAAGGCTCAGCAGTTAAGGGCACTGTCTTTACACTCAGAGAGGCCTGTGTGACTTTTTGTTCCAGGTTTGTCTCTTGGGCCACCTAACATCTTTGTGTTTGCTCCCTTATCTGTGGAATGGGGAGAAGTTCAGAACCTGCTTCACTGGCTTCTTTACTGGGTAAGCCAGATATTGCAGGATGGCCATGTAGGGTCCTCCTCAAGGTTGATAGTAACACTGGTCATTATTGTTATGTGTATTACTATTTTCATATACAAAGATGAGGACTGAGACTGTGCTCTGGAGGCGACACCAGTCAGAGCTAGAACGGGACGCAGAATGTGGTCCTGCTGCAAACTGGCATGAGCACACAGAGCTCTGGGGCTTCAGGGTCCATGAGGCCGTTTTTCTGATCCAGGCCTTCGGGCACAGACTTGCTGAGGAGGGGGCATTTGAGCTGGGTATAGAAGGATGAGTTGCACATGGTTGAGTGGAGACGGGCAAGGGTGTTCCAGGCAGCAGGCCCAATGTGAACAAAAGCATAGAAGCTGGGCAATGTCAGGTGTGGCTGAAACGTGCAGTCGAGCAGGGACAGTGAGACCAGACGGCAGAGGGGTGGGGAGTTCCTCTTCAACAGCTTTGAATGGCAGATGGCTGTGTTGAATGGCTTTCCTGGAGACTGGGCAACTGCTAAAATCTTTGACCGGGTTTTAAATGACTAGCAGCAAACTGATGGGGTACCAGCTCAGTGTCTGTGGCAGTGCCCAGGTGAGAGAGAGTAGACCTGGGTTTGGGAGAGGAGACTTGGGTGTGTAGGTGGACTCGGCACAATCCTGGGCCTGGTTTGGGTGCACAAGGAGGGTGAGAGGCCCAGATTCCCAAGCGCAGGTATGCGGGAGGCTGGCTCTAGCAGGGTCCAAGGTGGCCGAACACAGACCAGGGCAGGTATGTGGCTGGGCCTCAGGGTAGAACTGCCCCTGCCGGCTCCTCCTGCAGAGGCCACGCTGGCCCTGGAGCTGTTCTGGCCACAGCCAGGCTGGCTGGAGGTGGGCGGGACGGGCAGGGCTGGTGTCACAGGGCAGTAGAAAGATGTAGGGGAGGAACAGGGTGTCGGGTTCCCAGGTGTCTCGGCCAACCAAGAGTGGAGGACCTTGGGGCCGAAGCAGGACCCTCACCTGGCGCAGAGGGACCAGTAGCAGCAGCCTGAAATGCCCACATCTTGGCGTGCAGAAAATCTGGAGGGCCAGGTGGTATCTGCCTGCACTGAGAGGAAGCCAGTTCTCAGAGGGGATAGGTGATGCCATCCAGGGCCGCTCAGCTGGAGAGCTTCAGAGCCAAGGCTAGGACAGGCCCTCTGATGACAGGCTCCACGTCCTTTCCCATCCCGCCCTGGCCCACTAGGAAGAATCAAGTGTGATAGTAGAGCAATGGCACCAGCATCAGTGGCAGCAGCCGGAGTGGCTCCTGTTGGTGAGGACGTGCTAGGTGCTGGGCTCAGTTTCCATACGTTACCCTGAAGCCGCCCACCCACCCTGAGAGGCCATTACGGCTCTTATTTCATTGGTAAGGAAACTGGCTCAGAGAGGGAAAGTAATTTACCTGAGGCCACACAGCTAGCTAGTGGCAGAGTTTGGAGTGAATTTGGGTCTGCTGGGCTCCGAAGTCCACTTTCCTTTCATAATGTCACTTGGCCTTCAAGTTCTGAGCCAAGGCCTAGGATGTAGGATTTTGAGGTTTGGCTCATTGCCCCTCAGTGCTTGAGCGTATGTGAGGGAATGAATGGCTGGGTGACTAAAAAAGTGAATGACAAAGCTGTCTGGCCAGCACGCAGCTGAGAATGGTTGTGGTGTCTCTTCTAGATCCCAGAGGTTTCTGCTGGCCAGCCCAGCACTGGCGCCAAGCCTGGGGGCCAGAACGCCCAGTCAGGCTCTCCCCCGAGTGCAGACGTTCTGGGCAGGAAGGGTGAGGAGGCCGGGACCATGGACCCTGTGCTGATGACCATCAATGGCGAGAAGCCCCAAGAGTCAGGCCCCAGTGGGACACCTGCCAAGAAAAGCCTGCCCTTCAAGAGAGGGGTGAGGAGGGGTGACGTGTTGTTGATGGTGGCCAAGCTGGACCCGGACTCAGCCAAGCCAGAGCAGAGGACCCAGCCCTGCGATGCCCCTACTTCCAAGACCCCACCCCCAGCCACGGATCCTGGAGGGGGAAAAAAGGGGGACACCCCAGGGACTCCTCGTGGCCCCCAGGCCAGCACCACAGATACGCCTCTGAAGGCTGAGAAGACGCAGACTGGGGGCCTTGGGGACTCAGGAACTGTGCTGCCATCGAAAGGGGAGCAGGATCAAGGCACAGTGGGAAAAGGGGGTGAGGCCCCCCAGACCAAAGGGGTGAAAAGGGGGGAGCTCCAGGGCAAAGAGGGGCCGGGTGATGGGGGTCAACCAGGGACAGTGGAGAAGGGGGCAGGGGATCCCCCAAACAAAGGGGCAAAGGGGACTCTCCCCAAGGATGTAGCAGGTGAAGGGAAGTGGGCTGGGGCCCAAGCCCCGGTGAGAAGGTGGGGAAGTCCCCTGGGCAGAAGGGGCAAGTGGGACAGTCCCCAGCATAAGAAGGACAAAGAAGGTCCGCTCCTGAGTAAGGCGGACAAGACGGAGGAACCTCAGACCAAGGTGGAGACGACAGGCAAAGTGCCGGGGAAGGCGGGGGAGGCTCCCAGAGCCATGGACAAAGCAGGTGAGCCTCAGAGCAGGACTGGGAAGGCAGGGGAGCCCCGGGGCAATATGGAAAAGGCGGGGCCACCTCAGAGCGCCTCCGAAGAAGTGAGTAAAGCTGGGGGTAAGGCAGGGAAGGGTGATAAAGCCCCCGCGGAGGTGGATGCACGTGGGGATACCCCGACAACAGCTGGTAAGGAGGACCAGCCTGAGAGCAGAGGACAGAAAGCAGAGGAGCCCTGCCCCAGGGCAGGCAGTGGGGCCGGGGCCCTGGAGATGGAGCCGGGAGGACCCGGGCAGCCTGCTCTGGACACAGAGAGCCAAGAGGGGAGTGGAGGAGGCCAGAGCGGAGTCTCGGAGCAGGTGAGGGGGCTGCGGGGGGCGGGGAGGCGCAGGCCAGAGAAGGGGGATGGGAAAGGCTTGTCCCGGGGGTGGACAAGGCGGGGACCGGAGATGGACAGGAGTGGAGGGGTGGCCAGCCCAGGGGAGGGACCAGGCATGTCCCCCTCGACACGCAGGGGTCTGGAGGTCCCACAGGGGAGGCTGACCTGTCCCGAGGTGAGATTCTCCACAGAGTGAGGCAGTGTCCCAACTATGAGAGGTGTCCCTTTGCCACTGAGCTTACAAGGTCACAAGATAGTTCTTCGAGCTGTGTAAATGGCAGATTGCTCAAAATGCAGATTCCCAGGCCCCGCCTTCGAGCTTCCCTTTCTGAAAGCTAGGCTGGGGCCGTGCCCTCTGCATTTAAATAAGCATCCCCACTTGCACTGGGGGATCCTGATTTAGCTGGTCCCAGGCACACTATGAGAAATGCCCATGTAAGGGGTCTGCCCCTCGCACGGGGCGGGGGAGGGTGCATCCCCTTGCGCTAATTTATGTGACCTTTGCCCCCAGGCTCCTGAAGACAGATGGTACAAGGCAGAGAAGGTCTGGCTGGTTCAGAAGGACGGATTCACTCTTGGTAATTAGGGGTGTTAGCACGCCTGGGGTCTGAGTCTCCCTCTCCCGCCGCCAGTGCTGGTAGCTGCATGTCCAGGTCCTGATCACAGTGTGGGGACTGAGGGGAAGGCAGGGGTCAGGGGCAGCCAGGACTAGGGTGCGGAGACACGTTTGGAGTGGGACTAGTTGTCGTTTCACTCTCAGCAGCTGGTCTGTTGGGTGCTATTTTCAAAGGCGTTTGTGCCTTGGTAATTAGCTATTTAGCTAATTCATTAGAGCAATGAGCATTGTCCGGCTTCTGCAGTGTTGTGTCTGGAACCGTGCAGGTGGGTCTCGTCTCGTGAGCCCGCCTTTGTTGGTTACTTGGGGCTGGTGGCCAGACCTTACTGAGCAGTGGTTCTGAGCCCGTTCAGAGCGCGGCTGGGAGGGGCGATTGACTAGTGATTGATGAGTGATGCCTGCAGGGCTCTTGCGGGAGGAGCGGCGTCCCGTATTTGCCATCCTGAGTCTAGGTATGCGGTGGACAGCGTGCCCAGCCGTCTGGCTGCCGACTCTGTGCCTGTGCCAGCTGATAGAAGCCGCAGATGAGTCAGACCCAGCCTGTCAGACCCACACCTCCATGGGTTTGGGGTCACAATTCAGCACCCTCCCTGTAAATAGGCCCCCAAGGAAGAGGATGACACCCATTTTCCCTGTATCCCAGGTCTTCTCTCCTGCACCGGGCCTGACTTGGCAGCTCACAACCTCTCTCTTCTCATCTTTTTTCCTTTCCCCTCCCCCTGTCCCACTCCATCTTCTTTCCTCCCCTCTTTCCCTGCTCTCCTCAACCCCCCTGGCTGTACCCGTCCACCCCTGGGGTGTCTTCCAGCAACGGTGCTGAAGCCAGACGAGGGAACAGCGGACCTGCCGGCAGGAAGGGTGCGACTGTGCGTTGACGCCGACAGTAGCGTCACCGAGGTGGATGAGGAGCACGTTCACCGGGTGAGCCCCCGGCCCGCCCTGCCTGCCCCACCCGCCTTCCCCCACGAGAGAGAGTTCCTCGCTTGACTACACCGAATACTTCCCCTCGGTGCCCTTGGGGGGGACTGTAGGGAAGTTCACTGTTGAACTCACTGCTCTGCTGGGGCCGTCCTGTTAAGGGTTTCATTGCTCTGTCCCATGGTGCCCCTTTACGAGGACACGTTAAGAGAGATGTTTGTCAGATCTTGGGCCTGGGAATTCTGCTGGAGAAAGTGATTGTTTTCCTTTGTGTGGACTTTGGTATGCTTCCTCCTTCACCTTGGCTGCCGGGAGACTCAGAGCCAAATTTGCAGCTTGTCGTTAGCCATGGCATACGTTCCAGTGGCCTGCCTTTTGGGTATCAGCCTTTAGTTTGCTTCTTCTGTTTTGGTTGTTTTGCATCATTTTTGCACTGCACCGTGAATCTGTGTGAGGATAAGTCAGAATCTAGCGAAAGAGGTAAAAGGTCTTGTCCTGATGCTTTCCACCCGTCACATCTACTGCCTGAGGAGGAGCTCCTTCCAGGGGTTCTCCTTGGGCCTCATTCACCTTCACCCTTCTCCTCCTCTGCCCACCTCAGGCGCGCTCCTCCCACTAGTGCTGGGAGTTTGCAGAGGGCCAGTGTCCTCAGGAAAAAAAAAAAAAAACAACTCACAAATGACCAGGGCTGACCCAAATCACAGAGCATTAGGCCCAGGAAACTCCTTGGAGCCAGAAACAGTGCTAGAAAGCTTTTCAAATGGATGCCCCAAGGAGAGGCTGCAGTCACTCCTTGCTTCTAGAAGGGTCTAGGTGTAGTATTTCCAACTGATGAGTGTGTGGCGGGCTGTCAGAGAAATGGGGCAATCAGGGCATTGGCCTTTGTCCTAAGCATCCTCGAGCACATGCAGAGCTCCCCGACAAGACGCAGAAGGGAAGGAAGCAGCATAGGGCACGTCCTCCGAGCACACCCGCCTTTCTGTGTCTGAGAGACAGAAGGCACATGAATATTGCTGCGTATCCTCAGAGCGTCTCCCCTACTGGTGCCCTGAGTGCAGGGAGGCAGGACCAGTGTGGGGAGGGGCAGCTGCCAGTTGCACAGAGCGCAGGAGAGGCGGTGCCGCTGTTTCATCTGTAGGTTTTGTCGTTCTCTGCGGAGTCCTCAACGGACCACTGCCCAGAAACCGGGTCACCGGGGCCGTGCATGGGGGCGGGGGTGGTGGTGGTGGTCGTGGTGGTGTGGGGGCCCAGGAGGCCAGAGGACGCTCTGTGTGATGGTTTGCAGGCCAACCCCCCGGAGCTGGACCAGGCTGAGGACCTGGCCTCCCTGGTCAGTGTCAACGAGTCCAGTGTCCTGAACACGCTTCTACACCGCTACCAGGCTCAGCTGCCTCACACCCACGCCGGGCCGGACCTGATCTTCCTCCAGCCCCAAGCGCTCATGGCGCCCTCTGCCGGCAAGGTGAGGGGCCCCCGGGGGCGGGGCGGGGCCGGGCCAAGGTCCTTCTGCGTCTCGGGAGCAGAGCCCCCAGAGGCCCTGCAAGGCTGTCTGAGCAGCATCCTGCAGACGTGGCTGCTGGGGTGTCAGAGCATCGGGGAGCCTTGGGGACCACATGGTCCCCCCTCCTTAGAGGGGGAGAGAACGGATACAAACAGCAACAGGAGCGCGAGAGACAGTGACTGGGGGAGAGAGCGCACTGGATGGTGTCGGGTCTGTCAGACTCTGCTTCAGGCAGCTTTGCGTGTCATCGCAGCCAGTCCTCAGGTCCACGCGAGGACGAGGGCCAAGACTAGCCCTTTCCACGGATGGCAAGCTGGGCCAGCTCCAGACTCAGGCTTGGAGCTGGAGGAGCTGGGGTGAAACCCACGTGGCTGGGCCCTCTGTGCTCTGAAGCCCAGGCCGGACCCTCGGGAGTCCCAGATACGGCATGAACTGGGAAACTCAAGCCTCCGTTCTACTTTTATTCGAATCTACACCCTGTGGCGTGTAGAAACGGTCTGTTGATTGTCGAGACCACGGTCATAGCGAGAGGACTCTCGGCGCCCTTGTGGAGGGGCCTGCAGCTGCAACCCCGTCGTTTGCGCCCCATCCCCTCAGTACTCTGGCCTGGAGAATTCCACGGGCTGTGTAGTCCACGGGGCCACAGAGTCGGACACGACTGAGGGGCTTGCACTTCGCTTCCGCCTCAGTTCACCTGGTTGCTCCTGTCTGAGCTAATGATGGAGGGTCCCGCGTGCGAAGGCAGGCAGACCACCCCGCTTTGTGGAGCTGCTCGCCCTCGTGGGGAAGACAGGTCCGTCCTGACGAAGAGAAGTGTGTGGAGGAGATTAGAGGAGGTAGGAGCGGCTGGTGCCAGGTCTCACATGGGGTCGAAGTGACTCCGCTCCTGCTCTGAGCCTGGTGGAGATTTTCAGCAGACCAGTGACATGCAGTGTGCCTTATGCTGGGAAAGGATCCTCTGGGCCGCGGGGCGGAGGTGAGAGGTGGGCAGAAGTGGGGGCAGGGAGATCCACTGGAGGTCAGAATCTCATCTGGGCTCCATTCGGAGGGCTTGTTGGCCCGGGAGGGGTTGGGCCTCTAGGATTCCTGCTAATGCACCTCAGTGCTTTGGAAAGGTCACGACATCTCTTATCTGTCAACTGGGGATGAGAAGCTGCATCTTGCCCTTGGAGTCCCACAGGACAAAGCCATTTGTAGCCCCTGAATGATGCTGAGTCCATTAAAGAGCGAGCAATAGCCTGGACCCCCTCCCCAAGCCTTCTCTAGGACGCCCTTCACGCCCCCTCTGAGTCACCCTCCCAGCCCCTCCCCGACCTGGCTGACTGGCCAAGGGCCGTGCATGCACCGCCCCCCCTTGCTGGGCAGGCCATGCTCCAAGCCTTCTGCGAAGCTGCGCTCTGGCTCCAGGAGAACCCCCAGGAGAGGCATCTGTCTCAGGTCCCTCCTCTGCAAGTCTGGTTCTCACACTTCTCAGTTGTCCTGCATTGTGGCATCCTTTACTCTGGCTGGGTCAAAGAGCCTCGTAATGCAGGCATTAGGACCCACCCTGGTAGGAGGAACTTGAGTCCTATGAGCCCCCGCTAAGCCCCTGTAACTGCTGGGCTGGGGCTGGGCCCCCCGCTCAAGTCACCCTGCCTCCCACACCTTCTGCTCCTTGGCTGGGTCTCGTCTGGTTCCTCAAGGGGCCACCAGGTGGCAGCAGAGACCCGCAGGAGGGGACTGGGGCCACCTTGAAGATGGGCTAGGTGGGGTCTGGGCAGGGCTAGGGGCCTTTCTCGCTGGGGGTCTGGGCCCACCCAGCAGCTGGGAGCTGGGTGTATGCGTGGAGGGTTCAGGCCTCTGTTGGAGTAAGTTGCTGTGACTGTGTGGGGTGTAGATGGGCACACCTGTGTACAGAGGCCTCTGCTGCTGTTGGGTATGTGTGCCCTTGACCATGCCCGTGTGCAAGCATGTAAAGGTACATGTGTGTCTTCAGGATCCTCCCTTCTCCCCTGCAGGCCTGAGAAAGCTGGTGGTTGGGAAAGCCTGGGCCTCGATGTTTCCATGGTGGGAGGTGGCTTGGGGCTCAGACCCTGAGGCCTTTTGCCTGCCTGTGCCCTCAGTCCGTGCCCAGCCAGCGTGAGGGGCTTGTCTTCCTTTGCCAGCTTTGGGGTCCTGCTGAGCCTTTTGCTTTGTGTCAGAATGGGGCTCATCATTGTTCCTGGGGGTCTTGGGCTGTAAAGGCCAACAGTGCACTGGGGGCCCAGGTTTGGGGGAGGGCTGCCCCACTGGGGTTTGTGCCCCTGGTCCTGCCAGGCCACTGGGGAGGGTGGGTGGGGCCTTACTGGTCCGCTGGTCACCCAGTTAGCATCCTGGGCCTCCAGTGCTTCCTCTGGCCAGGCCTGGTCTCCTGCTCCCTTCAGTGCCTTTTCGCTGCCCTTGCTCTCTCTGCTTCCATCTTCCATTCTCCCCGAAAACCATGCTAAGCAGACGTTTCTCAAGGTCACCAGTGATCTCCATGCTGCCTCGTGGTCAGTTCCCTGGTGTCCCCTGACCTGACCCTCAGCGCACTTCAGGGGCTGGTCCCCCCTCCTCCTGTCTCCACTCCCTTCCTTAGCTCCCAGACTCTGCTCTCCTGGTTTTCCTCTCATCCACCGGGCCTCCCTCTCAGCCTCCTTGCTGCTACTGATGCTAAGTCGCTCAGTCGTGTTCGACTCTTCGGGACCCCATGGACTGCAGCCTACCAGGCTCCTCCGTCCATGGGATTTTTCAGGCAAGAGTACTGGAGTGGGGTGCCATTGCCTTCTCCCTCAGCCTCCTTAGCTGGTCCCTGATCTCTTCAGGTCAGCTCCCTCCCCACACCTCTTCTCTCTCCCTCTTTAAAGGCTCATTTCCTTGGTGATCTCATCCAGGCTCGCGGCTTTAAAATAACTCCCGTTCAGTATAATTTAATTAGTTGGTTTGTTTATCACCTGTCTTCTCCCAAATGAAGGCAAGTTCTATAGGCAGTGCTTTTTTATATATGAAAATGTGTTTATAAAGGTATAATTTACATACAGTTAAAGTCACCTCTTTTAACGCTTAGTTCTGTAGGTTTTTGACAAACACAATTGTGTAATTGCCTCCACCCATCAATTATAGGAAGTTCCATCACCCCCAGAAGTTTTCTACACCTTTGTGGCTATCCCCTCCCCCATGCCCTACCCTCGGCAGCCACTGTGATCTGTTCCTTTGTCCCTTTTCCCTAGTTTTGCCTTTTCTGAAAAGTCGTATCTACAGCATGTAACCTTTCGAATTGGCTTCTTCCACTTAGCACAATGCACACAATGCCTACATTTGAAATTCACTCATATTGTTGCAGCTCTGAGCTGTTGGTTCTTTTATTCTATTGTATAGCTTTGTTTCTCCATCCAGAGGGGAACCCGCTGTCCCAGTTTCCCTGGGCTGGAGTGGTTTTTCTGGGACATGGGACTTCCGAGACTAAAACTAGGGTGATTGGTTGCCTTATTGGCTCTTTAGGTGAAGGACATTTGCGTTGTTTCTAGGTTTGTGTGTGTGTGTGATTTTGAATACAGAGTGTAGTCGATGACAGAGAGAGGGCTTTTGGTGACGATGGGTGTTCGTTTGCTATGGGCAGATCCCCAGGCACGGGGCTTGCTCTGCTGTGTGATGTACATCTCACTGGGAAAGAAGTCACAAAGCTGTTCTCCAGATAGGCCTTATCGTGAAGCTTTCCCACTGGCATTGTGTCCTGCCTCTGCCAGAACTTGGTAGCGAGTGTCAAAAAAAAGTTTAAAACCTGTTTTTAGCTATTTTAACAGGTGTATAACAGTGTCTCCTCATAGTTGGCAGTGTGTGTGTATACTCAGTGGCCCAGCGTGTCTGACTCTCTGCGACCCCATGGACTGCAGCCCACCAGGCTCCTCTTTCTATGGAATTCTCCAGGCAAGAACACTGGAGTGGGTTGCCGTTACTTTCTCCAGGCAGTCTTCCCTACCCAGAGATCGTACCCACATCTCTCGCGTCTCCCGCACTGGTAGAGGGACTCTTTACCACTGGCGCCAGCAGGAAGCCCCACGGCGGGCAAAGATTCCCTTTATTTGTCTTGAGGAATGTTGTGTCCCCAGTGCCTGCTATGTAGTAGACATTCAGTGAATGTCTTGTTTTTGAGTGAAGAAGAGTGGGTGGATGAACGAAGAAGTGGAAGCAGCTTCAGGTGTCCTCGAAATCTGGGTGGCAGATACTTAGGACATGTACCGCCATCTCCCCAGACCCCATCTGTTTCCATGGCAGGCATCACTAATCAGGCGGGCCATTTATCCAGCTGCTTGGTTCAGCCAGGTACAATCTAGTGATTTGCATAGCAGCTAGTGAGATGAACCCCACGAGCTAACACAGCTCTAGTTCAGGCCTCTCATTAGTTGAAGAGCAGGCCCAGGCTCAGTTCAGGGTCCGAGACTATGCATGGACTCACAGGGGACCAGGAGTGGAACTCAACCCTCACACTGGGGTCTCCCCAGAAAAACGCACAGCTTCCCTGTTAAGTCCGGAGTGGGACTGGAGCAGGAACGCGGATCTGGGCTCAATGCTGGTCGTGGAGTGCTTCCTGGGCTCTGGCTTGGTGGGAAGGCTGATGCCCGTGATCTTCCTGCAGGTGCCGAGGAACCGCCGGGACGGCCTGCCTGCCCACATCAGCTCCCTGGCCCAGCGGGCGTACTGGGCTCTGCTGAGCCAGCAGAGAGACCAGAGCATCGTGACCCTGGGCCGGAGCGGTGCTGGCAAGACCACCTGCTGCGAGCAGGTCCTGGAGCACCTGGTGGGGATGGCGGGCAGCGTGGATGGCAGGGTCTCAGGTATAGCAGTCACCAGGTGACATGCAGGCAGGAAGTGGAGGGTGCGTAGGAAGAGGGAAGGGAGAGTCGGAGGAGGCACTGGGTGGCCCTTTCTCACATCCAATCAGCCAGCCTTCACTGGATGCATGTATGCAGACCCTGTGCTGGCTTCCAGGCAGGGCCACTCCTGGTCTGCTAAGATGCTTCTTCTCAAGGTCACCAGTGATCTCCATGCTGCCTCGTGGTCAGTTCCCTGGTGTCCCCTGACCTGACCCTCAGCGCACTTCAGGGGCTGGTCCCCCCTCCTCCTGCCGCCACTCCCTTCCTTAGCTCCCAGACTCTGCTCTCCTGGTTTTCCTCTCATCCACCGGGCCTCCCTCTCAGCCTCCTTGCTGCTACTGATGCTAAGTCGCTCAGTCGTGTTCGACTCTTCGGGACCCCATGGACTGCAGCCTACCAGGCTCCTCCGTCCATGGGATTTTTCAGGCAAGAGTACTGGAGTGGGGTGCCATTGCCTTCTCCCTCAGCCTCCTTAGCTGGTCCCTGATCTCTTCAGGTCAGCTCCCTCCCCACACCTCTTCTCTCTCCCTCTTTAAAGGCTCATTTCCTTGGTGATCTCATCCAGGCTCGCGGCTTTAAAATAACTCCCGTTCAGTATAATTTAATTAGTTGGTTTGTTTATCACCTGTCTTCTCCCAAATGAAGGCAAGTTCTATAGGCAGTGCTTTTTTATATATGAAAATGTGTTTATAAAGGTATAATTTACATACAGTTAAAGTCACCTCTTTTAACGCTTAGTTCTGTAGGTTTTTGACAAACACAATTGTGTAATTGCCTCCACCCATCAATTATAGGAAGTTCCATCACCCCCAGAAGTTTTCTACACCTTTGTGGCTATCCCCTCCCCCATGCCCTGCCCTCGGCAGCCACTGTGATCTGTTCCTTTGTCCCTTTTCCCTAGTTTTGCCTTTTCTGAAAAGTCGTATCTACAGCATGTAACCTTTCGAATTGGCTTCTTCCACTTAGCACAATGCACACAATGCCTACATTTGAAATTCACTCATATTGTTGCAGCTCTGAGCTGTTGGTTCTTTTATTCTATTGTATAGCTTTGTTTCTCCATCCAGAGGGGAACCCGCTGTCCCAGTTTCCCTGGGCTGGAGTGGTTTTTCTGGGACATGGGACTTCCGAGACTAAAACTAGGGTGATTGGTTGCCTTATTGGCTCTTTAGGTGAAGGACATTTGCGTTGTTTCTAGGTTTGTGTGTGTGTGTGATTTTGAATACAGAGTGTAGTCGATGACAGAGAGAGGGCTTTTGGTGACGATGGGTGTTCGTTTGCTATGGGCAGATCCCCAGGCACGGGGCTTGCTCTGCTGTGTGATGTACATCTCACTGGGAAAGAAGTCACAAAGCTGTTCTCCAGATAGGCCTTATCGTGAAGCTTTCCCACTGGCATTGTGTCCTGCCTCTGCCAGAACTTGGTAGCGAGTGTCAAAAAAAAGTTTAAAACCTGTTTTTAGCTATTTTAACAGGTGTATAACAGTGTCTCCTCATAGTTGGCAGTGTGTGTGTATACTCAGTGGCCCAGCGTGTCTGACTCTCTGCGACCCCATGGACTGCAGCCCACCAGGCTCCTCTTTCTATGGAATTCTCCAGGCAAGAACACTGGAGTGGGTTGCCGTTACTTTCTCCAGGCAGTCTTCCCTACCCGGAGATCGTACCCACATCTCTCGCGTCTCCCGCACTGGTAGAGGGACTCTTTACCACTGGCGCCAGCAGGAAGCCCCACGGCGGGCAAAGATTCCCTTTATTTGTCTTGAGGAATGTTGTGTCCCCAGTGCCTGCTATGTAGTAGACATTCAGTGAATGTCTTGTTTTTGAGTGAAGAAGAGTGGGTGGATGAACGAAGAAGTGGAAGCAGCTTCAGGTGTCCTCGAAATCTGGGTGGCAGATACTTAGGACATGTACCGCCATCTCCCCAGACCCCATCTGTTTCCATGGCAGGCATCACTAATCAGGCGGGCCATTTATCCAGCTGCTTGGTTCAGCCAGGTACAATCTAGTGATTTGCATAGCAGCTAGTGAGATGAACCCCACGAGCTAACACAGCTCTAGTTCAGGCCTCTCATTAGTTGAAGAGCAGGCCCAGGCTCAGTTCAGGGTCCGAGACTATGCATGGACTCACAGGGGACCAGGAGTGGGACTCGACCCTCACACTGGGGTCTCCCCAGAAAAACGCACAGCTTCCCTGTTAAGTCCGGAGTGGGACTGGAGCAGGAACGCGGATCTGGGCTCAATGCTGGTCGTGGAGTGCTTCCTGGGCTCTGGCTTGGTGGGAAGGCTGATGCCCGTGATCTTCCTGCAGGTGCCGAGGAACCGCCGGGACGGCCTGCCTGCCCACATCAGCTCCCTGGCCCAGCGGGCGTACTGGGCTCTGCTGAGCCAGCGGAGAGACCAGAGCATCGTGACCCTGGGCCGGAGCGGTGCTGGCAAGACCACCTGCTGCGAGCAGGTCCTGGAGCACCTGGTGGGGATGGCGGGCAGCGTGGATGGCAGGGTCTCAGGTATAGCAGTCACCAGGTGACATGCAGGCAGGAAGTGGAGGGTGCGTAGGAAGAGGGAAGGGAGAGTCGGAGGAGGCACTGGGTGGCCCTTTCTCACATCCAATCAGCCAGCCTTCACTGGATGCATGTATGCAGACCCTGTGCTGGCTTCCAGGCAGGGCCACTCCTGGTCTGCTAAGATGCTTCTGTGTGAATTAGAAGCTAGGTCTTCCTCCAGATACCCACTGCCATCTGCAGGTCAGTCATCAACACCTGGTCATTGTTAGAACCAAGCCCTTGACGGCCACGTCCTGGGCCAGCATCCTGATAACTGTGCAAGCCTATGAGTGTGTGATACAAATGCTGCACCCTCTGACGTGGGGTCCCCATGCAGTGCACGGCCTGCTGGACTCTGCAGAGGACCTGACGAGTAAAGACAGGGCAGGGCCTGTGCTCAGGAGGAGCCGATGGCCAGAAGGGAGGCTCAGCAGCACGTCTGTGCCCGACTCCAGCGCCCTGTGCCACGAGGTGGTGGAGCAGCATCTGGGGGAGAAGGAGGGGTCACAGCAGGGGGTGGGCGGCTGCCTTGAGGAAATGATGTGTGAGCTGGGCCTTACAGAGAGTGTCAGTCGATAATAATAATTCAGTATTGGTAGTGATCATAGTGAGTGCTTGCTGAGGACTCGTGAGCCAGACTCCATCCCAAACAGGTTAACTTATTCATTATTTAAAGCAGCCCTGTAAAGAAGATATCATTATTATTTGAATTTTATAGAGGAGTCCAGTAAGATGCAGAGAGGTTAACCAGCTTGCCCAGACCACGTGCCTCATACACCCTAGTGCCAGCATTCAAAGCCAGGCAGGCTGGCTCCAGAGCTGTTACCCCTGGGCCAGAGTTCTCAACCTACTGTTGCCCCTTTGAGGGCTTTTTAGATGTTACTTCTGCTAATCACCTCCCACCATGAAAGTTTAATGCCGGCCGGAGGTTCACCATGTATCTGTTTATGCAACTAGTTCTGTGTGTGTGTGTATCTGTGCTCTATACATAAGAAAGGAAAACTTCCGCACCTTTCAAGAATCAGTTTCTGCCCTCTTGAGGGCAGTATTCACCCTGCTGAGAATATATGGCCCAAGCAATACTGCTTTTCTTAGTATAATAGCAAACATACTACTAACAGCACCCCCTTTGGAGCCTGTTCTAAGCACTTTACATTATTAAATGTTTTAGTCTTCATGACAACCACGTGAGGAAGGGAGGTACTTACTCATCTTATAGATGGGGTGTCTGAGACACAGGAAGGTTAATTTGCTCCAAACCAGGGAGATCCCGTGTTCACACTTGTTTAACCGTGGTATTATCCTGCTTCTCCCCGGGGTTGTGCCAGTGCTTTATTGAGCACCTGCTCTGCATCTGGCGCAGGTCAGGAGCTGGGCATCCAGCCGGGAGAGGCACCAGTCTTGGCCCTTGCAGAATGCAGGTCTGCTGAAAGTGTGTGTGGGTTGGAGGGTGGGAGTCAGGCTAGGCTATATCCAGGCGCCTGGCACAGCACCTGACACAGAGAGGAACTTGGGAAATAGCTATAGGAAGACTGCAGGGCTTTTCAAACCTGCTATAATGGGGAGTTCCCTGAGAGCCCTGGCCTCCTCCTAAACTCCACCAGGTCCAGGAGGCCCTGGGACAGCCCTTGTCACTCAGATGGCACCAATCCGGGGTCTGTGCATCTCCCTGTCTTGACTCAGCCTCGCTCCCCTGCACTTCTGGTCCCAGCACAGGGCCAGCCCAGCAGTGAAATGGGTGTGGCTTAGGGCTGATCTGGGGAGGTGGCAGCGGTCCCACTGGGGCCTGGGGCCAGAATGGGGTCCTGTGAGAGGCGGGGGTGGCAGCGCCTGGGCCACAGGTGATGCCCCACCCATGTCCCTGCAGTGGAGAAGATTCGAGCGGCCTTCACTGTCCTCCGGGCCTTCGGCTCCGTGTCCACCAGCCACAGCCGCAGTGCCACCCGATTCGCCATGGTGATGTCACTGGACTTTAATGCCACAGGCCGAGTCACGGCTGCCCAGCTCCAGGTGAGGCCTCTGGGTGGAAGACGGAGGGAGTCTCCAGAGCTGCAGGGTCCCCAGCCCCACTCAGCAGGGCCCATGCCTCCAGCTGGGACCCTAGAATGTGTCTAAATGGTCATCGCTCCCCGGGCCGTGGCCAGCTCCTCCCCACCTCGTTCACTGCCCCCACATCCTGTCCCGGAGCGAACTGGCCTGTCTGCATCTTGGAGTATCACGGGGATGAAATATTCATGAGTAAATACATAATTCAGCCACTCATTAGTTAGGTCTTAAAAGTGAAATTAAACAGACTCTCTCCAGCCTTCTGCAGCGGCTCGTGTGTGACGAGCACATGGCCTGTTTGTTCCCATCTCCAAAATCGCCTGCCCCCTCCCCTTCCTCCCCGCAAACATTCTATTTGAACAGAAAATAGGATTAGGTTATTAGAAGGGTTGTTTGTATGCGGAACTGGGATAATATCCAGACTCGATGGTGCCAAATAAATCCCCTTTCTGAACTGGCCCTGAAATTCTCACATTCATCACCATTTAGGTGGAGTTATTATAGGCTTCCGTTACATCAGAGTATGTTGGAGGGTGACTCTTATGTATGTTAATTGTGATTACCTTTGGATTCCTTAATCAGAATGAGTTCCTTAATCAAAGAGCATTTGTTAATTCCCTACGTGGAATCTGAATCAATAAGACCAAGGCCCGGATGTTCCGATTCGGAGGTGTCCAGTCATCTGGGGCCTGAAATGTTGCCTCAAACAGTTGAATGGCTCTGGGTGGGGCAGCCTAGTGGCCCCGTGGTGACCAGGTGTCTGTCCTCTCCTTGGCAGACAATGCTTTTGGAGAAGAGCCGCGTGGCCCGGCAGCCGGAAGGGGAAGGCAATTTTGAGGTTTTCTCCCAGATGCTAGCTGGATTGGACCTGGATCTCAGGTGAGCGAGTGCGCTGGGTGGGGCCAGCCGAGGCCAGTGAGACAGAGGGTGTTGGCTCTCCCAGGGCCCAGCCCCAGCTCTGCCCAGAGCTGAGCGGAGCCCAGTGGTAAGGAACCTGGCCTCTGATTCCAGCTGCCTGGGACGGCTCCTGGCCTGGGGAACCTGTCCAGGTGCCATCTGCTCTGAACCGTGGTTTCTTCCTCTGTAAAGTGGAAGCAGTACCTTGTAGGATTAAGTGAGATGATTCACTTACGGCTCTTTATCCATGCTGGGGTGTGGAGGATGTCTACTCGGGTGCTGGTATTTCGGTCCAGGCTCTGACAGCACCATGGGAGGTGGGTGAGGAACAGCAGACTCCAAACCTTGCAGAAGTTCCTCAACTCTGTGAGAGCCCTGGCTGCACCTGAGGTATCTCAGGGCAAGGAGGCCCCAGGTGAGAAGCCAGGAGCCTCATCTCGGAGGGCCTCCTGAGGGAGGTGGCCCGGGGAGTCCTCTCTGCCCCTCCCTGACTCCTGGGTGTCCTTGGGCACGTGGCTCCCTGTCTCTGAGCTTCGGTCTCCTCACCTGTAGAGAGAAGGAGCAAAGCTCCCCTGAGGCTTGAGGCGTTGCTTACCCCAGGCCAGGTTTGCCTCTGTGTCCCCATTATTTGTCTCCTGCCTTCCTCCCTGATTTGAGGGAGCGGCTCCCCCTGTCCTGAGCCTCCTGATAAGGCCAGCTCATACCCTTCAGAGAGATGAGAGAGGAAGCTCTCAGTTCTCAGAGCAGGGTAACTAGGGAGTAAGGAAGCTTCTGGAAGGCCTTTCCTTAGGAAGGGCCCAGGGAGGGCAGCAAGTGAGGAATACTTGGGCAGTGGGGCCCGGGCCCTAGGCCAGCTCTGGGGCCACCTGGGGCATTGTATGGAGCCCCACGCCATGATGAGCGCCTGCTCTCCCAGACCACCAGTGTGGGCGGGTCCTTCCTCACTTCTGGTCCCTTCTGTTTCCAGGACAGACCTGTACCTGCACCAGATGGCAGACAGCAGCTCCTTTGGCATGGGCCTGTGGCCCAAGGTAAGGCGGAGGCCCCTCTGGGTGTGAGTGCTCTTGTGTTCCTCTGAGCATGGAGTCCCTCTGCCACCAGGGTGCAGAGTTGGCCAGGGCTGGTCACATGGGGGAGGCAGGACTGCCTTTGTGGGGTCTGGGCTTGTCAGGGAAATGAGTCTTGTACAAATAAAGGAAACCAAGAGATGATCCGTGTAGAGCTAAGAATGTGGGCTCTGGGACAGGCTGTTTAGATTCAGACCCCAGCTCTGACACTTACTGGATGTATGACCTCAGGCATGGGCCCTAGCCTCTCTGGACATCTGTCTCCTCTTTGGTAAATGACGATGGAAGTGGTATCTCCTCATGGACCTGTTGTGAGGATTAAAGGAAAGGATATGCATAAAGCACCTAGCCCTGGGCTTGGGTTACATCAGTTAGAGGTGGTTCTCTTAGGAAATATTGTTAATACTGTTTAGTGTGGGAAGGGGCAGTCAGAGATGGCTTCCTGGAAGATGGGGCCTATGACCAGGGCCTGGAGAGGTGGTATTCAGTTGTTTAAGAAAGAAGATTATTCACTTGTTTTATTTACTTTTTTATATTTTAAAAATTATTTTGAGTCACCTCCCACCCCCACACTCCTGCTATCACTACTCCCTGTGTCATGCCTATGCTAAATGCTGGGATTATGGTCCCCATCTGTGAGTTTTCACTCAGTCAGGAGAGAGCAACTTGGGAATTAATGCAGTCATGGTTATGTGAGATAAGAATATTCCAGAGTCTGTACAAGATTCCCTGTAACAGAGGATAGTTGAAAGCTACTTGGCCTCAGTCAGGGAAGGCTTCTTAGCCAAGGGGACATCTGACCTGTGTTTTGAAGGATGAGTAGTTCACCAGGTGGAGGGGAGTGATCATTTCTATTCCAAAGCTTTTTTTCCAAATACACATGTTGGGGAAACAAAGGGTGCTGGAATAATTGGCCATCCTCATGCAAAAGAACAGAATTGCAATCTACAGGAACTCACACCATATAGAAAAATTAACCAAAGTGGATCCTGAGCCCAAATGTCAAACTTAAAGCTGTAAAATTTAGAAAACAGGAGGAAATTTTCTGTAACTGCATTGAGCGGAGACTTCATAGGTCTGACATTGAAAGTACAGCCCCCGAGAGAGCAAGTCGATGAACTGCACTCCACTGAAATGAAGGACTTTTGCTCTCTGAGTGTCACTGTTAATATGAAAATACAAGCCACAGACCAGGAGGAAACACTTGCAGATCACATATATGATGAAGTCCCTGAGTCCAGAGTATATAAATGACTCTCAGAACTCATAAATAAAACAACCTGACAAAAAAGATGGGCAGAAGACTTTCAACATAGTTTTACCAAAGAAGATTACATAGATGGCAGGTAAGCATGTACAATATACATTAGTCATTAAAGGAATTTAAAACCATGATGAAATACCACTACATGATACATAGAGTGCCTACACTTGAAAAGATGGAGCATAACATGTGCTGGTGAGAATCTGGGGTAACCGCAGCTCTCATAGCCTTGCAGGTGGGAGTGGAAGGTAGCCTCTTACCATCTTGGCAAACCGTCTCCTACAAAGCTTAGCACACACCCCACATGGTGTGCCAGTCTACCCCTGGGTGCATATGCAGGAGAATGGACGTGAGCACCCACTTTTTACATGAGTGCGTTAGCAGTTTTATTTGTGATAGCCAAAACCCAGAAACTATCCGAAATGTCTATTAACAGGCGAATGGGTGAATTCACTGTGGAATATCCATAAAGATAATATGCTCCTCAATAATGAAGTACTGATCAAAATAACTCAGCTGTGCTGAGTGAAAAATCTCGGATGAAAGAGTACAGCTGTATGATCTCATTTATGTGAGACTCTGGGAAGTGCAGAGGAGCCTGCCATGACAGCAGGCAGGTCAATGGTTGCCTGGGGATTGGGTGAGGGCAGGAGAGGGGAGAAAGGGTCATATGAAAGGGAACTTTGGGGCTGAGGGGCGTGTCCATTTTCTTTAGCACCGATGCTTTCGTTTGTGCGTGTGTCAAAGCTTATCACATTGTACTTAAAGATGAGCGGTTTGTTTTTGTCAGTTATACTTCAGTAAGGCGCGCTCTCTCTCTATTCCTCTCTCTCTCTGCTGGGTACTATCTGCAGAGTTATTGATTAAGTAGGCCTGGGCTGGGACCTAAGAGTCTGTATTTCTCACAAGTCCCCAGGTGATGCTGAGGCTGGGGATCCAGGGACCCCACTTTGAGAACCACTGTCAGCAAGTCTGTTCGCCAGTGGGTGGAGTGAGATGGAGTGGGGCGATGTGGCTCCCCCAGCCCCACCTTGCTGTCACCACCCCTGCCTCAAGGGGACCTGCAGTACGTTCCTCATTCAGGCCCCTTCTCCCCCTGGTTGGGGGGCACGGGGAGCTCAGATCCTACCCTGGTTGGCAGAAGGTGTGTGGCTGCCCCAGTGCTGGCTTCCTCTAATGAGTTTGGGCCAATCGCATGCGTTTGAACCAGCAAGAGCGTGATGGTTTGTTTTCTTGGTTTTGAGGATGGAAAGGGCTCAAGCCAGGCCCCGTGATCCTCCCGGCCTGACCTGTTTGCTCACAGTGCGCACACAGGAATGGGCGCAGCTTGAGCGCATATCAAGGAGGCCTTTGAAGTGGTTTTCTTTTTTCTGTTTCTGGGAATGGTTTTTTAGACCAATTGATCTGTGGGAACTTGTAGGGTAGTTCTTTGTTCTCGTCCTGCTACCTGGCAGCTACGGAGAAAGTGTTTTCTTTGTTCTCTAAGAGCAAAAATAGAATCTGGAAGCTCGTTGGCCTTTGATACAAGCCTGGGCTCATTTTCTGGGATTGGGCCACCCAGGTATCATCTCAGTAAGGAATTCGGTGCTCAGGAAAAGCCCCCAGGAGTGAGAGCTGCTACGTCACCCTGAGCCCCTAAAGTCACCCGAGTCAGCAAATAGAAATACAGAGCACCTGCACGTGTTCATCTTGTAACTGATGTGGGACGGCAGTGACTGTAGTTACTAGCTCTGTACTTACCGTACACTGGAAATGTCCTGGGAGGGTAGATCTTCAGCAGTCTTACCTCACACCAAGAAATGGTGACTGTGAGGTGGAGGCATGCATTAACTTCACTGTGGCAACAGCTTCACAACCTGTACATGCACCACACCCGCACATCGCACACCTGGAAACAGACCGTGCTCATTTGTCAGTTATGACTCACAAAAGCTGGAAGCACTACAGGATGCCCAGTTAAATCCGTTTCAGAGAAACATTGATTTTTTTTTTTTTAACTTGTGTCCTGAATGTTGCACGGGCAGTCCTGGAGGATTGAAGTCATATCACAGAAGGCTGCCTGGAGGAGGTGAGCGTGAGCTGATGTTGTGCTTAGAGAGAGAAGTGAGTCAGGTGCAGAGAGGCCAGCCTTCCTGAACCCCTGATGCAGAGGTGACGGTGGGGGAGAGGCAGGCAGGCAGTAGACCGCAGGGTGAGCTAGGGGGCTGTCAGCTGGAGCAGGGCCCGGGGGTGGGAGGGAGCGGCCCCCTGGGGCTGCCTCTGTTCACAGATGGCCAGCTTCCCCTCCCAGCCCTGTGCAGCGCCACCCACCCCACCCCGCCCCCA
>SJYX01000648.1:253192-277067 GCA_006410675.1 Oreotragus oreotragus | reverse complement strand
CACCCCGCCCCCACCACCGCCCACCACATCTCAGCTCTGAAATGGAACTTGTTTGAGATCTGCTGGGGCACCAGGACACATTTGAAATCACAAAGCTTTCATATTATTTTCTTCTTCTCTGTAATTTATTTTTCCAAAACCTAGGCTGATTTTTTAAAAAATAAGCACCGGCAGCAGCGGTCATCATCATCATAATAATAGTAATAATCCTTGCCTCCCAGCAGTTTGCTTCTGGCTGTCAGCAGCCAGGCTTCGGCCTTATTTTTTATGACCCAGGCATCAACTGTGGAGGAATGTGCTCCAGACAGAAGGTTAGGGACTGTGGTGCTCCTGCCAGGGGCTCTGCCTGGAGCTTTCTCTTACTTAATCCTCATAAGGCCCCTTTGACACAAGGGATTATGATCACATCTGTTTTTCAGGAGGAGTAACCAGGCTCAGAGAAGTGAAGCTACTTGCCCAAGGGCACACAGCTTTTAAGTGGCAGAGGCAGGGCTGGAATCCAGGTCGTCATCGTTGTTGTTCAGTCACTGAGTCATGTCTGACTGTGCAACCCCATGGACTGCAGTGTGCCAGGCTTCCCTGTCCTTCATATCTCCCGGAGTTTGCTCAAGTTCATGCCCGTTGAATCCAGGTTGGCCTGACTCCAAACTGGCACTCGTGTGTCCCATGACATCGCCTCAGACCTGTGCCCTCGCTGAAGGCCGTGTGTGTTCTGGGATGTGACCTGCTGTGCACCCCTGGGTCACTTCTCCTCTGTCAGCTTCAGTTTCTCCCCTGTGGAGTGGGTAGGGCAGCACCCAGCTCCTGGATCTGCTCCTAGGGTTGGGACTCAGTAGAGAATCTAAGGTATGGTGACCCTGCCCGTCCCCACCACGTGGCCTCGGGCACATGTCTCACCCTCTCTGAGCCTCAGTTTCCTCCTCTGACAGTTGGAGAGACTGAGGCTGCCTGGCAGGGTAAAAGCTCCTGGGGCGGCCCTTCTCTCCTCCCTCCTTACATGGCTTTCGGCACCTGGAGAGGACACAGACCTGGCAGTGTTGAGATAGCGGGAGCCCCAGCCGGACGGACCTGTCCTGCCCTCCCCGTGGTCTCCGTCAGGTTCACCCCCTGTTCAGGCACCGATATTTCTTTTGCAGATGAAGCAAGATTGTGTTCAGTGTTTCCCTCCAGAGCTGCTCCAGATCCAGGAGTGGAGGGGTGGGGACCCTCCAGGGTTGGTGGGCTGTGGAGACACGGGGGAGCCCACCCTGGCCCTGGAGGAGGGCATGCGGTGTACACCTCCATGAAGCAGAGTGGGACCCAGGTCCCACCCGGTGCTTGTCTCCAGGGGACCGAGTTGCGGGCTCTCAGGACCTCCCCCAGGGAGCAGCGCCTGGCTGCAGACCTCGGGTCCCCGCTGCCCCAGGCCCCGTGAGAGAGGCCTCACGTCCATCTTCGGGGTACTCGGCGCCCAGCACGCCCTGTCCTCCACTGTGCCCTTCTGCTAGGACACCCTGCCTCCCCACCCAGCACCCACCTCTCCCAGCTGATTCTGTTTGCTCCGTTCACCACTTAATCCCAACGTCGGCTCTGCGCCTCTCCCCAGGCCCAGTGCCCACCCTGTGCCGTTGTCTGCAAGCCTCCACTCCTTGGACCAGGAGCCCCCCAGGACAGGCTGCGGCAATCTGCCTGCTGGGGCTGCTGGACAGCAGTAGGGGAGGCGTCCCTGGAAGGCCGGACAGCCTGGGCAAAGGCGTGGGCTTGAGCCTGGCATTTGTGGAGCGCCGCTGTGTGCCGGGCACCATGCTGGTGCTTTACCAGGCCCTCATTTAGTCCTCACAGTGACTTAGGAACAGGGCTGGCAGCTGTTTTCATCCACATGGTGGAAACTGAGCCTGCAATGCAAGGGCAAGAGACTGTGCTGCCACACTTCTAGGGGCACAGAGCTGGGGGCACGTGCAGTTCTGTCTGCTCCCAGGTCCAGTCTGGCCTCTGCATGGTCAGAACCTCCCGGTGCTCTCAGCATAGCCTGGTTGAATGTGCAGAGAACATCTTGGCTTTTATTCTTCTAAGTGACCTGCCATCTTGGGTTGACCTTGAGTCTGATTGCATCGGACAAACCCTGGGCACCTTCTGAGTTGGCTTTAATTTTATTTTACTGATTTTTCTCTCTCCATTTGAGCCATATGGTCAAGTGTACAAAAGCACTAATTTTCAGTGTACCTCTCAGCTATGGTTATATCCTTACACACAGCTGCAACCCCACCCTGGATCACCATCTAGAACATTCCTCATTCCAGCAAAGGCTCCCTGGAGCCCCCACTGGATCAGAACCATCCTTCCCACTCATGTCATCCTCCTGACTTCTCTTCCCAGAGGGCTGTGCTGCCCACTTTTGGCTTTCACATGAACAGAATCACAGGTGGCGTGGTGTTTTGTATGTGGCTCCTGTGACTCATGGGTTCACACATGTGCTCACATGATCAGTGATGCGATCTTTCTCCTGGCTGTGTGGTGCTCCACCACTCCACCTTGCCTGGACCACCCGCTCTGTATCCAGCCTCCTCTTGGTAGACTTTCCGGCTTTGAGTTGGTCTGTCACACCGCCCTGCCTGATTTCTGTTTCCTTGATTTTGAGGAAGGACTGGCTCTTTGTCAGGGCGTTGTGCAGGTGTCTGGCGCCCTGGAAGCTGAGGGAGCAGTCAGCCTCCTCCTGATCCTGACTGTCTCAGATCAGAAGCATATACATTCAGCCCTCCGCCCCTGGGGGAGGCAGGGAGCAGAGGAGAAGATTCGTGCCAGCTGCGGTGGAAGTTTGCTAATTCTTCTGTTCGTGTGAGCTAAGTGGCAGATGATGGAGTCTGCCTCTAATTGAAAGTCAGATGCTCGTGGCTGACAGTGGGAGCTGTAATAAATGTGTCGCCACTGTCCTTTTGGTGTCCTTTCTCTGCTACTTTGAAATCTCATAAATAACCAAGAGCACATCGGTAAGATGCCTTCCCTTCCTCTGTTTGCTCCAGCAGAGCAGCTGTGGTTGCTAGGTTGAGTTCCTGGTTGCTAGGGATTTTGTGGTCCTGTGGTGGCCCAGAAATATGATGGATCAGTGGAACACGCTTTTGCTGTTAATTGAAACATTCCTATAGGACATCCGTCAATGTCATTATGCGCGTTGACGTCGTCCCAATTGGTCAATGATCCTTGCAGATTTCTTTCCCAGTTAGAAGAAGTGGCTTGAGTGGAGGGGACCAGTGGCCTGGGCGGGGAGTCAGCAAAACCCGATTCTTACCCTGAATCTGGTACTAATTTGCTGTGAGGCTTGGGGCAAGCGTTGTCCCCTCCCTGAATCCCTAAGATCCAAGGACTTGCCAGCTTTGACAGCTTATGGTTCATCACCCAAGCTCTGTGAGCAGGCCAGGTGGACGTTAGTTCCTCGTTATCTGCTGGAGGATTATCTACAAAAGAATTCTGATGGTCAGCTCACTTCCTCTCCACCCAGCAGGCTTCAGGGGTTGAGTCTCCTTGGCCAAATGCTGTGTATGTGTGCAGGAGTTTCAAACTGATTTTAATATTCAATCAGACATAATTGGGGTCGTAAATCTGGGAAAGAAAAAGCGATACTCCGCAACCCATAAACATCCGATCATACCATTTTCTCTTCTCTCCTGCTGAAAAATCTCTGGTGGTTGCCCACCGCTTGCCCTGGGGATGGCAGACAGGATCTCAGTTGCTGAGGCAGGTCAGTTAGTGGGGGCTGCAAGAGGGAGTGTCCTGGAGAGAGTCTGAACTCCCTGTGGGATCTTCATTGATTGATGATGTCTGCTTCGGGTCCAGGAATGGAAACATGGGTGTGTTTTTGTCTCGGGGCTGGAGCTTTAAGCCTGTGCCCTTTCACGTGGGGTTTGAGGCCTCCCCTGTTGGCACCGGCCAGCTTCTCACGCATGTCTCTACCCCTCCTCTGTCTGCCCCACTCCAGAAATCCCTGCTTCGCTGGCCTGTTCTCTCCAGAGACCTCCTTTGTTCTCCATGTCCCCCCGCCCACCAGGCCTCTGTTCCATCAAATTGATCAGATCTGCCTATTTGCCATTCAGATTTCATTCACAATTTTGTCTCATCGTCTGTGACAGTCTCTTTAATTCTCTTGGGCAGGATTAATCAGCCTGGCCCTCCTCTGAGATCCCATAGTCCCCCGCTTAGCCTGTCTCACAGTTAGTTGTTTTTACATCTCTTTCCACTTCTACCTTGAAAGGTCCTCAGAGTCAAGCTCTGGATTTCGCTCATCTCTGCCTCCCCAGAGTCCAGCACAGTGCAGAGCCTCAATAAATCTTGTTGAATGAGCACATGAATGAATGAAAATCACACGCTATCCGAAGTCAGACAGAAATGATTCTTATAACTTTCCCAGCAGTCTGAGTTCCGTGTGTCGGTACTCCCCAGCTAATCGCGGGTAATTTACTGTGGTCATAAAATGTCAACACATTCCCCCGAGACCGAGCCCCACTTCCCGCTGTGAGCTTGTGTTTCCTCCACCATGACAGTCTGTTTATCTCCCTCTCTTCCCTTGTTCTCAGCCTGAAGACAAGCAGAGGGCAGCGGCTGCCTTTGCCCAGCTCCAGGGCGCCATGGAGACACTGGGCATTTCAGATGGAGAGCAGAGGGCCATTTGGCGGGTGCTGGCAGCCATCTACCACCTGGGCGCAGCAGGGGCCTGCAAAGGTAGGTGCTTCCCAGCCGAGCTCACCTGGACTGCCGGCTGTCTCCACTGACGGGTGCCTGACAAGGCCCTTCTGTCTGTGAAGTGGGATGGTGTCAGTGTGTCGTCTTCTGTGTCTCTGGGGCTGCTCTCTGCTCGGCTACAGAAGCAGGCATGCTGGGAAGGAAGCAGAGCTGATTTTCAAGCAAGTCTCATAGCCCAGCACTGTCCAGTGGGACTTCTGTGATGCCTGGGAGCTCCTCTTCCAGTAGGGTGGCCGCTCACTGCTTGTGGCCATCGAGCATTTGACCTCTAGCTGGTGCGACTGAGGAATGTTTTCATTGTATTAAATTCTCATTAACATACATTTACATAGCCGCATGTAGCTAGTCGCCACTGTGCTGCAAAGAGACGCCCTGGAACAGGTGAGAGAAGGCTGGGTCCACGCACTGAAGGTGACGTGTTTCTGTCTAGACATCTTGGAGAGGCTCCCGCTGTGTATGCTGAGCCGACCCAGCTGTCCTCCTCCCAGACTTGCTCCCGTCCTGAACTGTCTGTGTGCTGACTGTCCTCCTTTACGTTGGTCTCCCCAAGGGGTTCTGACTGTCCCTGCCCCTCCAGTCGTTCCCCTTTATACTCCCGTGATAGCATTCCTGTCCTGACTTCTCTATTCTTTACTATCACCTTAGACTAAGAGTTTGATCGTCTTAACGCAGTAGCCTCACTGCCGATGCCTTCGCTCCTCCCTTGTTGTGACCACTGGGCTCCCCCCTAGAACTCAGACCTGTGGTGCTGTTCCCTGCTTAGAATCCTCCCGAGGCTCTCCGTCGAGTAAAATCCCTTGGCTGGGCATTCAAGGCTCCTCGCCTCCCTCACCAGGCTCCTTTCCCACCACACTCGTCCCTATGAAAGGTCCCAAGGAGATGTCAGTATCCAGAGCAGTGCAGCTGCTGCCTTCATGGGGCTTAAGGTGCCCTGTGTTATGACTGTGTCCTTGTCTAGCTCTCTCCTCTAGAGAGTGGCTTCCTTTGGGCTGAGAACATCCAGCTGGGACGGGCTTGTGGAGTGGACGCAGGCGTGCACGGCGCCTGTCCCCTGGAGCTGTGTGCTGACACTGGCAGGTGTCGGGCCCTTCCTCTGGGAGGCAGCGGACTTCTTTGGAACATGGAGGCACATGGTTCCTCCACCGCCATCCCCCTGGGCCCCGTGGCCTGTCCTTTTGATTATCATATTCTTGAGCCTCATGTACTGGTGCACTGATTTGATTTTGGACATTTCTAGGGGTTATGCTGTCAGAAATAGGTAAGGTAGCAATTCCACAGTTGGTCCAGGCCAAGGGCAGCCACACCTGACTATACAAACATGAAAAAAACAAATGCCACTTGCCTTTTCCAAAAATCAGCCGTGGGGCATGGTCTACATCCTGATTGTTTGTAAATCAGACAGCTTTATAAACAGACTGGGATTAGGGATGCCACTGCACAGTTCATACCAGAAGAGCTGTTGGAGATTTAGAGTTGGGGCACAGGCATCTGTAGGTTGAAGGTGCCTGTCTCACAGTTAGTTGTTTTTACATCTCTTTCCACTTCTACCTTGAAAGGTCCTCAGAGTCAAGCTCTGGATTTCGCTCATCTCTGCCTCCCCAGAGTCCAGCACAGTGCAGAGCCTCAATAAATCTTGTTGAATGAGCACATGAATGAATGAAAATCACACGCTATCCGAAGTCAGACAGAAATGATTCTTATAACTTTCCCAGCAGTCTGAGTTCCGTGTGTCGGTACTCCCCAGCTAATCGCGGGTAATTTACTGTGGTCATAAAATGTCAACACATTCCCCCGAGACCGAGCCCCACTTCCCGCTGTGAGCTTGTGTTTCCTCCACCATGACAGTCTGTTTATCTCCCTCTCTTCCCTTGTTCTCAGCCTGAAGACAAGCAGAGGGCAGCGGCTGCCTTTGCCCAGCTCCAGGGCGCCATGGAGACACTGGGCATTTCAGATGGAGAGCAGAGGGCCATTTGGCGGGTGCTGGCAGCCATCTACCACCTGGGCGCAGCAGGGGCCTGCAAAGGTAGGTGCTTCCCAGCCGAGCTCACCTGGACTGCCGGCTGTCTCCACTGACGGGTGCCTGACAAGGCCCTTCTGTCTGTGAAGTGGGATGGTGTCAGTGTGTCGTCTTCTGTGTCTCTGGGGCTGCTCTCTGCTCGGCTACAGAAGCAGGCATGCTGGGAAGGAAGCAGAGCTGATTTTCAAGCAAGTCTCATAGCCCAGCACTGTCCAGTGGGACTTCTGTGATGCCTGGGAGCTCCTCTTCCAGTAGGGTGGCCGCTCACTGCTTGTGGCCATCGAGCATTTGACCTCTAGCTGGTGTGACTGAGGAATGTTTTCATTGTATTAAATTCTCATTAACATACATTTACATAGCCGCATGTAGCTAGTCGCCACTGCGCTGCAAAGAGACGCCCTGGAACAGGTGAGAGAAGGCTGGGTCCACGCACTGAAGGTGACGTGTTTCTGTCTAGACATCTTGGAGAGGCTCCCGCTGTGTATGCTGAGCCGACCCAGCTGTCCTCCTCCCAGACTTGCTCCCGTCCTGAACTGTCTGTGTGCTGACTGTCCTCCTTTACGTTGGTCTCCCCAAGGGGTTCTGACTGTCCCTGCCCCTCCAGTCGTTCCCCTTTATACTCCCGTGATAGCATTCCTGTCCTGACTTCTCTATTCTTTACTATCACCTTAGACTAAGAGTTTGATCGTCTTAACGCAGTAGCCTCACTGCCGATGCCTTCGCTCCTCCCTTGTTGTGACCACTGGGCTCCCCCCTAGAACTCAGACCTGTGGTGCTGTTCCCTGCTTAGAATCCTCCCGAGGCTCTCCGTCGAGTAAAATCCCTTGGCTGGGCATTCAAGGCTCCTCGCCTCCCTCACCAGGCTCCTTTCCCACCACACTCGTCCCTATGAAAGGTCCCAAGGAGATGTCAGTATCCAGAGCAGTGCAGCTGCTGCCTTCATGGGGCTTAAGGTGCCCTGTGTTATGACTGTGTCCTTGTCTAGCTCTCTCCTCTAGAGAGTGGCTTCCTTTGGGCTGAGAACATCCAGCTGGGACGGGCTTGTGGAGTGGACGCAGGCGTGCACGGCGCCTGTCCCCTGGAGCTGTGTGCTGACACTGGCAGGTGTCGGGCCCTTCCTCTGGGAGGCAGCGGACTTCTTTGGAACATGGAGGCACATGGTTCCTCCACCGCCATCCCCCTGGGCCCCGTGGCCTGTCCTTTTGATTATCATATTCTTGAGCCTCATGTACTGGTGCACTGATTTGATTTTGGACATTTCTAGGGGTTATGCTGTCAGAAATAGGTAAGGTAGCAATTCCACAGTTGGTCCAGGCCAAGGGCAGCCACACCTGACTATACAAACATGAAAAAAACAAATGCCACTTGCCTTTTCCAAAAATCAGCCGTGGGGCATGGTCTACATCCTGATTGTTTGTAAATCAGACAGCTTTATAAACAGACTGGGATTAGGGATGCCACTGCACAGTTCATACCAGAAGAGCTGTTGGAGATTTAGAGTTGGGGCACAGGCATCTGTAGGTTGAAGGGGGTGTGGA
Organism: Oreotragus oreotragus; assembly: GCA_006410675.1. Lineage (NCBI taxonomy): Eukaryota > Metazoa > Chordata > Mammalia > Artiodactyla > Bovidae > Oreotragus > Oreotragus oreotragus. Next base: position 268,799 of record SJYX01000648.1, on the reverse strand, counting down.
AGGAAACAGACCTGTTTTACAGAATGGAAGACTGAGGCTCTGAAGGTCCAGGTGTGGTAAACCCCAGGGAATGGGCTCTTGAGTGAGGCAGATGTGAGTTAAAAAGCAAACTTTTCCAAGCTTCAGAGGCTTCTCTTTCAATGGGCTAAAACTGGGGTTGGTGTGAGGATTGAATGGAATAAGAAAGAAAGTTGTATTAAGCTGGGCTCCCCTGAGGCAGACCCTGAGATGAAGATTTGGGTGCATGTAGCTCTTGTGGGAGGGGATATCAGGAAGAACCGAGAGGGGAGTGAGGGAAGGAAAGGTGGGTGATGCTGCGGAGTTAAGGTGTGAGTTAGGGACTTCCCTGGGGTCCAGTGGCCAAGACTCCAAGCTCCTAAGGCAGGTGTCTGGGTTCAGTGTTTGCTCAGGGAACTAAATCCTGCATGTCTCAACTAAAAGACCCATCATGCATCTACTAAAGACCCCAAATGCTGCAACTGAACACCCTGCACGCAGCAATGAAGATCGAGGATCCCTTGTGCCATAACTAGGAGCCAGGGTAACCAAATAAACATTTTTATAAATAAATAAAAATAAAATTCCAAGTGGACTAACTCTGGGAAGTGAGGGACCTCTGGAAACCTCTGAAGAGCATGTCTCCTCATTGTGTATTACCCGAGGGGCGAGGGAGCCAGGATGTTGATCCACCACCACCACCTGCTTCTGCCTGCTTGAAGGTTGCTCCCGGGGCATGTTACCCCTGCCCCATGCATGAGCTGAGCATGTTCCTAGCCAGGAAAGCACAGGGGTGCAGACAGGTGCCTGCAGTGGCAGACCGGGGACGTGTGTGGGTGGTAGATATGGAGTGAGGCGCCGGGGGTGGTGGACAGGTCGTTCATGACTCCGGCTCAGGGCAGTCCTTCAGCAGATGGTGCAGTTGAGCCTGGGTTAGCTGATTCTCCAGGGTGTCACAGCCATGGGCCTCTCGGCTGCACTCAGCTCAGACAGGCTGGTTCCCTCCCTCCCTGCACTCAGCAAAGCCTAGGGAGAGGGCAAGACAGGGGTCTCTCTGTCACACTGGAGCCCGCTCTGCCTCTGATGCCACAGGACAGAGGCTGAGGAAGCCCCTGGTCTATTGAGCTGCCACCGGAGAAGTCTGATGCCTGACTCTCTCTCCCTGGGGCCCACGGGGCACCCCCTTGGATGTGGGCTCGGGACTCGGACCTGTAACAATAAAAGAGAAAGTCACTTGTAAATATTTTATTAATACATGATTATGGCAATAACTCCTGCCAGCCTCCCCCACCCCACCTTATAAATTATTTTAAGAGGAGCTGCCGTCAGTCTGCCTGGGAGGCCTGCCCGGTGATTTACTTACAATATATTCTGCTTTGGAAGATTTCATAATAGGTTGCTCTGAAATCAGCTATTAAGAATTTCAAAGTCGTATATAAATGTCTTGACTTTGTGTCATAACAGATCATTTTGAAATATATTAAGAATCATTTCCATTAATCAGGTTTTTTTCTCCCCCCATTAAAATGATGCTCTCCTCCCAGCACGCCTGACTTCCTTAACTTGTTTTGAAAGTCCTGATTCTGTTTTTAAAAACCGTATCTGTGCCTGTGGGGAGATTTCAGGACTTATAACTGGGCCCGGGATTTTTGAACTATGATGGCAGTAATGACAACTGCCACTAATGCAGGTTTAGCGTTTGCTGCTTTCACAAATGCCTGTGCCTCTTGTGACTTTTGATGTGATTTGGTTCATTTAATAACCCGGTAAGGAGAAGGCGATGGCACCCCACTCCAGTGCTCTTGCCTGGAAAACCCCATGGACAGAGGAGCCTGGTGGGCTGCAGTCCATGGGGTTGCCAAGAGTCAGACACGACTGAGCGACTTCACTTTCACTTTTCACTTTCATGCATTGAAGAAGGAAATGGCAACCCACTCCAGTGTTCTTGCCTGGAGAATCCCAGGGGTGGAGGAGCCTGGTGGGCTGCTGTCTGTGGGGTCACATAGAGTCGGACTGAAGCGACTCAGCAGCAGCAGCCAGGAAAGATAGCGCAGTGGGAAAGAGTCGGCCTCCTGGCTCGGCTTCCCTGAGCCTCAGTTTCTTCCCCAGGAAAATGGGGTAGTGATGGCAGCCGCTTTGCAGGCTTGTCGTGAGGATTAAATGAGTCGGCGCCAACGCTGAGAGCGCAGGACTTGGCGCACAGGGAGGAGCCTTGTAAGAGGAGGAGAGTAGTTCACCTGGCCTCCGACCGCTGGTGTATTCCAGGATGGGGCCTCCCTGCCACGACCACTCCCCTGCCCTAGACTTTGCATAGGCTGGCTGGGTCATTCCTTGATGAAGAACTGACCTGTTTTCCCAGGCCGCGTGCTTACAGATGCGATGTCGCTGCACAACCTTGGAGCAGCCTGGGAGGAGCGAGAACTGTAAGATACCCATCTTACAGATGAGACTGAGGCCGGCCAGAGAGGTTCATCCTCACCCCCCAGGGCACGCTGCTAAAGGCAGAGCTGGGATTTGGACCCAGTCTGTCCAGGCGCAGAGCCCAGCCTCCGGGACCACATCTGCTGCCTCCCTGGCCCCATGTGCCGTGACCTCTGTCCTCTCAGGCTCCCAGGGCTTCTCTGGGGCACCTTGAGCTATTTCACTCGTGACAGTCCTGATACCAAAGGTGTGGGCTCTTACCCACACCAGGCAATCCTCTGAGTCTCCGGACACCAGCTGAGTGTCCTACAATTTAATCCACTCCCGACTCTCCCTGGAGTTCCTGTAGGGCAAGGGCTCAGTGCTACAAGACCGTACCACTTCAGACACGGTCACAGACCCCTCCTCAGGTTGGTAACTTGCTGGAGTGGCTCACAGAGGTTAAGGGGGTGCTTTGCTTACCAGCATCTGCTATAAAGCACACAGCTCAGGAGCGCCCATGTGACAGAGACGCATGGGGCAGGTGGCAGAAGAAGGGGCCTCCATCCTCACTGTGTGTGGGCCTTCCAGCACCCTGGAAGCTCTCTGAGTCCCCTCGTCAGGGGTTTTCTGGAGGTTTCATTCAGTTCAGTTCAGTTCAGTAGCTCAGTCATGTCCGACTCTTTGCGACCCCATGAATTGCAGCACGCCNTTTTCATCCACATGGTGGAAACTGAGCCTGCAATGCAAGGGCAAGAGACTGTGCTGCCACACTTCTAGGGGCACAGAGCTGGGGGCACGTGCAGTTCTGTCTGCTCCCAGGTCCAGTCTGGCCTCTGCATGGTCAGAACCTCCCGGTGCTCTCAGCATAGCCTGGTTGAATGTGCAGAGAACATCTTGGCTTTTATTCTTCTAAGTGACCTGCCATCTTGGGTTGACCTTGAGTCTGATTGCATCGGACAAACCCTGGGCACCTTCTGAGTTGGCTTTAATTTTATTTTACTGATTTTTCTCTCTCCATTTGAGCCATATGGTCAAGTGTACAAAAGCACTAATTTTCAGTGTACCTCTCAGCTATGGTTATATCCTTACACACAGCTGCCACCCCACCCTGGATCACCATCTAGAACATTCCTCATTCCAGCAAAGGCTCCCTGGAGCCCCCACTGGATCAGAACCATCCTTCCCACTCATGTCATCCTCCTGACTTCTCTTCCCAGAGGGCTGTGCTGCCCACTTTTGGCTTTCACATGAACAGAATCACAGGTGGCGTGGTGTTTTGTATGTGGCTCCTGTGACTCATGGGTTCACACATGTGCTCACATGATCAGTGATGCGATCTTTCTCCTGGCTGTGTGGTGCTCCACCACTCCACCTTGCCTGGACCACCCGCTCTGTATCCAGCCTCCTCTTGGTAGACTTTCCGGCTTTGAGTTGGTCTGTCACACCGCCCTGCCTGATTTCTGTTTCCTTGATTTTGAGGAAGGACTGGCTCTTTGTCAGGGCGTTGTGCAGGTGTCTGGCGCCCTGGAAGCTGAGGGAGCAGTCAGCCTCCTCCTGATCCTGACTGTCTCAGATCAGAAGCATATACATTCAGCCCTCCGCCCCTGGGGGAGGCAGGGAGCAGAGGAGAAGATTCGTGCCAGCTGCGGTGGAAGTTTGCTAATTCTTCTGTTCGTGTGAGCTAAGTGGCAGATGATGGAGTCTGCCTCTAATTGAAAGTCAGATGCTCGTGGCTGACAGTGGGAGCTGTAATAAATGTGTCGCCACTGTCCTTTTGGTGTCCTTTCTCTGCTACTTTGAAATCTCATAAATAACCAAGAGCACATCGGTAAGATGCCTTCCCTTCCTCTGTTTGCTCCAGCAGAGCAGCTGTGGTTGCTAGGTTGAGTTCCTGGTTGCTAGGGATTTTGTGGTCCTGTGGTGGCCCAGAAATATGATGGATCAGTGGAACACGCTTTTGCTGTTAATTGAAACATTCCTATAGGACATCCGTCAATGTCATTATGCGCGTTGACGTCGTCCCAATTGGTCAATGATCCTTGCAGATTTCTTTCCCAGTTAGAAGAAGTGGCTTGAGTGGAGGGGACCAGTGGCCTGGGCGGGGAGTCAGCAAAACCCGATTCTTACCCTGAATCTGGTACTAATTTGCTGTGAGGCTTGGGGCAAGCGTTGTCCCCTCCCTGAATCCCTAAGATCCAAGGACTTGCCAGCTTTGACAGCTTATGGTTCATCACCCAAGCTCTGTGAGCAGGCCAGGTGGACGTTAGTTCCTCGTTATCTGCTGGAGGATTATCTACAAAAGAATTCTGATGGTCAGCTCACTTCCTCTCCACCCAGCAGGCTTCAGGGGTTGAGTCTCCTTGGCCAAATGCTGTGTATGTGTGCAGGAGTTTCAAACTGATTTTAATATTCAATCAGACATAATTGGGGTCGTAAATCTGGGAAAGAAAAAGCGATACTCCGCAACCCATAAACATCCGATCATACCATTTTCTCTTCTCTCCTGCTGAAAAATCTCTGGTGGTTGCCCACCGCTTGCCCTGGGGATGGCAGACAGGATCTCAGTTGCTGAGGCAGGTCAGTTAGTGGGGGCTGCAAGAGGGAGTGTCCTGGAGAGAGTCTGAACTCCCTGTGGGATCTTCATTGATTGATGATGTCTGCTTCGGGTCCAGGAATGGAAACATGGGTGTGTTTTTGTCTCGGGGCTGGAGCTTTAAGCCTGTGCCCTTTCACGTGGGGTTTGAGGCCTCCCCTGTTGGCACCGGCCAGCTTCTCACGCATGTCTCTACCCCTCCTCTGTCTGCCCCACTCCAGAAATCCCTGCTTCGCTGGCCTGTTCTCTCCAGAGACCTCCTTTGTTCTCCATGTCCCCCCGCCCACCAGGCCTCTGTTCCATCAAATTGATCAGATCTGCCTATTTGCCATTCAGATTTCATTCACAATTTTGTCTCATCGTCTGTGACAGTCTCTTTAATTCTCTTGGGCAGGATTAATCAGCCTGGCCCTCCTCTGAGATCCCATAGTCCCCCGCTTAGCCTGTCTCACAGTTAGTTGTTTTTACATCTCTTTCCACTTCTACCTTGAAAGGTCCTCAGAGTCAAGCTCTGGATTTCGCTCATCTCTGCCTCCCCAGAGTCCAGCACAGTGCAGAGCCTCAATAAATCTTGTTGAATGAGCACATGAATGAATGAAAATCACACGCTATCCGAAGTCAGACAGAAATGATTCTTATAACTTTCCCAGCAGTCTGAGTTCCGTGTGTCGGTACTCCCCAGCTAATCGCGGGTAATTTACTGTGGTCATAAAATGTCAACACATTCCCCCGAGACCGAGCCCCACTTCCCGCTGTGAGCTTGTGTTTCCTCCACCATGACAGTCTGTTTATCTCCCTCTCTTCCCTTGTTCTCAGCCTGAAGACAAGCAGAGGGCAGCGGCTGCCTTTGCCCAGCTCCAGGGCGCCATGGAGACACTGGGCATTTCAGATGGAGAGCAGAGGGCCATTTGGCGGGTGCTGGCAGCCATCTACCACCTGGGCGCAGCAGGGGCCTGCAAAGGTAGGTGCTTCCCAGCCGAGCTCACCTGGACTGCCGGCTGTCTCCACTGACGGGTGCCTGACAAGGCCCTTCTGTCTGTGAAGTGGGATGGTGTCAGTGTGTCGTCTTCTGTGTCTCTGGGGCTGCTCTCTGCTCGGCTACAGAAGCAGGCATGCTGGGAAGGAAGCAGAGCTGATTTTCAAGCAAGTCTCATAGCCCAGCACTGTCCAGTGGGACTTCTGTGATGCCTGGGAGCTCCTCTTCCAGTAGGGTGGCCGCTCACTGCTTGTGGCCATCGAGCATTTGACCTCTAGCTGGTGTGACTGAGGAATGTTTTCATTGTATTAAATTCTCATTAACATACATTTACATAGCCGCATGTAGCTAGTCGCCACTGCGCTGCAAAGAGACGCCCTGGAACAGGTGAGAGAAGGCTGGGTCCACGCACTGAAGGTGACGTGTTTCTGTCTAGACATCTTGGAGAGGCTCCCGCTGTGTATGCTGAGCCGACCCAGCTGTCCTCCTCCCAGACTTGCTCCCGTCCTGAACTGTCTGTGTGCTGACTGTCCTCCTTTACGTTGGTCTCCCCAAGGGGTTCTGACTGTCCCTGCCCCTCCAGTCGTTCCCCTTTATACTCCCGTGATAGCATTCCTGTCCTGACTTCTCTATTCTTTACTATCACCTTAGACTAAGAGTTTGATCGTCTTAACGCAGTAGCCTCACTGCCGATGCCTTCGCTCCTCCCTTGTTGTGACCACTGGGCTCCCCCCTAGAACTCAGACCTGTGGTGCTGTTCCCTGCTTAGAATCCTCCCGAGGCTCTCCGTCGAGTAAAATCCCTTGGCTGGGCATTCAAGGCTCCTCGCCTCCCTCACCAGGCTCCTTTCCCACCACACTCGTCCCTATGAAAGGTCCCAAGGAGATGTCAGTATCCAGAGCAGTGCAGCTGCTGCCTTCATGGGGCTTAAGGTGCCCTGTGTTATGACTGTGTCCTTGTCTAGCTCTCTCCTCTAGAGAGTGGCTTCCTTTGGGCTGAGAACATCCAGCTGGGACGGGCTTGTGGAGTGGACGCAGGCGTGCACGGCGCCTGTCCCCTGGAGCTGTGTGCTGACACTGGCAGGTGTCGGGCCCTTCCTCTGGGAGGCAGCGGACTTCTTTGGAACATGGAGGCACATGGTTCCTCCACCGCCATCCCCCTGGGCCCCGTGGCCTGTCCTTTTGATTATCATATTCTTGAGCCTCATGTACTGGTGCACTGATTTGATTTTGGACATTTCTAGGGGTTATGCTGTCAGAAATAGGTAAGGTAGCAATTCCACAGTTGGTCCAGGCCAAGGGCAGCCACACCTGACTATACAAACATGAAAAAAACAAATGCCACTTGCCTTTTCCAAAAATCAGCCGTGGGGCATGGTCTACATCCTGATTGTTTGTAAATCAGACAGCTTTATAAACAGACTGGGATTAGGGATGCCACTGCACAGTTCATACCAGAAGAGCTGTTGGAGATTTAGAGTTGGGGCACAGGCATCTGTAGGTTGAAGGGGGTGTGGAAGGAAACAGACCTGTTTTACAGAATGGAAGACTGAGGCTCTGAAGGTCCAGGTGTGGTAAACCCCAGGGAATGGGCTCTTGAGTGAGGCAGATGTGAGTTAAAAAGCAAACTTTTCCAAGCTTCAGAGGCTTCTCTTTCAATGGGCTAAAACTGGGGTTGGTGTGAGGATTGAATGGAATAAGAAAGAAAGTTGTATTAAGCTGGGCTCCCCTGAGGCAGACCCTGAGATGAAGATTTGGGTGCATGTAGCTCTTGAGGGAGGGGATATCAGGAAGAACCGAGAGGGGAGTGAGGGAAGGAAAGGTGGGTGATGCTGCGGAGTTAAGGTGTGAGTTAGGGACTTCCCTGGGGTCCAGTGGCCAAGACTCCAAGCTCCTAAGGCAGGTGTCTGGGTTCAGTGTTTGCTCAGGGAACTAAATCCTGCATGTCTCAACTAAAAGACCCATCATGTGTCTACTAAAGACCCCAAATGCTGCAACTGAACACCCTGCACGCAGCAATGAAGATCGAGGATCCCTTGTGCCATAACTAGGAGCCAGGGTAACCAAATAAACATTTTAAACATTTTTATAAATAAATAAAAATAAAATTCCAAGTGGACTAACTCTGGGAAGTGAGGGACCTCTGGAAACCTCTGAAGAGCATGTCTCCTCACTGTGTATTACCCGAGGGGCGAGGGAGCCAGGATGTTGATCCACCACCACCACCTGCTTCTGCCTGCTTGAAGGTTGCTCCCGGGGCATGTTACCCCTGCCCCATGCATGAGCTGAGCATGTTCCTAGCCAGGAAAGCACAGGGGGTGCAGACAGGTGCCTGCGGTGGCAGACCGGGGACGTGTGTGGGGTGGTAGATATGGAGTGAGGTGCCGGGGGTGGTGGACAGGTCGTTCATGACTCCGGCTCAGGGCAGTCCTTCAGCAGATTGTGCAGTTCAGCCTGGGTTAGCTGATTCTCCAGGGTGTCACAGCCATGGGCCTCTCGGCTGCACTCAGCTCCGACAGGCTGGTTCCCTCCCTCCCTGCACTCAGCAAAGCCTAGGGAGAGGGCAAGACAGGGGTCTCTCTGTCACACTGGAGCCCGCTCTGCCTCTGATGCCACAGGACAGAGGCTGAGGAAGCCCCTGGTCTATTGAGCTGCCACCGGAGAAGTCTGATGCCTGACTCTCTCTCCCTGGGGCCCACGGGGCACCCCCTTGGATGTGGGCTCGGGACTCGGACCTGTAACAATAAAAGAGAAAGTCACTTGTAAATATTTTATTAATACATGATTATGGCAATAACTCCTGCCAGCCTCCCCCACCCCACCTTATAAATTATTTTAAGAGGAGCTGCCGTCAGTCTGCCTGGGAGGCCTGCCCGGTGATTTACTTACAATATATTCTGCTTTGGAAGATTTCATAATAGGTTGCTCTGAAATCAGCTATTAAGAATTTCAAAGTCGTATATAAATGTCTTGACTTTGTGTCATAACAGATCATTTTGAAATATATTAAGAATCATTTCCATTAATCAGGTTTTTTTCTCCCCCCATTAAAATGATGCTCTCCTCCCAGCACGCCTGACTTCCTTAACTTGTTTTGAAAGTCCTGATTCTGTTTTTAAAAACCGTATCTGTGCCTGTGGGGAGATTTCAGGCCTTATAACTGGGCCCGGGATTTTTGAACTATGATGGCAGTAATGACAACTGCCACTAATGCAGGTTTAGCGTTTGCTGCTTTCACAAATGCCTGTGCCTCTTGTGACTTTTGATGTGATTTGGTTCATTTAATAACCCGGTAAGGAGAAGGCGATGGCACCCCACTCCAGTGCTCTTGCCTGGAAAACCCCATGGACAGAGGAGCCTGGTGGGCTGCAGTCCATGGGGTTGCCAAGAGTCAGACACGACTGAGCGACTTCACTTTCACTTTTCACTTTCATGCATTGAAGAAGGAAATGGCAACCCACTCCAGTGTTCTTGCCTGGAGAATCCCAGGGGTGGAGGAGCCTGGTGGGCTGCTGTCTGTGGGGTCACATAGAGTCGGACTGAAGCGACTCAGCAGCAGCAGCCAGGAAAGATAGCGCAGTGGGAAAGAGTCGGCCTCCTGGCTCGGCTTCCCTGAGCCTCAGTTTCTTCCCCAGGAAAATGGGGTAGTGATGGCAGCCGCTTTGCAGGCTTGTCGTGAGGATTAAATGAGTCGGCGCCAACGCTGAGAGCGCAGGACTTGGCGCACAGGGAGGAGCCTTGTAAGAGGAGGAGAGTAGTTCACCTGGCCTCCGACCGCTGGTGTATTCCAGGATGGGGCCTCCCTGCCACGACCACTCCCCTGCCCTAGACTTTGCATAGGCTGGCTGGGTCATTCCTTGATGAAGAACTGACCTGTTTTCCCAGGCCGCGTGCTTACAGATGCGATGTCGCTGCACAACCTTGGAGCAGCCTGGGAGGAGCGAGAACTGTAAGATACCCATCTTACAGATGAGACTGAGGCCGGCCAGAGAGGTTCATCCTCACCCCCCAGGGCACGCTGCTAAAGGCAGAGCTGGGATTTGGACCCAGTCTGTCCAGGCGCAGAGCCCAGCCTCCGGGACCACATCTGCTGCCTCCCTGGCCCCATGTGCCGTGACCTCTGTCCTCTCAGGCTCCCAGGGCTTCTCTGGGGCACCTTGAGCTATTTCACTCGTGACAGTCCTGATACCAAAGGTGTGGGCTCTTACCCACACCAGGCAATCCTCTGAGTCTCCGGACACCAGCTGAGTGTCCTACAATTTAATCCACTCCCGACTCTCCCTGGAGTTCCTGTAGGGCAAGGGCTCAGTGCTACAAGACCGTACCACTTCAGACACGGTCACAGACCCCTCCTCAGGTTGGTAACTTGCTGGAGTGGCTCACAGAGGTTAAGGGGGTGCTTTGCTTACCAGCATCTGCTATAAAGCACACAGCTCAGGAGCGCCCATGTGACAGAGACGCATGGGGCAGGTGGCAGAAGAAGGGGCCTCCATCCTCACTGTGTGTGGGCCTTCCAGCACCCTGGAAGCTCTCTGAGTCCCCTCGTCAGGGGTTTTCTGGAGGTTTCATTCAGTTCAGTTCAGTTCAGTAGCTCAGTCATGTCCGACTCTTTGCGACCCCATGAATTGCAGCACGCCAGGCCTCCCTGTAAATCACCAACTCCCGGAGTTCACTCAAACTCACGTCCATCGAGTCTGTGATGCCATCCAGCCATCTCATCCTCTGTCGTCCCCTTCTCCTCCTGCCCCCAATCCCTCCCAGCATCAGAGTCTTTTCCAGTGAGTCAACTCTTCGCATGAGGTGGCCAAAGTACTGGAGTTTCAGCTTTAGCATCATTCCTTCCAAAGAATACCCAGGACTGATCTCCTTTAGAATGGGCTGGTTACAGTCCAAGGGACTCTCAAGAGTCTTCTCCAACACCACAGTTCAAAAGCATCAATTTCATTACATGGGTGTAATTGATTAAATCATTGGCCCTTGGCAATTCACTCCATCTCCAGCCTCTTCTCTCCCCTCCCTGGTGGGAATGGAACTGAAAGTTCCCAGTTTCTAGTCATGCCTGGGTCTTTCGGGTGATCAGCCCCTGTCCTGACACCGTCTAGGGTCTCCCAGCCGCTGGTCGTCTCAACAGACGAAAGACACCATCACCATTTTAGAGATTCCAAGGGTTTTAGGAGTGGTGGGCCTGGAACTGCAAAGACCAAAGGCACATTCATGACAGGTGCCAGCCACAAGCCCTGTGCAGCAGCTCCCAGGCCCAGTGGTCCCATAAGAGGCCCCTGAGCACGTGTTGGAACGTTGGTCCCCTCCATGGGGGCCCAGGCCCTCAGGTAGCCACATGGTCCTTGCATACTCATGGTTCCTGCCCAGTTTGGCTTCTCCCCAGGGAGCCAGCCCCAGCACACTCCTGGGGGCTCGTCTGACCCTCCTTGTTTGGGGGAGTCCCTTTAAACCTCCCCTGACCCCTGAGTGCCTGCAGGGTGCTGCCACTGTGGCCCTCTCCTACTGCCTCCTCAGTCCCTTCAGCCCCTATGACGTGGTGTTCTTGACCTCAGGAGGCTGGCTGCCGTGAGACTCTGGGTCACCATCACCAGCAGTGCCCTGGGCAGCGTCAGAGAGAACATCTCTCCCCAGAATGTGGAGGCGCAGGGACCTGGGTGGCTCAAAGGCAGCTGGTCCTGGGCTCAGATCTCAGCTCAGCCTCTATTTAGCTGTGTGTGGCCTTGGCCAAGTTCCACGGCTCACCCGTACATCCTCCTCAAGAGGGAGAGAGGGTGGCGGAGAGCTGTCTAGGGTGTCACCCACGGCCGAGGTGCTAGAAATGCTGAGGCTCTGGGCCTGCTCGCACGGACAGGCCAGGTGGCTCCCAGCTCAGCCCGTCAGTTGTCAAGAGGCCGCATCCCTCCGTCTTTCTGCGCTGCCGCCGCCGCCTCTGTCTCCCAGGCTCACGGTCCCTGATGGAGCCCCTGGGAAGGCAGCGGGAGGGGCCCTGGGGGCCGCTTCGGCGTGGCAGGCGGAAAACCCTGGGTGATTTGACTTGAACGGTTTGCTGTTAACCAAGACTCACGGCCCGGGCCATCCCACTGGAGCCACCAGGGAACCATTTATCCAACCTTGAGTTTCTTTCCTTTGGCAAAATGTGGCCCATGGAACAATCAGCCAGCCCCCGTGTGTGTTGAATGGCAGCAAAGGGATGTTCTCTGGACCCCACTTAACAAGGAGGCGGGTGGGAAGGAGGGACACCCTGGGCCCTGCAGGGGGCGGAACCGGCCTGTGTGATTTGACCTGTGCCTGTAAAATGGTAAAACCCCACCCGCCTTCCACGTCACTGGTCACAAGACTGCATCCCAGCGGCACATGGGATGTGCCGCCAGCCCCAGCACTTCTCTTTGCAGAGCGTTGTGTTATCAGTGGTCTCCATTGCGGCAGTGCCTGCCTGCCCCTGCGGTGGGCCGGAGCCGGGGGGCGGTGATCCTGAGGCCCGTACACTGGGTGGAGAACTCAAGCGTCCAGGGGGTGCGGCTCCTTGCTTTAGGGCACATGGTGACCTCTCGGTGCTAGTGAACGGCAGCTTCAGAGCCAGAGTCCAGTTCTGGACTCTCAGTCCAGTGCTCTTTCCACGGAGTTGATGAAGGTTCTGGGGGCCAAGGACTGTGTGGGCGTAGTGGTCAGAGCGGTCAGGAGTGATGCAGCCTGGGGCTTGGGGATGTGAGGGTTCTAGCACACGCCAACTCTGTGACCGGGCCGGCGACCGTGCTGCGGAAAAAATCAGCCGCAAGCCCCATGGCTTCAGGTCTCACCTTACCGTCGCCCCAAGCGCCTAGGGGTCTGCAGTGGAGGAGGGCTTGGCTGGGCTGTGGTCAGAGGTGGTGATGCAGAAACAGTGGGGGCGGAGTGGCCGGGAGGCCAGGCGCCTCTCTCTCTCTGCTTCTCAGAACTCAGGGCTCTCCCAGGGGCCTCTTTGGGCCTCGTCATGGCCTGGTGGCTCCACGGAAGCTTCCAGAGAGCAGCATGAAAGCTATTTCCCGTCTCCTCATTCAGTCACACAGGGTCACTACTGCCACGCTCTGTGTCACAGCTTCAAAGGCCAGCAAGCCTGGCAGGTAGGGAGGGAATTCCCACTTGGCAGTGCAGGCTCCTGAGGCTCAGAGAGGTTATGTGAGACCGCCAAGGTCAAGCGGCATCACCTGGTGCAGCCACGGTTGGAATCAGCACCTGTCTGCTCCGCAACCAGTGTCCCCCTCCTCTGTAAGGCCACCCACCTGGCCCAGTCCTCCTCTGGCCCGTCCTGGGACCTCCACCTTGCCGCTCAGAGCAGCTTCTCAGGTCCGTCCCAGCCTGAAGTCTCCCTTCATCTGCAAGGTCATCCACGAAGGGAAAGCAAGACAGAGGAGCTAGGAATCGAGGCTCCCGATGTGGGCTCGGGGCAGGTGGACCCACGTGTGTCTTACTTGGCCATCTGTGACCCTCTTGACCTCTGAGGCTCAGTGTCCTCATCTGAAGGTTGGGGATAATAATTGTGTCACCTCCCTGTGTCCTTGGGAGGACTGCAGTACTCGTTTTGAATATGTATAGTTCAATGAGAAGGCAATGGCACCCCACTCCAGTACTCTTGCCTGGAAAATCCCATGGACAGAGGAGCCTGGTGGGCTGTAGTCCATGGGGTCGAAAAGAGTCAGACACGACTGAGTGACTTCATTTTCACTTTTCACTTTCATGCATTGGAGAAGGAAATGGCAACCCACTCCAGTGTTCTTGCCTGGAGAATCCCAGGGATGGGGGAGCCTGGTGGGCTGCCGTCTATGGGGTTGCACAGAGTCAGACACGACTGAAGCGACTTAGCAGCAGCAGCAGCAGCAGCATGACCCTTGTTATTATTGCTGTTATTAATGGAAAATCTGTTCCCTGTTGCAGTATCTCCCCTCAAAGCCTGAGTCTGCCACGGTGGCTTGGGCTGGTCTTCAATCCGCTCCAATCCCTGTGCCCCCATAGCTGTAAGAGACGACACACACCCGCCCTGGAAAGTCTGAGACGCTGTCACTCTGCCCGCTGTCCCTCGTGATTCCGTAAAATGACAGTAATGTTCAGCATGTAGACTATGATAACCAGGACGGGTGGTGTCTGCCCTGATGGCTGAGTTGCCTGCTTTCCTTTGGCTCTAAAGGCTGATGGGAGGTTTAACTTATCTGTCAGTCACTGAATTTACCAGTCTGCTTGTCACTGACCCCACTGCCTGACATACAACACACTCAGGCCCATGTATAAACCAAGGACAGGCCCCGTAACGGGATGATGGAAGGAGGCTGCCGATAGGCCACCACTCTTGCCTGCCCTGATAAAGGTGTCAGACCCCAAAGAGATGGGGCTGTAACTTGGAGAGCCCCGAGGGGCCCGCAGGAAGGAGAGACGATGGCAGCAATGACAAAGGCCCAGCCCCCCACTTTCTCCCAGGACCCCCGACATGCAGCAGCCAGGGCAGTCTGTCCATGGATAGGAGGAGGCAGCCTGACACTTCTCAAGCCCAGACAGGACCCCAGAAGGCCAAGGGGAGTAGTCATAGCAATGCTGTCAGTGCAAAGCAGACAGTGTATATTCAAGCACTTGGTGCAGACTTTTAACCCTTTTTTTTTTAAATTGTTTCTAAACAACTGCACAAGCAACACTGTAAAGCTGTCTTCCTGTGAAAAATGGAAGCAGTACAAATGAACATAGACTGTCGGGAGCAGTTTGCTCCCCATCCCTTGATCCTCCTGCCCTTGAAGGCGACCACTGTTAAGCTGAAAGGTGGCGTTCAGTGCCGCTGACAGGCCAGGACGAGCTCTCCATCCTCCCGTTACGGGGCCTGTCCACACAGTTATTAACTGAAGCTCCTGGTGTACCCTGACGTTCAGCTCAGTGGTGTACATTCTCTGGGGTTTGACAGATGTGTTGGGTCATGTGTCTGCCATGACCGTGTGCTCCAGGCTGGTGCCAGTGCCCCAACAGGCTGGCTTTTTTTCTTAACATCCGGATCGGACGTCGTCGTTGACCCGTGAGTAGTTGGAACAGCAGCAGCCTGAGCCTCCCCGTGGCCGTGGCCGTGGCCGGGGCCGCGGTCCCTCTGAAACCAGCGCGTGGCCCTGGCCGTGTTGCTGTGGCCCCAGCCGCAGGCACCTCCTCAGGCCCTTGAGATCGAGCGTGAGCTGTGCCTGTGACAGTCGCCCTGGTGGGTGTGTGGGGCGCTGTTGCTGGCTCAGAAACAGGGTCCCGGTGGCTCCGTTTCACACGCTCTGCTTCTCCCTGTCCGGGCAGGGTGGACCACCCTGCTGGCGGGACGCCACGGCGCCCGTCTTCTCTCCGCTGGCTGCAGGGCTTGCCCGGGGAGGGGTCTCTGTCTCCGTGGCACTTCAGCTGATGGGCCTTTGGGCAGTTTCCTGCCTTGGGGGGTTGTAAACAGCACCGTGTGGGCATCCTTGTCTGTGGAGGCAGTGCAGGGGCGAGTGTCCTGGAGGCATGGTTTCCTGGGCCTGCGGAACCAGAGGGGTGTGTCTGAGGTTGGGTGTTTCTGTGAACACAGCGCGATTCCCCACCCTGGGTGTGTGTTCACGCAGGTCTGCTCACGGCACCCTCACATGCCGTGGGGGATGTCGGGCAAGAGTC
>SJYX01000648.1:213916-252680 GCA_006410675.1 Oreotragus oreotragus | reverse complement strand
GCTCAGCTTTCTTCACAGTCCAACTCTCACATTCATACATGACCACAGGCAAAACCATAGCCTTGACTAGGCGGACCTTTGTTGGCAAAGTAATGTCTCTGCTTTTGAATATGTTGTCTAGGTTGGTCATAACTTTCCTTCCAAGGAGTAAGCGTCTTTTAATTTCATGGCTGCAATCACCATCTGCAGTGATTTTGGAGCCCAAAAAAATAAAGTCTGCCACTGTTTCCAGCAGCCCGTATGTGTAGACAGTTTCTAGGGACAGACAGAGGCACACAACCAAAAGAGCAGCATGCCAGGAATTTGGCTTACTTTCAGAGAACCTTCTCTTGGCCTCAATAATTGAAGAGAGGTGTGTGTCAGTCACTCAGTCGTGTTCCACTCTTTGTGACCCCATGGACTGTAGCCCACCAGCCTCCTCTGTCCATGGAATTCTCCACCAAGGATACTGGAGTGAGTAGCCATTCCTTTCTCCAGGGAATCTTCCCAACCCAGGGATCGAACCTGGGTCTTTGGAGGCAGATTCTTTACCGTCTGAGCCACCATGGAAGCCCAACTAAAGGAAAAACCAAACCAAATCTGTTACATGGGGTCAGCATTTGAGGCTGCCTCTGAGCCTTAGCACTGTAAATGGGTGCAGCTGCTGAGATAAGGGTTCACGGGCTAGACTCTCCCGTGGGAGGTGATCCCAGGAAGCCCTGGGAGGGCCGTGGGGAAGGAAGGCAGCCCTAAGAGCCTCTCACCAAAACCGGCTCCTTGTGCAGGCAGCTGGGGCTCCACTCTGCTAGAGGCCTCTGGGGGTCAGCAGAGCACAGCCTGGAGCCGCTACTGCTGCTAAGTCACGTTAGTCGTGTCCGACTCTGTGCGACCCCACAGACGGCAGCCCACCTGGAGCAGCTGCTCTCAAAAGGCCTTACCTTCAGTCCCTGGGTCAGGAAGATCATGGCGACCCACTCCAGTGTTCTTGCCTGGAGACTCCCATGGACAGAGGAGCCTGGCGGGCTACAGCCCACGGGGTCGCAAAGAGTCAGGCACGACGGAGCAACTACTGTCTCTTATACACATCTAGATGTGTATAAGAGACAGTCCCCTCCCCCCTCCACTTCCCCCTTCCTCTCTCTCCACTGCTCCCTCCTCCCCTCCTCTCCTGTCTTCTCTGTGCCTCTGATGGGAAACCCTCAGCCCCACCATCCTCACTTTCCAGGACACAATTCCCCTCTGATCCAAGGAGGGAGACCCAGACAGGTGCATTGGAGACGCCAGGAGAAAGTTCTAGACAGGAGACACCCAAAGTTCAGCAGGGGCCGCTCCCCAAGGGGCCCTAGGACCTGGGACCCTGAATCGAATCTCCCAAACTGAGAGGGAGTCAGGGAGGGTGTGTCAGACAGATGAGCCCTTGTGAGCAGAGGTGTGGTGGCCCCTTGAGCAGGGCCTGGGGCTTCGGTGTCCCCATCAGCCAGGTGCCAGCCTCAGACCTGGTGCTCTGGGATCAAGAGATGTTTCCCACACGGCCCCAGCACAGCCCCACAGCCCTAAGGCCGGTACCCCCTGGGCCCTGTCCTGCCCCCACCCTTCCTCTGCCACAGGCCCCAGCTGGTGGCTTGGCTCCCTGCCCGACAGCTGCCGCAGCCCGGCCTATTCTGGGCCACAGGCAAGGATTTATTCTGCGTTTTCTGAGCATATTGAATTCATTCATTAAGCTGGAATGGCTGCTGTGGGATGTAAACAATTATATCTTAAAAAGCCACAAGCCCCTGAAGTGGCTGATGCTAGAAGGCATTCCTGTGCCAGCCCCAGGATTCGGGAGGGAGGTGTGAGGCAGCTGGAACCCCCAAGGGGCCGGCTTCAGGTTGGCCCTGCGAAAACCCCTCCCCTCTTTATGACCTCTGTTTCCCATAAGTAATAACAGCAGCTGACATTTATCCCATGCTTACAAGGGGCAGGTCCTGTGCTAAGAGCTTTGTTCATCTCAGTGATTCCATGGAGTAGGCACCGTTACCCCATTTTACAGATGAGGAAACTGAGGCTCAGAGAGGAAAAGACTTGCCTAATGATGGTGTATAGACACTCTTGGATCTCTTTTAGCCTTGCTCTTCAGAGACTCCAACGAGCTATGGCTCAGTGAGGACTCCCATCATAAAAGCACATCTCACCCTTCAGAGTCAGAGCGTAGCAATACAGCTGATAGCAATGATGACGATGATGATGGAATTATTACCTGTCACTATTTGCTGAGTCTGCTGTCTGCCAGGCATGACTTAAGTGCTTTGCGTGGTTATTCCATTTAATCCTTGTAACCCAATATGGTTACAAGCTGAAGCTCCAATACTTTGGCCACCTGATGCGAAGAACTGACTCACTGGAAAAAAAAACCCTGATGCTGGGAAAGATTGAAGGCAGGAGAGAAGCTGGTGATGGAGAGGGAAGCCTGGTGTGCTGCGGTCCATGGGGTCACAGAGAGTCGGACACGACTGAATGATACGGAGAATTACACCCTTTTTATGGGTGAGTCAGTGGAGGCTCAGAAAGGCAAAGGAAGTTATCGAAGGTCCTAACTTGGAAAGGGGAGGAGCCCAATTTGGGACCAAGTTCTGTCTTTGAAGATTCCTCCCTGTTCTGTGCCATGGTGTCCATGGTGTCATGAATACACCTTTTCATGTGGTTCTTGCCCTGATGGGATTAAGCATTTAGCACAGCACCAGGCATGTGCTCTGAAAATAACCCGCTGTTTTTCTGGGCTTCCCCTGGGCTCAAGCTTCAAAGGAGACAGTGTGATAAGTTGAAGGACCCCTGCTCAGCCTACCTTGCTGAGGGACCCCAGAATATAGAAAGAGCATCGGACTGAGGGCCAGGCAGGGCCAGGTTTAATCCTGGCTTAAACTGTGTGGCCTCAGGCTACTGGTCAGTCACTCACCGGCTACAGGTCCCACCCCTCAAGCCATTGCTTCTGCAGTTCCTGATGCGTGATGCCTTCCACCGAGGTCTCCCTGGTGACTCTGCTTCTCAATTCGGACCAGCTGCCCTGGGGACACTCCCAGGCAGCGTCACATCCAGTGTCTTGTTTCATCCTTATAGTGACTCACTGGGAGAGGAACCTCCCCACTTTATGGATGTGGAAACTGAGGCTCAGATGTCCTGCCCGAGATCTCGCAGCCCGGTCTAAAACTGCCATATCTGGTTCTTCCCATGACCACTCACCACCCCAAAGATGCCATGCCAGTCTTTCCCCACCAGCTGCTTGATCAGTTAGTCCAGGAGACCCCTACCCTTGCTCCCTTTCTCCTATCACCTCCTGATGGACAGCAGCAGACTCATGGTGCTGAGCAGTCTTGCAGAAGAGTGGCCCATTTGCTTGGTTTAAGCAGATGCTGCTGCTGCTGACTTGTTGAGCAAGCCATTTTTGCCCCAAACACCAGAGTATCTGAAGAGGTCCGCTCATTGTCTTTCCAGTTGATGGTGGATTCTGAACAACTCAGCAACGATTTACTGATGGGTTGTTGACCAGGTCTTACAGGGCTCACTCACTGTGCAGAGGGACAGATGACCTTCTCTAGGATCTGTCCAGGTTTCTGGGGCTGCGTGGCACCCAGGGACAGCAAGAACAGGCAGGAACCCTAACACTCAGGAGGAGCCTTAAAGGTCTGGCCTCTAAGACAGCCCCATTTTCCAGGATCCCAACAGTTGAACCTGACCTGGTATCCCTGGGCAGAAATCTCAGTGTGTGGTCATGATTACAAAGGTTGACATTTATCCTGCAGATCCTGCGCTTAGTGATCTGCACCTGTAACTGCACTGGCCCTTCACAAGAATGCCCTGGGAGTAGATGCCCATTTCACAGGGGAGGAAACTGAGGCTCAAAGAGGTGACACGGTTTCCCCAACATCACCTGGCTTTGGCCAGTGGAGGTGGGATTTGAACCTGAGCAGTCTGTTTCTGGAACGTCGCCTTTTCTTGGGGCACCCATGGCCTTTCAGGCTTATCTCTTCCCTGCAGGTGGCCTCCTCCTTCACAGACCTCCAAACTGTAAACCTCTGCGTAAGGAGATATGAGCCAGATGCACCAGCATTATAGATAGGTCACGTAACAGCCAGTGACTCAGCAGAAAAGTCACCTGGTCATCAAGAAATGCAGGAGGCCGCAGTAATTGATAGCAATTGAACTGACGGTGCCCAAGGGAGACGGTCGTGTCATTTTTCCCTCTTTTTTTGTATTGTGCGTAAATAGGAAAACCTGCCTTTGCAGGTGGATCTCAGCATCTCAGAGACTGCAGCTCCATCACTGTCCCTCACGCCTTCCTTTTTTCTCTTTTCTTTCTCTCATTTCCCTCTGTTCATTCTTCTCTTCAAATGCTAGCTTGCTTCTTCCCAGCAGAGTGATCTTGGGCAAGTGACTTGAGTACAATGATTTCCCCACGGTCACCTGGTTAATGGAGGACTCTTTCAGCTAAGCCACTGTTTCCCAAGCCTGTGTCTCATGGGACGTTAGACCATCTTGGTCTGAAAGCATTCCCAGGCCATATCAGTCTGCACAGAACGTCCCTTTCTTGGAGCGTCATACCATATTCCTTAAAGGCTCTGAGATGTCCTGCAGTTAAGAAACTCGTGTTACCAAACAATGGCAAAGTGATGCCACACAGCATCCATTTCTCCCCAGGGAACACCTGCTCTGAGGAGCCCTTTGGAAGACTCCGACCCTGGGCGTGTGGCCGCCCTGTCCTGCTCCACAGTCCTCTGGTCACCCGGGGAGTTTCTTGCTCAGCCCTGCCCTTGGTAGCACAGTTCAGTTCAGTTCAGTTGCTCAGTCATGTCCGACTCTTTGCGACCCTATGAATCGCAGCACGCCAGGCCTCCCTGTCCATCACTAACTCCCGGAGTTCACTCAGACCCATGTCCACCGAGTCAGTGATGCCATCCAGCCATCTCATCCTCGGTCGTCCCCTTCTCCTCCTGCCCCCAATCCCTCTCAGCATCAGAGTCTTTTCCAATGAGTCAACTCTTCCCATGAGGTAGCCAAAATACTGGAGCTTCAGCTTTAGCATCAGTCCTTCCAAAGAAATCCCAGGGCTGATCTCCTTCAGGATTGACTGGTTGGATCTCCTTGCAGTCCAAGGGACTCTCAAGAGTCTTCTCCAACACCACAGTTCAAAAACGTCAGTTCTTCAGTGCTCAGCTTTCTTCACAGTCCAACTCTCACATCCATACATGACCACAGGCAAAACCATAGCCTTGACTAGGCGGACCTTTGTTGGCAAAGTAATGTCTCTGCTTTTGAATATGTTGTCTAGGTTGGTCATAACTTTCCTTCCAAGGAGTAAGCGTCTTTTAATTTCATGGCTGCAATCACCATCTGCAGTGATTTTGGAGCCCAAAAAAATAAAGTCTGCCACTGTTTCCAGCAGCCCGTATGTGTAGACAGTTTCTAGGGACAGACAGAGGCACACAACCAAAAGAGCAGCATGCCAGGAATTTGGCTTACTTTCAGAGAACCTTCTCTTGGCCTCAATAATTGAAGAGAGGTGTGTGTCAGTCACTCAGTCGTGTTCCACTCTTTGTGACCCCATGGACTGTAGCCCACCAGCCTCCTCTGTCCATGGAATTCTCCACCAAGGATACTGGAGTGAGTAGCCATTCCTTTCTCCAGGGAATCTTCCCAACCCAGGGATCGAACCTGGGTCTTTGGAGGCAGATTCTTTACCGTCTGAGCCACCATGGAAGCCCAACTGAAGGAAAAACCAAACCAAATCTGTTACATGGGGTCAGCATTTGAGGCTGCCTCTGAGCCTTAGCACTGTA
The DNA here is from genome assembly GCA_006410675.1 of Oreotragus oreotragus. Lineage (NCBI taxonomy): Eukaryota > Metazoa > Chordata > Mammalia > Artiodactyla > Bovidae > Oreotragus > Oreotragus oreotragus. The sequence goes on along the minus strand of SJYX01000648.1, from coordinate 246,888 downwards.
AATGGGTGCAGCTGCTGAGATAAGGGTTCACGGGCTAGAATCTCCCGTGGGAGGTGATCCCAGGAAGCCCTGGGAGGGCCGTGGGGAAGGAAGGCAGCCCTAAGAGCCTCTCACCAAAACCGGCTCCTTGTGCAGGCAGCTGGGGCTCCACTCTGCTAGAGGCCTCTGGGGGTCAGCAGAGCACAGCCTGGAGCCGCTACTGCTGCTAAGTCACGTTAGTCGTGTCCGACTCTGTGCGACCCCACAGACGGCAGCCCACCTGGAGCAGCTGCTCTCAAAAGGCCTTACCTTCAGTCCCTGGGTCAGGAAGATCATGGCGACCCACTCCAGTGTTCTTGCCTGGAGACTCCCATGGACAGAGGAGCCTGGCGGGCTACAGCCCACGGGGTCGCAAAGAGTCAGGCACGACGGAGCAACTAACGCTTTCAGACTTGCAGTCACTGGTTGAGGGCTGGGGATGTTTGTTCCGCGGCACGCCCAGCCTCACCCTGTGCTTGAGCAAATGCCCGTGCAAGCAGAGGCCCCCAGCAGAGGGAGCACAGGAAGCCCCGGGGCAGCGGCAGCCCTCCTGCTCTGCTCCTGCTGCCTTCGGAAGTGTGGCCCTGTTGCCTTTTGACTCGACCTACAGCCCATGTGTGTGCTCAGGCCAGGTCTGAAATGGGAGATATTGGGGATACCAGAGCTGCCCCTAACCCCGTGCCATGACCGGAGGTCCAGGGACCTAGGCTCAAGTGCTGGCTCAGCCATTTACGGCTGTGACTCAGGGCAGGGCGGTTCCCCTCTCTGGGTCTTGGTGGCCTCTGCTATAAATCAGGCCTAACAGCCTTCAGCCTGCACACCTCCCAAGACAGCGGGGAGCTGAGCCGGGGTCACTCAGCCTTCCTCCCGCTGCATGTAGACACACCCAGGTGTGTTTTTCACTGAGCAAACTACAGTACTGGTGTCTGCAGGTAGTTCTTTCACAGAGAGCTGTTTCAAGGGTGGGTGGTCCCGTCAGACAACATTGTATTTATGTAAATCCGGCCACGCACAGGCAAGTGTGAGGCCAGCGGTTACTGATACGTATTTTTCTTGTGTCATGGGCCCTGAAGGCAAGCCACCCGCTTCCTCTGGTGTTCCGCTGGAGGGGAGGCTTGCTGTTGGACTCAGGGAAGTATGCTGCAGTACTGCAGGCTACGGGCAGTTTAAGAGATTCTCAAGGGGAATTTTAAGCCTTTGACTTTGATTTTTCGCTCCATTCTGCTTTCAGAACAATATCCCTGTATGAGAGGAGACTCTTCTGCATGGGCCCAGGGTTAGCACACTGAAAGCTGAAGTCAGGAGGCGCTGAGTTCAGATCTCGCGTCTGCCCGTTACCAGCCACGAGACCTCAGAAGGTCGCTCTCTTTGTGGCTCAGTGTTCTCGTAAGCAGACCCTGGCTGCTCTGGTGTCCATGTTCCCGTCCAGTCTGCTTTCTCCCTGCCACAGGTGCCAGCCCAGGGTTCTCAGCCCTCTCTGAAAAGGCCTGGCCTCCACCCGGCTCTGTACAAAGATGTAGGGACCTACGGGGACCCGTGGGGTTGGGTTTGGCGCCTGGCTAGCCTTCAGGGGGCTGGAAGCAGAAACACTTCTTCCCGGCAAGGTTCACGTGTACCTCCTGGGTTTCACCAGCAGGATGCTGCGCAGAGCGCTTGGAAATATACCCCTGAAGTCAGGAGGGACTTAGAGGCCTGCCCCGTCCACTTCCAGCTCTTTTCAGACACAGCCATCGCTGAGCCCCTTTGTGAGCGCTTGTAGCTCCGCGAGGCTATGGGTCACGGCAGGCAGGGTCCAGAGGCCGTTTCAGAGGGTGGCAGTGGAGGCGTTGGGGCAGGAGAGGGGCAGGGCGTCGGCCACCTGGACAGTGTGTTCTGTTGAGTTCACTTTCAGCCCCATCCCAGGAAGAGGATGTCTCATTTAGGGCTAGTAGCCTGTAACGCCTCTCTGTAATGCTTGCTAATCTCCATTATTTTTAGCAAAGAGAAAGCAGACCTCAGGCTCCCAGGTGACTGTATCTAATTAGAATCTAATGGTATCTCTGTACGCACAATGTGTTTATTTCTGCCTTCTGTTTGTGACAAGTGATGGCGGTGTTGGTTCAAAGACTAGCCCCACCCCATACGCGGGGTGGGGCGGGGGCAGGGAGAGACCGAAGAGGCAGCCCTTCCAGAGGGGAGTGTGGCAGGTGTAACATACAAGGCAACTGACACATGAGGCTTGTCTTGGGCGCTGCAAGGTGGGTGGGTGTCCGGCCCTGCCCTCCAGAATCTTAGGAGGTTATAGAGAGGCCGGCACTGGGCTGGGTCACAGAGCCCTTCTGGACGGCCTCAGAAGCGCCCTGCTGTCTCAAGGCTGCATCCCTTTAACAGTGCCCACTGCGGGAGTGGAGAGGGCTGGGTGGACATTCCAGGGGCAGGGAAAGGGTGAGGCCCCTCCAGTTGCCCAGGGCCAGCTCACAGGCCACCTGGGTGCCACATCCTCTCAGTGACCACCTACAAAAAAATGGGCTCTCAGTTAAGATAGCGCTATATAACATTTCACTAGGTACTTAAGGAAGGTGAAAAGGTCAGTGATTCCACATCAAAGAAAGTCTTACCTAGGGTCATAATATTCTCAAGGTGATACTGAAAGAGACTTCCCTGGTGCCTCAGATGGTAAAGAATGCACCTGCAATGCAGGAGACCCGGGTTCAGTCCTTGGGTTGGGAAGATCTCCTGGAGAATGGAATGGCTACCTGGTCTAGTATTTTTGCTTGAAGAATCCCATGGACAGAGGAGCCTGGCAGGCTACAGTCCATATTGATTTTGGGGAAATAGTGCTTCCATTTGGCCTGATTTCTGGTAACTTTTCTGAATTAGTTTTCTCATCTGTAAAATAGGAATGATACTGCTTTTAGGACTTTTGTGAGGATTCAGTAATAATAATAAGTAGTTAAGGCTTGTATGTAGTGATTTTTTTCTGTGTCACACCTGGCACTCTAAGACAGGTGTTCTGACTCCAAAAGCCATGAGCTGAACGAAGATGACATGTTGAATGCGTCCCTGTAACAGTGCCCACTGCGGGAGTGGAGAGGGCTGGCTGGACATTCCAGGGGCAGGGAAAGGGTGAGGCCCCTCCAGGGTCAGTGAATGCAACTGTTACCGCTCTCGTTACTGTCTGCCATCATCACATCGTCCCCTCCACCATCCTCACCACATAATCACCACCATCGTGCTTACCTTCCTGATCACTTTTTAAAGTGGCAGGACTTTTTTACTAGCCATGTAACCTCTCTGGATCTCAGTTTTATTATATGTAAAATGGGAATATTTCTAAATGGAGGTAATAAAATAATGTTCTTGAGAGAATCGGTACTAAGTACCTGGGGTGTGGGAGGACCTTGATAAGCAGTGGGCTGCACTCCTCCTTCCTGGGCTTCCTTGGTGGCTCAGCTAGTAAAGAATCCGCCCGCGATGCCGGAGGCCTTGGTTCAATCCCTGGGTGGGGAGGATCCCCTGGAGAAAGAAATGACAACCTGCTCCAGGTGGATACTGTCAAAGACCCAGGTAAGGTCTTTTCCCAAACTTCCAAATTTTTCTTAAACCAGGCAGATTCTTTAAGATGTCTGTTTGAAGAATGATACCTTTATGATCTTTTTCTGATGGACTGAGACGTCTCCTTTGGCAGCTGTGATTCTTATTTCAAATAAAGAAACACAGATATGGGAAGATAGGAGACGGGAGAAAATTATCTTAAGTAGAACTGTAGTTCGCCTTAGTAAATCATTAAATTTTAAAATTTGGATTACAAAATTAGTACAGAACCGCTGTAGAAAGCGTTTGAACATATCTCCTTTTTCGTATTTACATAGCAGCTTAGCGTGATTTACACTTGATGCCATACTACAGTATGATTTTTTCTAGTCCTTTCATTTAACGTTACCATATAAGCATTGCCCGTGTTGTATAGGTTTTGTTGCTGTGATGTTAAGTGGCATTATGATAGCCCATAGAGAGAATGATATTTTTAATTGTTTTGGAAAAGTGAACAATGCAGGTGCAGGGCAGTAGGACAAACGCGTCTCTCGGGAAAGCTGGCTCCTGCCCGAGGCCATCAGCTGGAGCCAGGCCTCAGCTGTTCAGGCTCCTGCTGAGGGTGGGTGGCCCAGAGGCTGGGAGGTGGCGAGATTCTCTGAGGTTTTCTTGGATGCCTACCTATCACCCGCCCAGTACCTCACCACCCTCCTCTGCTCTGTCCCCTGCTCAGTGGGCCGCAAGCAGTTCATGCACTTTGAGTGGGCCAGCCATGCAGCAGAGGCCTTGGGCTGCGAGTACGAGGAGCTGAACACAGCCACTTTCAAGCACCACTTGCGACAGATCATCGCGCAGGTGACGTCTGGGCCAAGCCAGCGGAGCCTGGAAGATGAAGAAGCTGGCTCAGGTACCATACTGCGGCCTCCCTGGGTGGGCTGGGTCCCTGCGGAGCCACCCTCTGGGGACACACCGGCATCCTTTCACTATTCATCAAGGATTTATTGAGGGTCTACTGTATGTAGACCTTCGAGGTGCAAACGAAGCTGCTTCTCTGGAAATGGACTTGGCTCCTTCTTGCACAGTGCTCTGTCCTGGTCAGAGGCTGCTGAAACCTGGGAGGGGGGCTGTGCTGCCAAGAGAGGGCACTAAGGTCGACGGTGCCATGGACCATGGCATCTCCACTGGGTGTGGTCTCTGCTGACCCCACTCTAGGTGGGAGACTGACCTGCCCGGACAGAAATGAGGCCACGGTGGTCGGTCTGGCGGGGAGGACCGTAGATGAGGTCAGAGAGCTCACAGAATAGACTATACATGGAGTTTTCTTTTCAGACTGAGGGAAGCCGTGGAGGGGCACAGGCAGGGGAATGGCACGATTAGTTATTCTGCGTGAAGTGCAGCCTGGACGAAGAGTAAGGGGTGGGTGGGAACCGATGCAGCTCACCCTGGTGAGGTGACGGAGGCTGGGCAAGGGATGGGCGGGCCAGATGGGCGGAGGTGGCTAGGTTACAGTTAGGGCTGTTGGCGTGAGCCCTGGGCAGAAGCAAGGGGCCAGGGCGCCTTCTAGGGCTTGAGTTGGAGCAGTGGAGGAATGCGGGTGCTTTGAACTCAGGTGGAGCGGGACGAGCAGGAACACACTTACACTGCGCCTGCGCAAGCGCGTCTGCTGAGTCCCGGGTCTGCAGCCTCGGCGGCCAGATGCTTCGGGTGCAGAAGGTGCGGCCAGAGGACCCCGCAGAGCCCCGGGCGTCTCTGAGAACTCTCCAAGAGGAGCTCTCTGGAGACTGCAGAGTCTGGGCTTAGCGGGAAGCACTGTCTGGAACTGTGGTTTTAGCACCGTCTGTTGGAGGCCCCTTGGAGCCACAGGGCTGCTCCGCCTGCCAGGGACTTCAGCTTGATGGCTGATGTGGTGGACTTCACTGTCATCCAGTCCTGTGCTCCGGTGTAAGCTGGGGTCTGCCTAATAGTTACGCCTCCTCTCTGACACGGGTGCACATGTACAGGCACACGCTTGTACCGTGTACAGGCATGTGCACACAGGCACGTGTGCGCACATCTGCACTGTCACACGCACAGCACACACGTGCACAGTGCATATATGCACACACACACACAGAAGCACAGTTAACATGCATGCACTGCTTGGTGAAGCTGAGTCAACCTCGCAGGCTGAGATCTCAAGGTAGATGTTAAGCAGGCAGGGGACCAGCAGGCTNGGCAGCTGTGATTCTTATTTCAAATAAAGAAACACAGATATGGGAAGATAGGAGACGGGAGAAAATTATCTTAAGTAGAACTGTAGTTCGCCTTAGTAAATCATTAAATTTTAAAATTTGGATTACAAAATTAGTACAGAACCGCTGTAGAAAGCGTTTGAACATATCTCCTTTTTCGTATTTACATAGCAGCTTAGCGTGATTTACACTTGATGCCATACTACAGTATGATTTTTTCTAGTCCTTTCATTTAACGTTACCATATAAGCATTGCCCGTGTTGTATAGGTTTTGTTGCTGTGATGTTAAGTGGCATTATGATAGCCCATAGAGAGAATGATATTTTTAATTGTTTTGGAAAAGTGAACAATGCAGGTGCAGGGCAGTAGGACAAACGCGTCTCTCGGGAAAGCTGGCTCCTGCCCGAGGCCATCAGCTGGAGCCAGGCCTCAGCTGTTCAGGCTCCTGCTGAGGGTGGGTGGCCCAGAGGCTGGGAGGTGGCGAGATTCTCTGAGGTTTTCTTGGATGCCTACCTATCACCCGCCCAGTACCTCACCACCCTCCTCTGCTCTGTCCCCTGCTCAGTGGGCCGCAAGCAGTTCATGCACTTTGAGTGGGCCAGCCATGCAGCAGAGGCCTTGGGCTGCGAGTACGAGGAGCTGAACACAGCCACTTTCAAGCACCACTTGCGACAGATCATCGCGCAGGTGACGTCTGGGCCGAGCCAGCGGAGCCTGGAAGATGAAGAAGCTGGCTCAGGTACCATACTGCGGCCTCCCTGGGTGGGCTGGGTCCCTGCGGAGCCACCCTCTGGGGACACACCGGCATCCTTTCACTATTCATCAAGGATTTATTGAGGGTCTACTGTATGTAGACCTTCGAGGTGCAAACGAAGCTGCTTCTCTGGAAATGGACTTGGCTCCTTCTTGCACAGTGCTCTGTCCTGGTCAGAGGCTGCTGAAACCTGGGAGGGGGGCTGTGCTGCCAAGAGAGGGCACTAAGGTCGACGGTGCCATGGACCATGGCATCTCCACTGGGTGTGGTCTCTGCTGACCCCACTCTAGGTGGGAGACTGACCTGCCCGGACAGAAATGAGGCCACGGTGGTCGGTCTGGCGGGGAGGACCGTAGATGAGGTCAGAGAGCTCACAGAATAGACTATACATGGAGTTTTCTTTTCAGACTGAGGGAAGCCGTGGAGGGGCACAGGCAGGGGAATGGCACGATTAGTTATTCTGCGTGAAGTGCAGCCTGGACGAAGAGTAAGGGGTGGGTGGGAACCGATGCAGCTCACCCTGGTGAGGTGACGGAGGCTGGGCAAGGGATGGGCGGGCCAGATGGGCGGAGGTGGCTAGGTTACAGTTAGGGCTGTTGGCGTGAGCCCTGGGCAGAAGCAAGGGGCCAGGGCGCCTTCTAGGGCTTGAGTTGGAGCAGTGGAGGAATGCGGGTGCTTTGAACTCAGGTGGAGCGGGACGAGCAGGAACACACTTACACTGCGCCTGCGCAAGCGCGTCTGCTGAGTCCCGGGTCTGCAGCCTCGGCGGCCAGATGCTTCGGCTGCAGAAGGTGCGGCCAGAGGACCCCGCAGAGCCCCGGGCGTCTCTGAGAACTCTCCAAGAGGAGCTCTCTGGAGACTGCAGAGTCTGGGCTTAGCGGGAAGCACTGTCTGGAACTGTGGTTTTAGCACCGTCTGTTGGAGGCCCCTTGGAGCCACAGGGCTGCTCCGCCTGCCAGGGACTTCAGCTTGATGGCTGATGTGGTGGACTTCACTGTCATCCAGTCCTGCGCTCCGGTGTAAGCTGGGGTCTGCCTAATAGTTACGCCTCCTCTCTAACACGGGTGCACATGTACAGGCACACGCTTGTACCGTGTACAGGCATGTGCACACAGGCACGTGTGCGCACATCTGCACTGTCACACGCACAGCACACACGTGCACAGTGCATATATGCACACACACACACAGAAGCACAGTTAACATGCATGCACTGCTTGGTGAAGCTGAGTCAACCTCGCAGGCTGAGATCTCAAGGTAGATGTTAAGCAGGCAGGGGACCAGCAGGCTTGAGAGAGATGCTGGGAGGCTGTGGGTTGCCTAGCAACGACCCAGGTTGCAGGTGGAGTTAAAGCAGGGACGGGAAATGCTTTGGGGCTGCAGCGGGCCGCCTGGAATGTACAAGCAAAACTATTTCTCCAAACCCTAGGGCCTGCAAATTTGCAAACTGTTTCCAGCTCCGTGGCTGGAACCAACACCTAAGGGTCAGTATTTGAGAGACCAGCCCCACTCCTTACCTCGCTCTGTTCAGAACAGGCTGGCTGTTCTAATGGGACCTGTGTGTGTTTATACAAAATTGAGGCCACCATTGTAATAGTTTTCTAAGATTTTTTTATGCCTCCTAACACTATATGCAGGCACTTTTCCATCTCATTCAATATTTTTCCAGACCTGACTTGAAGTATTCTGTTATATGGTTGGACTACAAATTATCTATCCCATTTGCTATTTTTTGGATATTCGCGCTGTCTTGAAAAAGTTTTTTTTTTTTTTTGCCAATTTAATGAACAATTGGGAGAATGTATGTACCTAGAAATCTTTGTTTCTCTGCATAATTCAATTCAATAAAATCCTAAGAGTAAAGTTATTAAGTCCAACATGTTACGGCTTCTGCTGTGAAACTGCCAAATTTCCCCCTAAAAAGAGGGAACAATAGATATTTACTGAGTACTGTGTGTCAGAAATTGGAATTTGGAGCCAGCAGACTCAGAATCAGTCCCCATCCTGGGAGCACTCTCAGTAGGGGGCAGGGTGGGAGACACAGACTCGCAAGATAACCAGAAAGTAAAGACGCACTGTGTCAGTGCTGTAAGACTGGCCCACGTGACCCGTGGCTCAGTCACTTCACTCAGCAGAACGTCCTCCAGCTTCATCCGTGGTGGTGCAAATGGCAGGATTTCCTTCTCTTTTACTTTTAAATAACGTGCTACTTATATCAGAAATCTAAGTAGTCCAACTTACAGAGGCACAGAGTAGAATGGTGGTTACTGGGACAGGGGTGGGGCGGGGGGAATGAGACATTTTGATCACAGAGTACATAGTTTCATTTAGTCAAGATGAAAAAACCCTAGAGGACAGACAAATAAAGTGATCAGTGGATGAATATCTCCACTGTGCAACAGAGTGCCTGCAGTTTGCAGTGATGTATTCTGTATGTAAAAATCTGTTAATATTATGTTGAAAGTTCCTTTCTCTCCCCCTCAGAGGTTGATGGTTTTGTTTATGGCGTATCTATGGTGAGGATGTCATGGGTTTATGCTTCAACTTATCAGGATGTACGGTTAAAATTGTACAGGTTTTTTTTGGTATGTCAATCGTATCTCAGTTTGAAAAGTAAATTTTTCAAAAAAGCAAGAGGATGTCCCTAGTGGTCCCGTGGGTTAAGACTCTACTTTTAGTACCAGGGGCACAGATTCGATCCTTGGTCAAGGAACTAAGATCCCACATGCTGCATGTAGCAGCCAATAATAATAATAATAACAATGAAAATAATAAGGGAGTCTGCAAACACCATTTACTTTCCAAGTAGCCCCGTGAGACTTAACCTAACTCAGTGCCATGTGGCCCTCAGTGTATTTAGCAGCGAAATGGGCATACTTACCTCCATAAAATAAAAAGATTTTTAAAAAAAAAAAGGCAAGATAGTCCTGAGAATTGACCTAATGGGTTTGTGGCAGTGGTTATGGCAGGCTTCCCTGAGGAGGTGACATTGGCTTGAGTCCTGAGGGATGACCAGGAGATCACAATGGAGGCGAGGTAGGGTCAGGCCACACAGGACCCTGGAGGACCTGACAAGACACTTGAACTTGATCCTAAGGACGTGAGTAATTTCAGCAGCAAGGTGATGTGTGTGTGTGTGTGGTGGTGGAAGGTTCTCTAAGGCCAGCAGTGACGTCCCTGGCCCCAGGCAAGGTCCTGACCACGGGATACCCACCCTCCTCTCTTCCCCACTGCAGGGCTCAAGATGACGGGCGTGGAGTGTGTGGAGGGCATGGCCTCCGGCCTGTACCAGGAGGTCTTTGCCGCTGTGGTCTCACTCGTCAACAGGTAACGGCAAGGTTCCCTCTGGTACAGAGGTGGTCTCTTCGCAGCACATGAATGAGCCCAAGCCTGGGGAGTTTAGCAGAGTGGGGTTCTGTTGAGCTGGAGAGTGGGTTTTTGAGCTGGATGGTGCTGGCTTTAGGGCTGTGTGACTTTGGCAAATCAGCTCACCTCTTTGACCTCCCCTTGTGTATCTGTGAAATATTCAGTAGGTCTGTTCCCCAGGGTCACTGCAAATATTAAAAGACGTCAATAAGGGACTCCCCTGGCGGTCCAGTGGTTAAGAATCCACGCTTCCTTTGCAGAGGGCACGAGTTCAGTCCTTGATCAGAGAACTAAGACCCTGCATGCCGCACAGTACAGCTAAAAAATAAATAAAAATAATAAATTTAATAAGAAGTCAATAATTTTAAAATATCTGTGAACAACTCTTCCTAAATTGTGATCATAAAACACTGCAGATATCTGCAGGTAATACTACTGGGAACCTGTGTTCTCTGTCATAGGGAGTGCTGCTCTGAACCCTGGGAAATCTAAGCAGTTCCAGTGGGGCCGATCCAGAGCTTGCACAAGGGCGTCCCCCCTTCCTCCGTGTAAGTGGGAGGCGTAATTAGGCTTCCAACTGTTCAAGGGATGAGGCTGGTGCGTAGCAACAGCGCAGCTGGGGTTCTGTGTGGACACAGAGTCGGCTCCCTCTCTTCCTGCTGGAGTAATTACCCTCTGAGATCGCAGACACATTATCTAGAAACCAGGGCATCGTGCGTGCTCAGGGGAAGAAGCATTTATTGGTGAATTGCAGGAAGCAGGTGGCTACTTCCTGGTTGGCTCTGGCGTTCTGGGAGCCCGAATCCGGGAAATGGGTGTATTGGTGATGACGCCACTTGCCCGTCCTGCTATTTACGAGCACCCAGCAGGCGTCTGGCTTTCTGAACATTAACTCACTTAATCTTCAAGCATGTCTGTGTGGTGTGTCTTATTGGCCCCATTTTATAGATGGAAAACCTCAGCAAATAACAGCGAAGCGCTTGAGTTCAAGCTTAGGCCTCTCCAAAGCATATAACTGTTCATGCTGATGGGAATAATAGCAAAAAACACTGAGCGCTTACCACGTTCAGAGCCATGGGCGTTTTATCACACCCAGCCCTCCAACCAGCCTTCTGAGTTCGTCTCCATCGTTAGCCCCTTCCACGGCAGATGTTCAGAGACATTGGGCAACTCTGCCAAGACACACAGCCCCACTATGGCTGAGAGAGGGTTGGAGCCCACATGTGACTCTATAAAGTCTCTTAACTCTTGGTTTTTGATGCAGATAGTCCCTTCTCCATCCACCCTCATAGATTTGTCAAGAGGATCCAGGGAGGTGAAGCTTGAGAGAACTTTGTAAACTGAGGCAGATACTGAACAAAGTTGTTTTTCTGTTGCCACATGTCACTAAGAAAAGGAGGCTCTAGTCCTAGCGTTATAGCAAATTTGTGGTGCAGCCTTAAGCAAGTATTTTCTCCAGTCATGGCCTGGTGGAGAGAGCATGTGTCCTAATGGCCTGCAACGTCCAAGGGAGGCACATGCTATGCTTGAGCTCTTTTTTTTTTTTTTTTTTTTTGCAGCCCCTGGGTCTTCCCATTCATCCCTCCCACCATTTAACATTGGGGGAAACCCATGCTCAGAGAAGTTAAGTAACTTTCCCAAAGTCACACAGCCCACAGGTAGTGTGTTCTGCTGGGCCTGCAGACCTGCCCAGCATGCTGCCCTGGTTTCTCCATCTCTCTGATGGGGGAACAGGGGGCCTGGACCAGAAGGGCTCTAAGATTCCATGTCCTCTCCGGGCCCCTCTCCATTCCCCCCGCAGATCCTTCTCCTCCCACCACCTCTCCATGGCCTCCATCATGGTGGTGGACTCTCCAGGCTTTCAGAACCCCCGGCACCAGGGCAAAGACCGGGCCGCCACCTTCGAGGAGCTCTGCCACAATTACGCTCATGAGCGCCTGCAGCTGCTTTTCTACCAGCGGACCTTCGTCTCGGCACTGGAGCGATTCCGGGAGGTATGGCTGGGCTGGGCTGGGGCTTCTGGTGCTCATCCTGGATTTAGCTTCATGCTGTCTGGCCCAGCGCTGGTTAAAACCCCAACTCCAGGCCTCACTGCCAGGGCCTCTGCTCCTCCCCCATCTCCCTCTGTTTCCCGTGGCCTCTTACAGTTCAGAGCTTGGGGCTCCTCAGGCCCTGCTCCCACAGCTAACCCTTGTTTGGGCTGATCAGTTCCTCTTCACCCACACACCCAAGCTGAACCTTCTCCAGCAGTTAGGTTGCACCCTTCATGCCCGGCTATGGGTAAAAATCGTGGGGTTTGCACAGTCTGGATCATAACATGGGAGCATCCAGCAAAGGTGAATATGCAGCAACCCTCCAAGGAGGCTCTGCATGCGAGTCAGGAAACCTGTTCAGGCTCATTCCTGCATGCCTGCTTTTACTTCTGTTAAAAAAAGAAAAAAATGGAACTATAACATTTACACAGACAAGTGCCTAAATCCAGAGTGTACGTCTCATCTTGGTGAATTTGTCCAGCTGAGCACACTCACGCAGCTACCACCCAGGGGAGAGGAGAGTATCGCCAGCACCCCCAGATGCCCCCTGGCATCTACTCCTTCCTTCCTCCGTGGTGTTATCACACCTCCTAAAGACACTGTTTTGAACATTTGATGAAGTAGTCTAGAAAATGCCTAATCTGTATTAGGTTAGCATCCATCATATTTTCCCCCATAATATTTCACTTTATTTCTTATTATCAAAGTAAAACATGTTCTTTATTTAAAAACTGGCAAGTACGAATAAGTGTCCAGAAGCAGAAAATTCCATCTCCTTTACCCCGGCACCCAGAGGCGGCCACTGCTCCCTGCGTCAGGATCTCACACCAGCCATTCCCCACACAGGGCCTTCTCTATAGATTCCGCGTCCATCTGTACGCGGTTCTGTTGTTTGCTTTTTCCTCCTAGCATGATGTTGTTCCCATTTCCTCCCACCACTCACAGACCTTAGAAAGCATGCATGTCTCTGGTTATGTCAGGTTCTGTCTCAGCTCTCCTTTGGACCCCTGGGTGATTCCCACATTTGTTCAGTAGCCAAGTCGTGTCTGACTCTTCGCAGACACGACGGCCCATGGACTGTGGCACACCAAGCTTCCTGTCCCTTACCGTCTCCCGGAGTTTGCTTGGGAGATTTCTACATCTATGCTGTTATAAACAACACCGTGATGAGTAGCTTTGAACGTAGCGTGGTCTGAACATTTCTGATTACTTTTGTATGCCAGCTGTTATTTCCCAGGGCTTGTGTGCTGTCTCCAGCACTCAGCCCAGCACTTATTGGGTGCTCAGTAAATACTGGAAGGGTCTGCACGGAGTCGTCAGTTCCTGATAATGTCACCATGATTGCTGACAGCCCTGCAGGATGGACAGTATTAGGATGCTCCCGGGATCCTTGTCTGTGTCCTTTCTTCTCATACCAAGGCTAAAAGGATACAAAGAACCTGATTAAACATGGGCAAAGGGCTTCCCTGGTGGCTCAGTGGTAAAGAATCCACCTGCCAATGCAGGAGGCACGGGTTCAATCCCTGGTCTAGGACGATCCCACAAGTCTTGGAGCAGCTAAGCCCGCACCCCACATCTGCGGAGCCGGTGCTCTCCAGCCTGGCAGGCGCAGCTGTTGAAACACGCACACCCTAGAGCCCACGCCCCGCAACAGGCGCCGCTGCAGTGAGGCGCCCGCGCGACTGGAGTAGCCCCTGCGTGCCGCCCCTGGGGAAATTCCGTGCGCCACTGCAGTGAGACGCCCGCGCGACTAGCGTAGGCCCTGCGTGCCGCCCCTGGGGAAAGCCTGTGCGCCACTGCAGTGAGACGCCCGCGCGACTAGCGTAGCCCCTGCGTGCCGCCCCTGGGGAAAGCCCGTGCGCCACAAAGACTCAGCACAACCCAAGATAAATCAATTAAGAAAATTTAAACAGGCAAAGGAATTGAATAGCTATTTCTCCAAAACAGATAAGCAAATGGCCCATAAATACATGAAGAGATGTTCAGCATCACTAGTTTAGGGAAATGCGAATCAAAACCACATTGAGATACCGTTTCACACCCACTAAACTGAAAAATAAACAAAAAGTAAGAACTGCTGGAGAAGATGTAGAGGAGCTGGAACCCATGTGGACTGCTGGGAATAAAAAGTGGTGCAGCTGCCGTGGAAAACAGTATGGTGTTTTCTCAGAAAATTAAAAATAGAACCACCATTTGATCCAGAAATTCCACTTCTGGGTATCTACCGTAAAGGATTCCAAGCAAGGTCTCAAAGAGAGATTTGTACACCCGTGTTCATGACAGCGTTACTCGTAATAGCCAAAAGATAGGAGCAGCTCAAGTGTCCACCAGCGAATGAATGGATAAACATCGGGCTGTTTTCATACAAGGGGCTGTCGTTCAGCGATGGAAAGGAGGGAAATTCTGCCACAGGCTGTGACTGGATGAACCTTGAGAACACTGTACTGAGTGCAGCAAGTCAGTCACAGAAGGACAAGTCCTGTATGACTCTGCTCATGTGAGATGCTTAGAGTGGTCACATTCATAGAGACAGAAACCGGGAGAGGCAAACAGGGAGCTCGTGTTTACTGGATGCCGAGTTTCAGTTTTGCAAGATGGAAAGTTTTGGACCTGGATGGTGGTGAAGGCTACACAACAATGTCAATGTGCTTTATGCGAATGAACTCTGCCCTTAAAAATGATTAAATGCAGACTTCCCTGGGGGTCCAGAGGCTAAGGCGCCACACTCCCAATTCGGGGACCCAGGTTTGGTCCCTGGTCAGGGACTAGGGGCTTCCCTGGGGGCTCAGACAGTAAAGAATCCACCTGCAGTGCGGAGGACCTGGTTTGGGAAGATCCCCTGGAGGAAGCCATGGTAGCCCACCCCAGTATCCTTGCCTGGAGAATCCCCATGCACAGAGGAGCCTGGCGGGCTACAGTCCGTGGGGGTCACAAAGAGTCGGACACGACAGCACAGCACAGGGCAGGGACAGGGAAACTAGATCCCACACGCCACAGCCAAGACACTGCGCCACCAAATAAATAGTTTAAATGGTAAATTTTATGCCATGTGTGTATTACCACGATTAAAAATACCAATAAAGAGAGGCCAAGGTGTGATGACGAAAGCCCCCACTTCTCTTAAACCTCCTCCAGAAGTTTCTTCCCCTCAGCTCGCAGAAGGAACTGATACTGAACTTATGTGACTTTCTAGGAAGATGTTCCTGTGCAGTTTGACCTCCCGGAGTCATCCCCGGGGACCACAGTGGCTGTGGTGGACCAGACTCCTTCGCAGGTAACACAGGGCCCTGTGAGCCAAGGCTCTCAGATGCCTCTCGGGCTTTTTTTTATCGAAATACTGGTGGATTGGAGTCTTTGAGCTATTAGATCACAGCTCTGTTCGCACCTCAAATGACCCACAGATTGTTCAAAACACTGACTCTGGGGACCCCCTCCCAGATTTTGTGTTGATTGGTCTGAGGGTGTGGCCTAGACAACCAGCATTTCAATCCCATCAGGTTGAGAGTCTGAGTCTGCGTCTTAGAACGCACTCATGCCTGGAGCCTGTGGATGGAGCTGGGGGACTCCAGGGCTGGTACCCGGTGACCTCCAGGCACTGTCACCTGGAAAGGTCAGGTGTTCAGACGAAGATGCTGCACCCAGCAGAGACCAGGACAGTCGGGGGCCCCTGGGGATGGAGAATGGGGGTGATGCTGGATCCAGGCCCCTGAGCTCCCTGGAGGCAGACAGACTTTAGTTTGGGGGATCCCTGAGTCTTTGCCTCCCTCTCCCTGCCCCCAGAACCCACTGTGCTGACCCCCGGTCGCACTGGAATTTGCCCTCCCTTGTTGCCCCAGCCCCCAACTCCCCCCACCTGCTGTAAAAGAAAGGGCTCAGGCGGGGGAACTTGCCGGCTCCAGTCTGCTCTTGGTGACCCTGAACCTCGGCTTTCCCGTCACCCAGGTGGGAGCAACAGGTACTGCCACTGGGCTGTCCTGAGCCGCTGGGTGACACCCGGTAGGTGTCCTGCTGGTCACGCTTCTCCTGCGCTTGGACACCTCTTCCCGGCTCCCTGGCTTCTTGCAGCTCGCAGCAGGGCGCACCTTGTCCTGCAAAGCACTCTTGACCATGAGCCCTGCCGGCCCTCCACAGCTGCTTCTGCTGCTCCCTGGGGCCTCTCGGGCTGGCTCCCCGTCCCTGTCCTGTTTCTCCCTCCCTGGGAGGGGCGAGCCTGAGGGACCACCCAGACAGTGCGAGGAGGAAAAGATCCTGGTGCCCCCAGGACTCCTGGGCAGTGGCTGGAACAGCTGGGAGGGGCTGGCTGTAGATTTCAGCTCCAGCAAGAGGCCATGGTGAAGACCCAGGATCCCGGAGGCAGGTCCACTTGGGCCTGGGCCTCTCCATGTAACCCTGGACGTGTCCCTTCCCCTCGCTGGACCCCTCTCAGTGGGGTGTGGACTGATATTCCTGTGTCAGAGGGAGCAACTGTCCTGGTTTACCAGGGACATTGCTGACCTTGGCATTGAAATCCTCATGTCCTGGGAAGCCCCTGACCCTGGGCACACTGGGACCGCTGGCCATCATACACATCACATTTCCTCTTTAACCGTTTGACACCATGTTCGGACGCATTAGCTCACTGGGGACCCTTGGATAAGCCCTGCAGATCCCCAGGCCTCCCCGTTTCCCACATGTGGAGATGCAGGGTCACCTGGAGGGTCTCTGATGCCAGTGCTGGATATAAAATTTCACATCTGTGTGGTTGAGACAAGTTCACTTTCTCTAAGATGTTCTTGGTGCCTTTTTCTCTCAAGATTTTACTGTAAAAAATAAGAGGACGTGATGGGGATGGGATTAATCCTTTCCTGTTAGGCTGTGCACGAGGAGACCAGCTGCCCATGTGGAGCCAGATATGTGTGGTGTACAGGGCTCTGGTTAAATCCTCACCTTGGAGGACCTTGTTGTCAGTCTCCATTTTGCAGAAGGAAAGATGAGCCTCAGAGAAGGGGCAGTAAGTTGCCCAGGGTCATCTAGGAGATGAAGACAGAGGCAGGATCCAGACCCTTGTAACCAAGAGATTGGTAGTCCTGTGGCTTCTCCACTGAGAGTCTGGGGGTGAGCGGAGCGTGGATCCAGAGCAGCACGGCTGAGTCATGATGCCTGGGCCACAGACCCCCGACTCCCTAGGTGGCACGAGAAGCCCAGGCCTGGCCTCTCTCGGGGGGCTCCTCAGTGTATCCTGGGTCTCCCGCCAGGTGCGCCTGCCAGCCGGAGGAGGTGCCGAGGACGCCAGGGGCCTGTTCTGGATCCTGGACGAGGAGGTCCGGGTGGAGGGCTCCCAGGACAGCGTGGTGCTCGAGCGCCTCTGTGCCGCCTCTGAGAAGCACGGAGCTGGAGCTGAAGGTGAGGGAGGGAGCCAGCGGGATGGGGGCTGCTAGGGGCTGCCAAGGCCTGCCCGGGACTTGGACTCTCTCCTTGAAGCCCTGACAAGGCCTGCACTGGGGGCTGTGCACCTGCCTGGGCGTGCGCACAGCCATTCGTGCATTCATCACGCGTTCTGAGTGGGCTCTAATCTACCCGGAAGCGAACAGCCTGATGGGGCCCCTGTCCTTGCTGGGGAGCGACAGGGGAGGGAGATGACAAGCTGATACATAAGTGCATGCGGGTCCCCTGAGCCTGAGGTGGCAGACGGGCTTGCTGGTGGGCGTCAGGCAGACCTCACTTCTCCGGCAGCCAGGGGCTCTCAGGGGAGAGGCCTGCAAGTAAATCTGACAGAGAGCCAGGTGTGCAGTGCAGGACAAACAGGGAGATGTCATGTGGGCTCAGACCTCCAGCCCTGGCAGGCCTCACAGAAAATGCTGGTTTTAACCCAAGCAATGAGAAGCCATGTGGGATTCTAGGCAGTGGGAGCTATGGTCAGAGTCGGGTTCTAGAAGGTTCCCCAGACTGCATTGTGGAGACACGAGAGGAAGGCACCTGGGAGGTGAGAGGAGCTGCCTCCCTGGGGAGGTGGGCAGACTCTGGAGTTGCCGAGCGCTAGCTGATGGGCTGGACTGGTGAGAGGAGAAGTGCAGGGGAGTGGATGCTTGGAGCTGAAACTGAGTTCAGAGGCCATGGGGTTTGGCATCCATCAGCTTTCAATTCAAGTCCATCTATTTGTAGTTTCACCCAACCAGTCTCACAGCATTTTGAACAATGGAGATGGAGCTCACCTGGCTGCCTTCTCTCCAGAATTTCTGCTGCCTTGGTGGGGTGAGGGGATGTACCCGCAGAGCTCGGTCATCAGCTGCCAAGCGCTGCAGTTGTTACTGACGAGGCCGAGGCTGTGATACAACAAAGAATATCATCCCTGTCTTCCCAGGGGCTGGAGGAGTGCTGTGTGCACTCCATGCAGGGGCCGAGCTCAGGGCTTTGTGTAGAGTGTCTAGTCGAATTCTGTCCCGTATTTAGAGGTCCGTATCTTAACCCCCCACCCCCCCCCCGGCCCTGCCCCCAGGATGAGGAAAGTGAGCTCCAGAGAGAGGCTTGTAGAAAATACTTGTCTGTGATCACCCAGACGGTGCATGTCAGAAGGCAGATTCAACACAAGCCATGTCTGCCTCTTGGCCTCTAGTGAGCCCCTTCCACCCGTACACCCCCAGGCCTGTAAGAAGACAAATGCACTGTGGGGTCTTCCAGGCCCCACCTGACATGGCGGTCAGACTGTGGGCTTGTTCATTCACCAGTTCCTTCAAAAAGTACTTCTGGAGTGCCTGAAATGTAGGCTGAGAAATATACCTGTGAACAAAACAAAAATGTCCACCCAAGGGACTGACATTCCAGCAGAGGAGATGGATGATAAAGAAAAAAACCCAATTCTGTTAGAAGATACTGAGGACCACAGTTCTAGTTTGGGTCACTAATGGAACGAAGGCTGGCAGTGAAGATGGCCAGGGATTCGGCCCTGGGACGTCCCAGGGACAAGGCTTGTGTCCAGCAAAGGTAGCTGGGGAGGAGTGGCCGGGGATGTCGGAGGGGGGATGAGAGGGTGTGGCGTTCTGGAAGCCTCAGAGGAGGGACAGACTAACCGAGTTAAAAGCTATTTGAAAGTTTGAGTGAGGCGTGGCTGAAGAATGGTTGTGACTTGGCTGCGTGGAGGTCCCTGGCCACCGAGAAAAGTGCAGCTCCAATGGGAGTATTTGAGGTGACCTTCTGACTGGAGTGGCTTATGAGAAGCTGTGGGAGGAGCTGGAGAAAGACGCGGACGGCACCCAGTGCTGCTGGGCTGGGGCCTCTGTCCGGGGCACGCGTGGAGCGCCTCTGCACCTGGTGGCTCCGCTGGGCTGGGGCCTCTGTCCGGGACACGCGTGGAGCGCCTCTGCACCTGGTGGCTCCGCTGGGCTGGGGCCTCTGTCCGGGACACGCGTGGAGCGCCTCTGCACCTGGTGGCTCCGCTGGGCTGGGGCCTCTGTCCGGGACACGCGTGGAGCGCCTCTGCACCTGGTGGCTCCGCTGGGCTGGGGCCTCTGTCCGGGACACGCGTGGAGCGCCTCTGCACCTGGTGGCTCCGCTGGGCTGGGGCCTCTGTCCGGGACACGCGTGGAGCGCCTCTGCACCTGGTGGCTCCGCTGGGCTGGGGCCTCTGTCCGGGACACGCGTGGAGCGCCTCTGCACCTGGTGGCTCCGCTGGGCTGGGGCCTCTGTCCGGGACACGCGTGGAGCGCCTCTGCACCTGGTGGCTCCGCTGGGCTGGGGCCTCTGTCCGGGACACGCGTGGAGCGCCTCTGCACCTGGTGGCTCCGCTGGGCTGGGGCCTCTGTCCGGGACACGCGTGGAGCGCCTCTGCACCTGGTGGCTCCGCTGGGCTGGGGCCTCTGTCCGGGACACGCGTGGAGCGCCTCTGCACCTGGTGGCTCCGCTGGGCTGGGGCCTCTGTCCGGGACACGCGTGGAGCGCCTCTGCACCTGGTGGCTCCGCTGGGCTGGGGCCTCTGTCCGGGACACGCGTGGAGCGCCTCTGCACCTGGTGGCTCCGCTGGGCTGGGGCCTCTGTCCGGGACACGCGTGGAGCGCCTCTGCACCTGGTGGCTCCACTGGGCTGGGGCCTCTGTCCGGGACACGCGTGGAGCGCCTCTGCACCTGGTGGCTCCGCTGGGCTGGGGCCTCTGTCCGGGACACGCGTGGAGCGCCTCTGCACCTGGTGGCTCCAGCTGCTCTCCCGGGCCACGCCCAGACCATTAGTGCCCACATGGCTCCCGAGAGCTTGGCTCTGCGGTGACTTCCTGGGCCCAGCGGGGGCTGTGCCGGGGCCCACGGTACTCTCAGGGGTCCACGACAATCTTTTAATTTCCGGTAGAAGTAGAAGAAAAAAATGGACTTTAAGGCAAATGCATGTTTTAAGTATATATTGTGGACTGAACTGTATTCCCCCTCCTCAAAAATTCATATGTTGAATTTCTAACCCCTAGCACCCGAGAATGGGACTTTCTATCGATCAGTTCAGTTCAGTCGCTCAGTCGTGTCCGACTGTCTGTGACCCCATGAATCGCAGCACACCAGGCCTCCCTGTCCATCACCAACTCCCGGAGTTCACTCAGACTCACGTCCATCAAGTCAGAGATGCCATCCAGCCATCTCATCCTCTGTTGTCCCCTTCTCCCCCTGCCCCCAATCCCTCTCACCATCAGAATCTTTTCCAGTGAGTCGACTCTTCGCATGAGGTGGCCAAAGTACTGGAGTTTCAGCTTTAGCATCATTCCTTCCAAAGAAATCCCAGGGTTGATCTCCTTTAGAATGGATTCGTTGGCTCTCCTTGCAGTCCAAGGGACTGTCAGGAGTCTTCTCCAACACCACAGTTCAAAAGCATCGATTCTTCGGCACTCAGCCTTCTTCACAGTCCAACTCTCACATCCATACATGACCACAGGAAAAACCATAGTCTTGACTAGATGGACCTTAGTCGGCAAAGTAATGTCTCTGTGTTTGAATATGCTATCTAGGTTGGTCATAACTTTTCTTCTATAGATACAGGGTCCAGAGACATTACTTTGCCGGCTAAGGTCCGCCTAGTCAAGGCTATGCTTTTTCCTGTGGTCATATATGGATGTGAAAGTTGGATTATGAAGAAAGCTGAGCGCCAAAGAATCGATGCTTTTGAACTGTGGTGTTGGAGAAGACTCCTGAGAGTCCCTTGGACTGCAAGGAGATCCAACCAGTCCATTCTGAAGGAGATCAACCCTGGGATTTCTTTGGAAGGAATGATGCTAAAGCTGAAACTCCAGTACTTTGGCCACCTCCTGCGAAGAGTTGACTCACTGGAAGAGACTCTGATGCTGGGAGGGATTGGGGGCAGGAGGAGAAGGGGACGACCGAGGATGAGATGGCTGGATGGTATCACGGACTCGATGGACGTGAGTCTGAGTGAACTCCGGGAGATGGTGATGGACAGGGAGGCCTGGCGTGCTGCGATTCATGGGGTCGCAAAGAATCGGACACGACTGTACGACTGAGCTGAAACTGAACTGATCTAGGTTGGTCATAACTTTTCTTCTATAGATACAGGGTCCTTAAAGAGGTAAGTAAGTACAACTAAGGTCACTGTTCAGTTCAGTCACTCAGTTGTGTCTGACTCTTTGCTGACCCATGGGCTGCAGCACGCCAGGCTTCCCTGTCCATCACCAACTCCTTGAGCTTACTCAAACTCATGTCCATTGTGTCAGTGATGCCATCCAGCCATCTCATCCTCTATCATCCCCTTCTCCTCCTGCCTTCAATCTTTCCCAGCATCAGGATCTTTTCCAATGAGTTGGTTCTTTGCATCAGGTGGCCAGAGTATTGGAGTTTCAACTTCAGCATCAGTCCTTCCTGTGAATATTCAGGACTGATTTCCTTTAGGATGGACTGGTTGAATCTCCTTGCAGTCCAAGGGACTCTCAAAAGTCTTCTCCAACACCGCAGTTCAAAAGCATCAATTCTTTGGTGCTCAACTTTCTTTATAGTCCAACTTTCACACCCATACATGACTACTGGAAAAACCATAGCCTTGACTAGACGGACCTTTGTTGGTAAAGTAATGTCTCTGCTTTTTAATATGCTATCTAGGTTGGTCATAGCTGTTCTTCCAAGGAGTAAGCGTCCTTTAATTTCATGGCTGCAGT
This sequence comes from Oreotragus oreotragus, assembly GCA_006410675.1. NCBI lineage: Eukaryota > Metazoa > Chordata > Mammalia > Artiodactyla > Bovidae > Oreotragus > Oreotragus oreotragus. The sequence continues at coordinate 224,858 of SJYX01000648.1, read as the reverse complement.
CACCATCTGCTGTGATTTGGAGCCCCAAAATTTAAAGCCTCTCACTGTTTCCACTGTTTCCCCATCTATTTGCCATGAAGTGATGGGACTGGATGCCATGATCTTTGTTTTCTGAGTATTGAGTTTTAAGCCAACTTTTTCACTCTCCTCTTTCACTTTCATCAAGAGGCTCTTTAGTTCTTCACTTTCTGCTGTAAGGGTGATGTCATCTGAGTATCTGAGGTTATTGATATTTCTACCAGCAATCTTGATTCCAGCTTGTGCTTCATCCAGCCCAGCATTTCGCATGATATACTCTGCGTTTAAGTTAAATAAGCAGGGTGACAATATACAGCCTTGACATACTCCTTTCCCGATTTGGAACCAGTCTGTTGTTGCATGTCCAATTCTGACTGTTGCTTCCTGACCTGCATACAGATTTCTCAGGAGGTCACCATGGTGGATCCTAATTTAATATGACTGGTCCTTCAGAGGAGAGATTAGGACACAGACGTGCACAAAGAAAGACACAGGGAAAAGGTATCCATCTGCAAGCCAAGGAGAGAGGCCTCAGTGAAACCAACCCTGCTAACACCTTGACCTTGGGCTTCCAGCCACATAGTCTGTAATGCTTTGTTATGGCAGCTGTAGCAAACCAATATAATATACTTATGTATTATTAATATCAATCCTTCTTTGTACTGACACAGTCATGAAATATAATTTTGTGTCCTTCTATATGTACACGACCCTGGACTGCCCTCACTCTGGAGGTGGGGGTCATAGTGCTTGGTGTGATGCTGCCCATGATCCTCTCTGTTCCAGAAGGTCTCCTCTTTTTTCTGAGGTACTGGCCTCTGCCATCAGGAGGGGCAGTCAGAACTGCTATTTGTGGGGCCCTTAGTCTGAGCCGGGGAGTGTGGACACCGCCACACTCCACCTCTGGGGAGTACCTGGGGCCTTGGAGAGGCCTGATGACTGGCCAGGGCCCTGTGGGTGCTGTCTTCAGGAAGTGTCTCGAGGGTTCTGGAACAGTTATTTTCTTCCTGGGGAACTGTAGAGGAGGAAACTCACCCAGACCCACAGAAAGCCAAGAGACAGAGCTGTTAGAAGCCTACCCAGGCACTGGACCCGCACGTCCTGGGTTGGACCCGTGCTCCACTAGTCAGCTGCAACGTGTGTGCATTGTGGACGTCGCCTCCTTCCTCGCCTGTGAGATGGTGACCTGGGGTGAGGGGAGAGGGGCTCGGGTGCACCCAGAAGCATTTGTAAGTCCTCCTCCTCTGGCTCCCTGCTCGGCGCTCCTCCGCAGAGGCCTCCCTGACCCTGTCCTCTCTGAGGCCACACTGCTTCCTTCCTGACGCCCTCCTTGTCTCCTTCAGGGCCCCTTCTGGGTTCTGGGATGTTTGGCGACCTGTTCTCTTGGCTTGCTTCTCATCAGCCCGACGACCTCCCTGTATGCGCCCCACCCCCCCAGGTCAGAGGACACCCGTCTTGTGCTCTGCCGTCTCCCCAGAGCCTGGGCCAGAGCAGGGCCCCGTGGGCCCCTGCCGTTGCCCCCTCCCTACCCGTCGTCCCCTGCTCTGCTCTGATGCGGAATCGAGTGAACCAGAGTTCTCAAATGGTTCCTCTGGCTCCCTGCTCGGCGCTCCTCCGCAGAGGCCTCCCTGACCCTGTCCTCTCTGAGGCCACACTGCTTCCTTCCTGACGCCCTCCTTGTCTCCTTCAGGGCCCCTTCTGGGTTCTGGGATGTTTGGCGGCCTGTTCTCTTGGCTGGCTTCTCATCAGCCCGACGACCTCCCTGTATGCGCCCCACCCCCCCAGGTCAGAGGACACCTGTCTTGTGCTCTGCCGTCTCCCCAGAGCCTGGGCCAGAGCAGGGCCCCGTGGGCCCCTGCCGTTGCCCCCTCCCTACCCGTCGTCCCCTGCTCTGCTCTGATGCGGAATCGAGTGAACCAGAGTTCTCAAATGGAGTGTTTCCTGGATCCTGACTTTTAGGCTAAAGACACAGAAAGTGGGGCCAGAAGCAGAGGTGTCCTGTAGGGTATGGTGGGGGCAGGAGTCGAAGCCCTTTTCCTCTCTCTGTGAGGCCTGAAGACACAGGAAGCCTCTCGGGTCCCAGGGGAGAGATTCTTGTCCTGGACTGACTGATTGACACATTAACTCAGACATTTTGGTATTAAAAAAATTATTTTTTGCCTCTGGGGTGTTCCGATTAGCTCTGAGTTCATGAGAACATTCACTCAAGCAGAATACGTGGGGCTTGCTGGCTGTTGCCTCTCACTTAAGGTGCACGCTGGGTGGAGGAAGAGGCCGAGGCTCAGAAGTTTAGGTGGTTTGGCCCCTGTCCCACTATAAGAAAAATGGTCAGGTCAGGATTTGAACCCAGGTCTTCTCTAACTCTGAGCCCCTTTGTTTCTCCCACTCTATCCCTTGGAACCAGGTGTCTACCAGCATGTCCCAAGAATTTGCTGTGCGTTTATTTGGCAACTAGTATTCCAGACAATTTTAAGTGGTACCTACACGTATTTTCAAAATATTTAATAATTGTGTGTTTATTTCCATGAATATTAGAAAGTAAATATAGCTGGCACACCAAACCTGCAGTATAACACTTCTTTACAAATGAATTTTACCTGTAAAACTGTGAGTCAATTGAAAGAAAACAAAAAACAGTCCAGGTGATTCATGGTTCTGGCTAAAATCACAAAGATGGAATGTGCTAATGGTAACTGGGGAACGCAGGTATCTTTGATTTAAGAAAGCAAGGAGGAGGGGCTTTCCTGGTGGTCCGGTGGTTAAGACTTTACCTTCCAATGTAGGAGACCTGGGTTAGATCTCTGTTCGGGGAGCTAACATCCTGGATGCCTCGAAGCTGAAAAATCAAAATGTAAAACAGAAACAGTATTGTAACAAATTCAGTAAAGACATTAAAAACAGTCCACATCAGAAAAACTGACAGAGGAAGCAAGGAGGAGCAGAATGCAGGTTGGAAGCTGTGCATATAGATGCACAAAGGGGAGACGCCGGGGAGACGCAGTGCCCAGAACTGATAGCTTGAATCATATCAAAATGGGAAAAGCATGTTCTCAAAGACGCCAAGAGATGCCCGAGTCCCCGCTAGGCCCCGGCACTCACGCCCTGTGTCTGCTCTCAGGAACCTCTGCCCTCCGGACCTGTGAGCAGCCCCTTCAGTGCGAGATCGCCCACCAGCTGGGGCACGACCCTGTGCGCTATGATCTCACAGGCTGGCTCCGCAGGGCCAAACCCAACCTTTCAGCCCTGGATGCCCCCCAGGTCCTACAGCATTCAAACAGGTGAGCCCCGCCAGGGCTGGGGGTGGGCGGGGGGGCGTTCGAGGTGCTGGGGCTGTGCAGCCCAGTCAGTGATGGAGAGCTGGTACGGGGACCCTTCCCTAATGACACAAAGACCTGTAACTCTAACAAGTGCAATGCAGCATCTCCTGGGACTGGCCTGAGTCCAGCCAAGGAGGAAAGCTGGCCGTCTGGGGAGGTGGAACAGAAGCTAGGAAGCTGTGACTTCTTATTTATTAAGTATCTGGGAGATGATGTGACTGGAAGGACTTTTATGGACATCCTCCAACTAGGGAATCATAAAACCGAAGTGGTAACTTTTTGCAGCCTGAAAAAAGCTGACTGCATTTTGTGGAACAGAAGCTAGGAAGCTGTGACTTCTTATTTATTAAGTATCTGGGAGATGATGTGACTGGAAGGACTTTTATGGACATCCTCCAACTAGGGAATCATAAAACCGAAGTGGTAACTTTTTGCAGCCTGAAAAAAGCTGACTGCATTTCTTGACTGCTCTGCTCAGACGTGCTGGCAGAGGGCTGCCTTGAATTCAGAGAGCTATTGGAAAATGCTTATTGGGGGAGTGTGTGTGTGTGCGCGCGTGTGAAGCTGAGACCACGTTTACTAACTCCCTGCTGTGCACCTGGCCTCAGAGGAAGCACTTTATAAGGGTCTTTAAATACATGTATATTTACTTATTTATTTGACTGTGCTGTGTCTTTAGTTGCAGCATGCAGATCTCGTTCCCTGAGTAGGCCTCCTGCGTAGGGAGCAATGAGTCTTTTAGCCACTGGGCCACCAGGGAAGTTCCTGTAAGGGTCTTTTCAGTCCTTACGACAGCTATATCCCTAGCCCCATTCTATAAATGAGGAGACTGAGGCCTCAGGAGGCGCAGCGGCTTGCCTTTGGCCACATCACAGAAGAGCGAGAACACAGAGTACAGAGCCGGAGCACAGTTTGGGTCTAAGCGGCCCTTGGGAGGCAGTCTCAGGGCCGGATGGTCAGAGTTGACTGGAAAAATCCAGTGGGGGCTCAGGGAAACACAGCTTCCAGAGAGAGAGCCAGTCAGAGGGTAGGGCAGAAGGAAGAGTAACAAGCACATAGAGTGCCGAATGGGGAGCCGGGGGACCTGAGTCCAGTCCCAGCCCAGCCCCATGCCCCCGGGTGACTGTGGGCAGCCCCTTTCCTTCTTGGGGGTTTCTCGCTTCCTCCTCTGCAACCCCAGGGTGTTTTGGGTGAGGCCACATCGCACAGCTCTGGAGTCAGGCAGATGCTCAGGTTCTGCTTTTGCTTTTTTCAAGCTGCATGACCCAGGCCTCAGTTTCACAGTCTGAGAAGTGGCATGATGCTGCCAAGCTTACAAGTGGGATGTAAGGCTTTGGTGACATAACAGAGTGGATGGCTTATTAAGGAACCTGGTTCATGGTTACCCCTCAACACACATCTTGTGGCCTCCTTATAATCCCCCTGCTGCTCAGAAACCCTCAAGCTGAGTGAGGGGTGTAGAGTTGGGGAAGGGCAGGCACACCTTGGTTAGCCAGGTGGCCTGGTGAGTGTGGAGCCTTCTGAGACAAGGAGCGGTGTGTGCTCACGAGTAGGAGAGTGTGGCAGGTGTGGCAGGAAATCCCAGCAGGGTGTCTTGCAGGCTTGCAAGCCACGGGTTGTGAGTTTGAGGGCAGACAGCGCTCCTTAGCCCGTGGTTCTGCAGTCAGGATCCCGATCCACCAGGACTGCTTGTATAGCATTGTGATTCCTGGGCCCCTCTAGTCTCTCGGGGATGCTGGGCAGGGGGGGTTCCCGGGGGTGCTCATGCTCACTCAACCTTTGTGCCATGTATTGGGAGGTCCAGAGAGGACCCGTGGCTGCCCCAGGCCACACTGCACACTGCAGACCAGAGGTTGGGTCTCCCAGCGCCACTGATGGGGCCATCCTCATGCTGGATCAGGGCTGTGGGCACCCCCTCCTCTCCCTGTACCAGGCAGGGTGCCCACAGCCTTCCTTCTCAGGGCTCCGGCCTCCAGGGGGCTCTCCAGGCTGCCTCTGCAGACTTCTGTTGCAACATGAGCATCTGCACCATTGTCAGCCTGCACGCTCTGCGAGGCATGGGACTGCTTTCAGCAACCTCAGTGCATCTGTCAAGACTCCTTTTCTTAATGGCTGTGCAGTCAGTTGGGCCCAGAGCGGGGAAGGATAAGGGTCTTGAGGGCTGGTCTGGGTGGGGCCTGGCTTTGCAGGGGAGTCGCCCACAGGCCTCTAGTGGAGGGGAGCGGCCGGGGCAGCCAGGGAGCCTGAGGCCTTCCCTGGGTCCCAGCTTCATCCTGGGGCTCGGTAGGGTCTCCTCGGTGCTCAGACTGTCTGTTGGACAGATAAGCACCTGCTGTGCTCAGACCAGTTCTAGAGATAACCAAGGTGATTTTACCCTCTAAGAAAGTGCTGGCTGGGCAGAGTTCCTGCAGGTATGTAAGTGATGGGAACATCCAATAGAAGGAAGATGCTCTGAGTTTAGGAGAGGGAGAGAGGCATGGAGGAAGATGCTGCCGTTTGTCCCTGAACAAAGGATCATCTGGCAGAAGGGACTATGAACAGACTTGGCAGCTAGGACATGGTTTCAGGAAGCAGATGTCCAGAGGCAAGGGGGTCCCCTTTGCTCACCCCTAAACCCCTGAAGCCTCTCTCTCTCTCCCCCCACCTACCTGCCAGGGAGGAGCTGAGGACCCTGTTCCAGTCCCGGGCCAAGCTGTCCCCCGTGTGCCGGGCCGTGGCCGGCCTGGAGGGCACCTCCCAGCAGGCCCAGCAGCGGAGCTGCGTGGTGCGGAGGACGTTCGCCAGCAGCCTGGCCGCGGTGAAGAGGAAAGCCCCCTGCTCCCAGATCAAGCTGCAGATGGTGAGCGGGGTCCTGTTCTTACGGGGTGGGGGCCTCCCCACCCGCCCTCAGGGCGAGTTATCCAGCTGCACCAGCTCTGAGCTCCCCAGCGGGCCTGAAGGGACAGGCAACCAACCCCCACGCTCCACCGAGGAAGAAGCCGAGGCTCAGGGCAGCACAGTGAGCTGTCCCAGTCTGAGGCCTAAGCCTCAGCTCCTTGGTTTCACTTGAGCAGCTTCAGGAAGTTGTCAGGAAACAGGTCGCCTTCCTGACCAAGGTGACAAGCATTGCAGCCAGCCGTGTTCTGCCTGCCTCCCTCCCTCCCCTCTCAAAGGCCAGCATGTCCACTTCCAGGCTCCCCGTAGAGAGGGCGGTTGGACCCAACCCTGGTGTGAAGATGTCACCTGGACAGGGTAATCCAGTAGCAAGTGATTAGGCTGAGCTCAGGAGGGCGGGGCACGGGAAGAAGGGCTTGAGGAGACGACGCGTAGCATCTTATCCCGGAGCAGCCCTCAGCCTAGGCTCTGGGCTCTAGTGTTCTGCTTGGGTGACTGACCCCTCTGCTTGGGGCCACTCGTTTGTCCTTTCTGTGTCCCAGTTTTTCCATCTATGATAGGATCATTATAGAGGTCCTTTATTTCTCATGAGTACAGATCAGGCCGTGGATAAGAGGCCCTTGTGGTAGAACACAGGGGCCTCCAGAGCGGCCCAGACCAGACAGAATGTATATTTGGGGAATGTCCAGATCCTTGTCGGTCTCCCTCTGGCCCTGACCCCATCTCTTCTTGGTCCTAGGATGCATTGATCAACGTGATCAGACGGTCTGAGTTACACTTCATCCACTGCCTAGTGCCGAGCGCAGCAGTGGAGAGCAGAGGCGGGCAGGGGTCTCCGACTCCGCCACAGCCTGGTGGAGACAAGCCTGAGGCAGGCAGATTCCTGCCCTTGGACATCCCCGCACTGAGGGTGCAGCTCGCAGGTTCCTACATCCTGGAGGCGCTGCGTCTGCACAGAGCAGGTGAGAGGCAAGCAGGGAGCAAGCGCCTCGTTGCTAACTCCTGGGACTTGCTCTTTGAGCCCAGAGTCCAACCATTCCTGAATTAGTTGTGCACTCCTGGAAGGCAGGGCTTCCCTGGTGGCTCAGTGGGAAAAAAAAAAAAAAAAAAAATCCACCTGCAATGCAGGAGATATAGGTTCAATCCCTGAGTCAGGAAGACCCCCTGGAGGAGGGTATGGCAATCCACTCCAGTATTCTTGCCTGGAGAATCCCATGGACAGAGGAGATTGGTCGGCTATAGTCCATGGGGTGGCAAAAGAGTCTGACACAACTGAGCGACTCAGCAACTTCAACGACTTGGAAGGCTTGGAGTGTGTCTTGCCCATCTTCCTTTTCAACAACAAACATCTTAGGAGCATCTGCCCTGGAATTGAGGGTGAAATTTCCCCAGTCATTAATACTTGGCCTTCAGGATGCTCAGCCTGGTTTGGGAAATCCATATGGAAACAGGTGATGATTGTATGGTGTGACTAGGGCATGTGTCACGCAGGAATGTGGGAGGTACCAGTGCCCGCTGGAGGCAACATCTTCACTGAGTCTTAGAAGAAGGCAACTGCTCACCTCTGGGTGGCGCAGGGAGAGGGACAGCTTGGTCGAAGGAGCACTGTGTGCAGAGGCAGGGAGGTGTAGGGGAGCCTGGGTTTCCAGGTTCACAATGAGTCGGGGTGGGTGTGGGAGAGGAGGGGTGGACCCACCGGGGAGGCTTAACCTCATCTTTGGAAGAGTGGCTTTCCCCGGTCCAGCTGAGGAGGTGATGGGCGTGATGGGGGAGGAGGAGTTTCCATCAGAGGAATGAACTTTTAGACCCATATTTTAGCAAGCAGGTGTACACCAGGGTCCCCCCGTTAGCTCCTCTTCTGAGCCGAGTTTGATCTGAAATTTTCCTATTCTTTTCTGTATCTGAGACCCCACTGGCCACCCTGTGGATTCGCCTCCCTGACAGGAACAGCTCAGGCGAAGTCAGGGATGGGGTGGCTGGAGCTGATGGGAGTCTAGGTGGGCCCCCACTTGTTTAATGTTTCCTCAGTCACTGCTCCCCCAGCTTGTGCTCACTGCCCTGTCTCCTCCCACGGCACTCATACTGAGTGCTGGGCGGAGAAGCCGGGAGCAGCCGGCAGCAACCATGAACCACTCGCTCCCCCCAGCATCGCACTGATTTCCCCTCCTGTCTGCAGAACCACAGGCATAGGAAGACAGACACTGTCCTGGGGAAGCGCAAGCCAGTCACAGCCCAGGCCGTTCGATTGCGCCTGGCTGGCGGGAGGTGCCCTGGCCCACGGTTAGAGCCCTTGCGCGTAGGCGCGGTCAGCGAGTCCCCTTCCTCCCCGTGTGTCCACCCTCTGCCGTCTCAGGGCCCGGCTCAGGAAGGGCATCCGGCTCAGGGAAGGGTTGGAGTCTCCTCCAGTTCCTGCTTCCGGGCCCTGGTTTGCTTCCTCATCATTTCTGCTCTGAGTCACCTCTGTCTCTCTCACACCATGTGAGAGACATTTACTTGCACACAAAGATCCACACACAGTTATCGATGTCACAGATTTGCGATTTGGACTGTGTGTGTGTAACAGATATAGGCGCAGGCCTTGTTCTGTGTGCTTAGAGCTCAGCCTTGGTTTTTTTCATAAACTGGAGGTTTGTGGTCACCCTGTCTCATGCATAGTCTGTTGGTACCACTTTCTCCCACAGTATTTGCTCACTTTGCGTCTCTGTGTCACATCCGGGCATTCTTGCAGTGTCTCTAACCCTCCACCAACAAAAACTTACAACCTGATGAAGGCTGAGATGATGGTTAGTACTTTTTATTCAGTAATAAATTTTTAAAATGAAGGTCTGCACATTGTTTTTTAGATATAATGCTATTGCACACGTAATAGACTATAGTATAGTATAAATTTAACTTTTATGTGCACTGAGGAAGCAAAAAAGTTTTATGATATTTGATTTCTTGCAGTGGTCTGGAACCAAGCCCATGGAATCTCTGAGATGTGCCTGTATGCACAGACACAGGCATACATGATGCACGTATGCAGAGGCTGTTTCCTGGGCACTTCAGATGCTCGGGGCGCCGTGTGGTTTTTGCCCTTGAACTCAACTTTCTTGATTGCATTGAGTGTGTGTAACCACACGGTGCCCTGAGCATCTGAAGCGCCCAGGAAACAGCCTCTGCATACGTGCATCATGTATGCCTGTGCTTAGCACAGAGCCTGGCAGACAGTAAATGCTCCTCACATGTTACATACGGGGCAGCCTGGTGGGCACAGCCCAGACTCTGGAGCCAGCTGGCCTGCGCGTGGTCGTGGTTGACACTGTCAGGCCCCTAGGTTGTGCCTCCCTTTCCTGTCCTGTAATAGCTCAGGTTTCAGAGAGCCGTTGAGTGGGCTGGTGAATTAATAAGGGAATAAGAAAAGTGCCTGGATATGGACAAGTGCTCAGAACACGTTAGCTTCTTCTCCTGTAATCATTATTGGACTTAATCCTTGTCGTGACTATGCGACAAGAGATCTTAGCACATTATTGACCGGGGGATTTTTGCAGAAACTAATGCCCCTGGCTGGCAATTTGTTATGTAAATGAATATTGAAACACTCTGGTCAATAACAGTTGGGTAACCAAAGACATATTACTACATCTCTGGTCAATACGTTGTTATTGCTCTCATTGAACAAGTGAAGAACTTAAATCTCAAAGAAACAAAAGTCATCTGTCACTGGTCAGAGGGCTAACCAGGGCAGATAGGAGATGTGAACCCAGGCAGGTCTGACTCAGAACGGCAGCCCTATAACCTCCAAGCCTCCAGGTCTCTGTGTGGTCAGCCTTGAGGTCTGGATGTGAGTTTAGGTCCCTTGGGGACCCAGTCCCTGCTCATCTTTGACCTCACTGTTGGTTCCTACTGTCACTGCCTACATTTGTGTCCCCAGTCCTCTCCAGGCCAGAGTCATCTTGCTATTCAGATCCTGGCTTCTGTTATTCTCCATCACTTCATCTTGTTTGGGTTTGTCTCCCCGCAGGGAGAGTTACAATCCATGTCACTTTGGACTCCATGACTTGAACTCTCATCCTCAGTTTCCACGTCTGTATAATGGGATAGTAACACAGGCCCCAGAGTCTCTGCGAAACGAGGACGCTGTTATCCTAGTGTCTCACACACATGAACGCTCTGTAAATGGTGTTACCGCGGCTGTGGGACAGGCCTTCTGTTTCCTGCTCTGACTCACTCTGTCTGGACTTCCTTCCACACAGAACCCTCTCGTAGACTCTCTCAGCCCCTCAAAGGCCGGCTCGAACACCACGTTCTCTCAGTAGCTTTCCAGTTTCCACACAGAAGGGTGCAGCTGTGTGCATCCTACACTTCAGATTTAGAAGAGCCCTTAGATATGGCCTGATGCAGTGTTTCCCATATGCAGTCTGTGGGGTGCTAAAAACTATGAGATCAAAACATTTCCCCGTGGTCCAGCATGTTTGGAGAACTCTAGGTTAAGTCAAGCGAATCAGACATCGTCCCTGCAGAGGTTCTGGAGCCTTTGACTCTGGTGTTGATACACATCATGACCTTCTAAGAGGCGGAGGAGGGGGCAGTTTTTTCAAGCTTTCAGTGGAGCCTCTTACAGGGTCTGTGTTCTGGGGCATGCATTTGGTAAATGCTGATGGAACCCAGTGTCTTATATTAGCAAGCAGGGAAACTGAGGCGCCGAGAAGCGAGCGCACACAGCAGGTGGGTAGCAGGGCTGGGAGTGGACC
>SJYX01000648.1:152700-204793 GCA_006410675.1 Oreotragus oreotragus | reverse complement strand
TGTGGTGTTGGAGAAGACTCTTGCGAGTCCCTTGGACTGCAAGGAGATCCAACCAGTCCATTCTGAAGGAGATCAGCCCTGGGATTTCTTTGGAAGGAATGGTGCTAAAGCTGAAACTCCAGTACTTTGGCCACCTCATGCGAAGAGTTGACTCATTGGAAAAGACTCTGATGCTGGGAGGGATTGGGGGCAGGAGGAGAAGGGGACTACAGAGGATGAGATGGCTGCATGGCATCACTAACTCAATGGATATGAGTGAGTGAACTCCGGGAGTTGGTGATGGACAAGGAGGCCTGGCGTGCTGCAGTTCATGGGGCCGCAAAGAGTCAGACACGACTGAATGACTGAACTGAACTCCAGTTTGGATCTACTGTTTTAATGATTCTGCTTGTTTTCTGTTTAGTGTTGACCAGCCCAGTTATACAAATATGTGTGTTTTTTATTTATATGTTTGTTCATATTGCTTGTGCTTCATGCCAGACATACTATTTATAATCATGAAACTATAGAGTTAAAGAACAGAGATGTAGTTCTAACCTTTATCTTAGGGGTTATGAATGTTAGGGGTTGTGTTAGGGTTATTATGAATGTTTTGATCAGAGTGTAAAAGTCTTGGTGATTAAAAGCACGTGGTTTAGAGTCAGACAGACTTGGGTTCAAATCCTGGTTTCTGCCATCTCTCTTTCCATTCATCTGTGCCCCTTGATGCTTGATAGCTGTATGACCAGGGGCAGTGTATGACAGGGCATAGCAATGTCTGGCACATAGTAGGTGCCCAGCGTATGGCAGCCATCAGCCACGGTGTGGGTTTCCTGGAGGAGGTGCTGTCCTGACAGCAGGATGGTCAGGAAAGTGTCCATTCCCACAGCCGTGGGTCCCTGCACTGTGCGACCCGTGGAGGGGTGAGTCGGGAGCCCTTTGCAGCCACAGCCCTTTGTGGCTCCTGGAGTCTTCTTCAGCCGGTCTGGCACATGCAGCTTAATGTGAGATGCCAAACTGTTTGCTCTGCTTGGGAGAGGGAGGCATCCTCACGAGATATTGGAGAGAAACCTCTGCACAGTTGGAGGACACAGGGACCATGTCATTGGAAGCTGAGTTGGGTCTCTCCTGAGTACATTCAGGGCCTAGCAGTTTGAGCCGAGTGGTGGAGGTTGAGGGTGTGTTATCACTGCACAGCACCCCCGAGGGGCTTATAACCTTAGAACCTCCGCCACCTACAAGTCCTTATGGAAACTCAGCCCGTGCCAGGCATGGTGAGTTAATTAAGCCCGTTATGTGCCTTGTGAGAGCTGTCTGGGAGTCTTTTTTAAGGCCAGCATCTACAACCCCAGAGGGTTTCCTGCGACTGATTTTGGGGGTTTGTTCCTTGAACGTAGGTCACACTTTCTAATTTCTTTGCATATCTTGTAATTTTCTGTGGAAAAACGGACATTTTCAATAATAAAATACTGCGTCTCTAGATCCCAACCTTTTCCCAACTAGTAACTTAATAGGACTAGATTTATGGAGTGTCTCCCCTGTGGTGTGAGACTGCTACTGTCTCTGTTCACTTCTTAAAACTTCTTGTTTTTATTAGAAATTGTGGAGTCTCAAGGGTTGACCCTGTGCCCGCACAGCTTAGCGATCAGCAGAGGTTGGGGTCAAACATCTTGAATGTGACGCTTTGATCTGATTTTTTACAGTGGTTTTACCGTGATCTGTGTGGTGTGGAAAGTGTATCCAGCATTCAGGCATTTATGGTTGTGCCACAGATTTTGCTTTCTGTATGGCTCTGCTCCGTATTTTCCGCCTGTGCACATGGCCTTATATTTAGGTAGGAAGCCCCGCCCCACTCAGTCCTTCCTGTGAGTGTGGATAGCTTTCCAGATGGCCAGGAATGTATGGGGCATGGTTATCACGGCCGACTGACCACCCCATTCCCAGTATCTCCTTGTTATAGGAACCTGGCTAATCACTGCTTGCCCCTCTCAGAAAACAGTCTTAGGCTAGCTATGCCATTGACCTTCTCCATTCATTTGGTGCCAAGATCACTTACTGTTTCTGACGATGGTTCTGGATGTGGGATTTATCCTCACTTTACTCCCTGTATGTGAGCCCCTTCTGGCAGCAAAGCAGCTAGTTTTCATTGCTTGCCTCACCCCAGTGGGACCCCTGCAGTGACAGAGCCTGGTGGGAGTGGAAGAGTCTTGAGCACAGTTACCACAAACTTCCCACCATTCTTAAAGGCCCAGTAGTTTCTCTTGAATAAATGCTTCTCAGTTTTGTTTTCCTCTTGTGCAGAGAGAAAAAACGTTTTCTGGATATGTTGGTGTTTTGCATTTTGCTGCCTGTAGCTGCAATGGCACCCCACCCCAGTACTCTTGCCTGGAAAATCCAATGGACGGAGTAGCCTGGTGGGCTGCAGTCCATGGGGTCGCTAACAGTCGGACAGACTGAGCGACTTCACTTTCACTTTTCTCTTTCATGCATTGGAGAAGGAAATGGCAACCCACTCCAGTGTTCTTGCCTGGAGAATCCCAGGGACGGGGGAGCCTGGTGGGCTGCCGTCTATGGGGTCACACAGAGTCGGACACGACTGAAGTGACTTAGCAGCAGCAGCAGCAGCTCCCTGAGAGCAACTTTGGCTAAAACGTAATGGTAAGTGAAACCACTGAGTTGTTGGAGGAGACGCTATGGAATGTTCTTCTCGGAGGTCAGAGAAGGAAACTTCCCCCCAGATTACGGCCTTGGTCTGGACTTTTAATAAGCATTTTCTTTTGCGTGTGTGTTTTGGGAAGTTTTCTGTGATGCTGTGATCCGTGGAATTGAAACTTATCTACCGAATTACTCTGTCTCAGAAGACCTGTTTCTTGGTGGACTGTCACAGTGACTTTTCTGACACTCCATTCTGTAGATAGGTAGATTCTCACAGGCACTTATACATTCCTACCTAAATACAAGGCCATGTGCACAGGCGGAAAATACAGAGAAGAGCCATACAGAAAGCAAAATCTGTGGCACAGCCGTGAATGCCTGAGTGCTGGATGCGCTTTCCAGTTCCCTTCTCAGTGAATGGGAAGTCCAGGAGGGCTGGTGTGGGGTGGAGCGGGAGGGGAATTGGAGTCACAAAGGGACCAAGCTGGACCTGCATTTGTCCGAGGGTACAGATCTCTTGACAGGATTGCTCCAGAGCCTGCGGCCTCTGTGATAAGAGGAAAGGGGAAGTGTTAGTCACTCCGTCATGTCTGACTCTCCGTGACCCCTTGGACTGGGGCCTGCCAGGCTCCTCTGTCCTTGGGATTCTCCAGGCAGGAACACTGGAGTGGGCAGCCATTCCCTTCTCCAGGGGATCTTCCTGACCCAGAGATGGAACCCGAGTCTCCCGAACTGCAGGCACATTCTTTACTGTCTGAGCCAGATTCCATTAAATGGCTGGTGGCCTGGCCAAGGCACGGTCTAGGGATCTCGGGTGAATTTGTTTCTCCTGAAAGGGGCGTTGCCTTTTTCCCCACTCCCCACTCCAACCTGCCCTGCTTCCACACTCACTGGATCTCATCATATTTATCGAGCTCCTGCTGTATACCAGACGTGGTAGAGGAAACTGGTGAATGAAACATGCACTCTCCTCTCCTCGTCTAGGCCAGGAACACAGGGTTGGTGGCTAGGCCATGATTCAGCAGATATTCGGGAGAGGCAGGCCATCCCTGGCCAGTGGGTGAGAGGACAGGGCGCTGGGGTGGCGGCCACGGGGGTCAGTTCCCCAGTGGCCTGAGGCCCTCTGCCCTGTCCTGGGCCTGGGCAGCAGTCCAGACATAGAGGTTGCAGTGTGGCCTGACACACCCTGATTCGAATTTGGCTCATGTAACTTATAACCTTGGGGAAAGGCCTTCATTCTGTTTTGTTTTTTGTTTTTTTAATATTTATTTGTTTGGCTGCTCCAGGTCTTAGTTTCAAACTCTTAGTTATGGCGGGTGGGATCTAGTTAGGGGTCAGACTCAGGCCCTCAGCTTTGGGAGTGTGGAGTCTTAGCCACTGGACCACCAGGGAATTCTCTTCCTTCCATTTTTTAAAAATTGTGGCAAAATATACATGACATAAAATTTAGCATTTTAGAGATTTTTAAGTGTGCAGTTTAGCAATATTAAGTGTTTTCACACTCCTGGGAGGCCATCATCACCATCCATCTCTAGAACTCTTTCTTTCTGCAAGACTGAAAGTCTATACCCATTGAACACTAACTTCCCATCCCCGTCACCCCAGCGCCTGGCAGCCATCATTCTGTGGACGCTGTCTATGAATCTGACTGCTCTAGGTATGCCATGTAAGTGGAATGGTATGGTATTTGTCCTTTTGTGATTGGCTTATTTCACTAAATATAATATCCTTAGGGTTCATCCACGTTGTAGCTTGTTCCAGAATTTCCTTCCCCTTTAAACATGATTAATATTCTGTTGGGTATATATACCACATTTTTGTTTATCCATCCATCTGTTGATAGACACTTAGGTTGTTGTTCAGGCCCTAAATCATGTCTGAGTCTTTGTGACCCCGTGGACTGTGGCATGCCAGGCTCCTCTGTTCTCCACTGTCGCCCAGAGTTTGCTCAGATTCATGTCCATAGAGTTGGTGATGCTATCTAACCATCTCATCCTCTGTTGCCCCCTTCTCCTGTTGCCTCAATCTTTCCCAGCATCAGGGTCTTTTCCATGAGTTGGCTCTTTGCATCAGGTAGCCAAAGGATTGGAGCTTCAGCTTCAGCATCAGTCCTCCCAATGAATATTCAGGGTTGATCTCCTTTAAGATTGACTGGTTTGATCTCTGTGCAGGCCAAGGGACTCTCAAGAGTCTTCTTCAGTATCGCAATTTTAAAGCATCAGTTCTCCGGTGCTCAGCCTTCCTTATTGTCCAGCTGTCACATCTGTACAAGACTATGGAAAAACCTTAGCTTTGACTGGACAGACCTTTGTCAGCAGAGTGATGTCTCTGCTTTTTAATATTCTGTCTAGGTTCATCATAGCTTTCCTTCCAAGAACCAAGTGTCTCTTAATTTCATGGCGGCAGCCACCACTGCGTTTAGTAACACTTAGCTTTCTTCTACCTTTTGGCTACTGTAATGATGCCGGTATGAACTGAGTGTGTACCAGTATCTGTTCCAGTTCCTGCTTCCAGTTCTTTTGGGTATATATCCAGAAGTGGAATTTCTAGATCCTATGGAACTTACATGCTTCATTTTTTGAGGTTTCACCATGCTGTTTTCCGTGGCAGATGTCTCCTCCATTAGCTTTGCATCTGTGGTTCTCTCCTCCATGAAATGGGGTGCTGGTGTGACGACCGCCTGGGGCTGCCGTGAGGGTGAAGCGAGATGGTGTCTGTGAAGGTCTCAGCAGGGTGGACGGCACACAGTCAGTACCCAGTCCATGCCCATCTGTGCACTTTCCTGGGGAGGTGGAACTCTGTTAGCTCACAGACATGGGAGACATCTGCTCTCTCCGGGTATCTGTCAGCCCTCCAGCAAGCTGACCATCCACTCTGGGAGTCTCCAGCCCGCTGCCTGTCTTCCTCTCTAAATCTCCTCTCCTTCCCAGGCAGTGGCGCAGCTCCTGCAGACACTGGACCTGGAGAAGAAGGCCGTGGCCGTGGGGCACAGCCAGGTGAGTAGGGCGCCTTTGTTTGCCGTTCTACCCATGACATCAGGGACCCACATGAGACCTGACTCTTGTCCTCCCCAGCTTCCGCTTCTTCTGTGGGTCTCCTTTTCCCCAAGCTGAATGCGGGGCTAGTGACTCTCTGTCCTCCTTATAGGACAAGGCCGTTAAGATAAAATGTGGTAAGTGTGGGTGGAGAGACCATTGAGGAATATCATTTATTAGAGGTGACACTCTCAGGGACCTCAGTGGTCTGCAGAGTTCACATCTGGACCTTAGTAGAACTTTCTGAACCTCAGAAAGGCCCACTTTCACTCGAAGACTTGCAACTTTTACTTTGCAACCACATGTAACACAGCTGTAGTCTTAGGGATTAGCAGCAGTAAGTGAGAGGAGAGGGGATGAGAAGAAGGCATATAATTTCAGAGGTGAGGGACATAGATTTCTCCAAATGGGTGTTGAGCCAGCAGGCCTTCAGAGAAAGTTTAAACACTTTAGAGAAGAATTTCATGGATCCCTAATGTGCTCAAGGCATCCTCAAAGTTTTTATGAGGGATCATACAGTATTCAGCGCTCCCCAGATGGCTTGACCCTGGGGCCTTCACCCACTTGTTTCAGTAGAAGACCCGTTACCACCTCCCAGAGTGAGTGGGTCATAGTGTGGGGAGTGAGCTACAGAGTTTGCAAACTCAAGGACCAGCTGGTGGGAGGAGAGTGGGGACAACGTTTAGGAATACAAACTGGAGACAGAGGAGACTAGAGGACCATTTCCCCACAGAGTTACCTTCTGAGTGATTCACGTCATCCAGGAAACCCTTGTCAATTGCCTTCCATGTTCAGGTACCATGTACAGTGCTGGGGCAGGACCGTGGTTTCCAGAAGCCCATCCTGGGGGCACTATTGGCCCTGCGTGCCTCTTATCAGAGTGAAGTGTCCTGCCCCGTCATGCCTCTTTCCTCAGAGAGCTCACAGTCATTCACACTGGTCCTTGCCCCCTAGACACACCAGCTTCTCCCCACAGGCTTCTTGGTCCTGCTAAAGCCTATGGTGGAAGCTGTTAGTCTGCTGTGGTCCCAACCTGATTGGTCCACAGGACGTTCTGTGGACGTTTCCAGCAGAGGAGATAAACCCATGGGTTACTAGGCCCCACCACAAGCCTGGTGCTGTGCTAAGCAACATCATATGTTATTGCTTTTTCCCCCTTACAGTCTCTGTTGAGATGATTATAATATCCCTTCTTCACCAGTGAGGAAACTACCTCTGGGAAGTGAGCCCCTTTTCCAGTTCCTCTCAGGATCCAGGAGCACAGCTCCCATGGAAATGTGTACCAGTACAAAGCCCAAGTTCTTTTCTTTTCTTTTTTTTTTTTTTGGTCACACCACACGGCACATGGGATCTTAGTTCCCCAGCCAGGGATCGAACCCGTGGCCCCTGCACTGGAAGCATGGAGTTTTAACCACTGGACTTCTAGGGAAGTCCTCCCACATTCTTTTCAATATGCTGTGGTTCTATTGTTTATTCATGGAAGTATACACAAATTATTTAATCAGAGAAATTCTTCTTCAGCTCCAAGAACATCATCCTTCTAGACTAACAGTGGTTCTCAAACTGTCATCCCTGGACCAGATGCCTCAGAATCACCCGAGAGCTTCCTGAAAACAAACGTTCTTAGGCGCTGCCACCCCAGCCAGACCACTGACTCTGAAATCCTGGAGGTGGAACCCCACAGTGTGAGTTGTAACAGGCTCTCTAGGGTATCCGAGTACATGCTTAGGTTGGAGAACCCCTGTTCAGATAAGTGCCTAGTTGCTTCATGAGTTTCACAGTCATTCCTTGTGACCCCAGCAACTAATGCAGAGTAAGGAAGAAAAGAGCCAAATGAGAAATCACTTTCACAGTCGCGGGGAGGTGAGACAAAAGGTCTGCAAGCCAGAACATCCCATGATAAAACAGGATGCGTACTGAGTCATACTTGGCATTCACCAAGAAGCCATCCAGGGCATGTCAAAGCCCGTGCATCCTTTTGGAAGCCAGGGGTGACAGACTGCCATCTTTAGGGGCAGACGCAGGTGTCATGCTTTGTCAGACTCATCGCTTCATAGGTGGGGAGGCTGTGAATGGGAGAAACAGACTGAGCTGCTCCACACCCCGGCCCCACCACTGCCTCAGCGTGCGAATGTGGAGTGAGTGCCTTAGTCTCTCTGAGCCTCAGTTCCCCCATCTCTAAAATGGACCCTCTGCTTTCTACCTCCCAAGTCGGCTGTGGGGATCAGTACATTGTCATTTGACAGGGGTGGTGTGTCATTGTTTGTGGTAGGCATTTGCCAGCAGGGACAGGATGCTTGTCAAACAGGGTAACATTTTAATCTTTAAAGAACTGATCTCCTCTAATCTGGAACATTACTAAGAGAGAATAGCTAATTCCTCAGCAGTATTAGACAGGAGAGCCACGGCCGCATTAGATGTTGGAACCTGGCCTGCAGCACTTTGAAAGCAAAAGCAGTGTGCCTAACAGCGGCTCCCAGAGACCCCATTCGGAAGGGGATGCTGGGACATTACACTCTGCTTGGGTCCGATAAG
Organism: Oreotragus oreotragus; assembly: GCA_006410675.1. Classification (NCBI taxonomy): domain Eukaryota; kingdom Metazoa; phylum Chordata; class Mammalia; order Artiodactyla; family Bovidae; genus Oreotragus; species Oreotragus oreotragus. Next base: position 196,589 of record SJYX01000648.1, on the reverse strand, counting down.
CAGCTGGATCCACAAAGAGTGAATCATTTAGACTTTCCTTTGTGATTCTCAGCCCCCAGTGCCTTATCGAGGCCTGTGCCGAGGGCCATGACATTTATGAAAAAGGTGGGATTCCACATGCCGTTGGCCTCCTGGATGACTATGTGCTCTTAAAACAGAAAAGAAAAGGTAAAAAAAAAATCACGACTCCACAGAGGCGATGACTTATTCCCATTCTGTGTATGGTCGTTTCCAATTATCTTTTTAATGAAAGCTTCATACGTAATCAATAACAGTTTTGGCAGCGCCTGCTGACTTTTGTAATATACGGACTAGTGCTGTCATCACTTTGATCATTGATTTTTTTTTTTTAAACAGCAGCTTTTGGGACTCACTAGCTTGTGAAATTAATACAGTCATTATTGAGGCAATCTGATAGGTAATGAGTCAGTCGTGTCTTTGTTTCAACGAGGCTGATTGTCTTGGCAGCCCGGCTCACAGGAAGTGTTGTGTAAAGCGATGGAGGGTTACAGAACAGAGTTAATTAGCAGCAATGGGGTGCGCTAATCTCCACCTTCCCTCCGAGGAGGGGTTTACCGCGGGGCTGGCCGAGTGGGTGGTCATCGTTACAGAAAACAGATTTAAGGGGACGGAGACTCGACGGAGACCCTTGGTTCCACCTGGAATCAGATTACTGTTCGGCCACAAACCCCTGATGTCTGGGTGCCACGTGAGCCAAGAAATGAGCTCCTCATGCCGACGACGTGAACGGGCGCAGGAGCCGGACTCAGGGTTCCCGGGATCAGGTCTCAGCTTTGCTGCTCGCCAGCCACGAGTTAAAAGGGGACAGAGGAGAAGAGCGTCTCCAAAGGCAGATGCCATGCAAATGTTAATTACATTCAGTGACAACCATGGTCTCCTCTGGAGTCATAGAGGGAAGTTAACCCCCGCATTACCATTTGGCAGTGGAGGATCTGCCTTTTTTAGCCCTAGGTTCTCCCTCTGTCAAATGTGGGGACTGGACACTTTCCTGGTGGTCCAGTGGTTAAGACTTCTTGCTGCCAGTGCAGGAGGCTGGGGATTGATCCCTGGTTGGGGAATTAAGATCCCACATGCCACACGGTGCAGCCAAAAAAGATTTTTTAAATGGGGAGGGAGGGGGGTTGTGGTAACTACCATCTAAGATTCTCTAGGTCAAGTGTTTTGCCTGCATATCAAACATCTGGTTCAGATCTAGAACATAGGAGGGCTCCATCGGTGTTAGCTGTTAATGGATAATGCCGTAGATTACCTGACAGTATCAGTGATTTAAATGGTGCTGTCCAGCGGCTGGCCACCTTTGGGGCTACACACCGCATCTGGCGAAGTAACGCACGAGACTGTGCTCAGAAAAGGAACAGCGTGAGCGCGTCTCTCCTTTACTTCTGGGGAGGTGACATCAACCACAGTGACCCCGGCACCTTGCCAGGGCAGGCCTGGCCCCTGAGCTTCAGGCTCGCTCTGAAAACCCTCCACTGTTCCCTGCAGTCTCTCAGGGCCAGCCCTGTGGGAGCCGAGAACGCATTGATCACTTTGCCGCGGGAGCCCCCATCCGTTATTGAGAGCTGAGGCCCAGAACTGTGAACCTCCAGCTGTCTTCCACTCTGTGCCTGTGCGCCTCCCGCAGGCGGCTCCAGCCTGGCCCCGGCCTCTTCTGACTGAGAAGGGCTGCCCCCACTTCCCCACATTCTCTGCCCCTCCTTCTGAGGCAGGACCCAGTTGTTCCTGGGGCAGCTCTTCTCTCCTGGCCAGCAGCACTCGTCAAAACAGAATGCACACCCGGGAATGCCACCCAGCCCGCTGGTTCTGCACCCCCGGGGGTGGCGCCTGGGAATCTGCATTGACCACACTCCCCGGCTGGTGCCAGGACCCGGAGACATGAGGTGCTTCTCAGCAAACGTGCATGAGTCCCCCTAGGGATTGTCCCGATTCAGCAGGTCTGCGGTGGGGCCCGGGATGCTGCATTTCTAACANCAGGAATGCCACCCAGCCCGCTGGTTCTGCACCCCCGGGGGCGGGGCCTGGGAATCTGCATTGACCACACTCCCCGGCTGGTGCCAGGACCCAGAGACGTGAGGTGCTTCTCAGCAAACGTGCATGAGTCCCCCTAGGGATTGTCCCGATTCAGCAGGTCTGGGGTGGGGCCCAGGATGCTGCATTTCTAACAATCCCCCGGATGGTGACAGTGACCACATTCAGGTGTGTGGGCCACGCTGTGCAGCCCTGGGGGCCAAGAGAAGGGAAAGAGGAGGCCTCAGGAAACAAGGTGCTTTTAGAACCCTGGCCCAGGGCAGCTGCTCACAAACATTTTGGGTGGACGCAGGAGAAGTGGGGCTGAGCTGCAGCACCCCCNCGGGAATGCCACCCAGCCCGCTGGTTCTGCACCCCCGGGGGTGGCGCCTGGGAATCTGCATTGACCACACTCCCCGGCTGGTGCCAGGACCCGGAGACATGAGGTGCTTCTCAGCAAACGTGCATGAGTCCCCCTAGGGATTGTCCCGATTCAGCAGGTCTGCGGTGGGGCCCGGGATGCTGCATTTCTAACAATCCCCCAGATGGTGACAGTGACCACATTCAGGTGTGTGGGCCACGCTGTGCAGCCCTGGGGGCCAAGAAAAGGGAAAGAGGAGGCCTCAGGAAACAAGGTGCTTTTAGAACCCTGGCCCAGGGCAGCTGCTCACAAACATTTTGGGTGGACGCAGGAGAAGTGGGGCTGAGCTGCAGCACCCCCAACCACGTGAGGCAGTCTGATGCACCTGCAGAACATCACCTGCAGCCTTCCCTCCCTCCAGGTCTTCCTCAAGGCGGGCGTGGTGTCCAGGCTGGAGAAGCAGCGGGAGAAGCTGGTGTCTCAGAGCATCGTCCTGTTCCAGGCAGCCTGCAGGGGCTTTCTTTCTCGCCAGGGATTCAAGAAGCTGAAGGTGGGGGTGCTGAGTGTCGCATGAACGTGGCAGGGGCGTGGGGTCTGGGAGAGCGTCCCCCACACTGGTCTAGGGCGTGAGGTCTGGGAGAGCGTCCCCCACACTGGTCCAGGGCGTGGGGTCTGGGAGAGCGTCCCCCACACTGGTCCAGGGCGTGGGGTCTGGGAGAGCGTCCCCCACACTGGTCCAGGGCGTGGGGTCTGGGAGAGCGTCCCCCACACTGGTCCAGGGCGTGGGGTCTGGGAGAGCGTCCCCCACACTGGTCCAGGGGCTGTCATCCCTGCTTCTCACACTTGCTCTTGTGCACGAATCTCCAGTGGATGTTGTTAGTGTGTGGACCATGGTCCAGTGCATCTGGGGTGGGCAAGGAGGCCTGCCCATCTCCCTTACTGGTGCCCACACCCTGTCCAGGTGATCAGACTTTAATGGATCAGGCTTTGTAAGATGATACAGCTGTTTCTAGGATGTTGACATGAGTTTGAGTAAACTCTGGGAGTTGGTGATGGGCAGGGAGGCCTGGTATGCTGCAGTCCATGGGGTCACAAAGAGTTGGACACAACTGAGTGGCTGAACTAACTGAACTGACATCAAATCACCGCTGATGAGAGCCTTGGTCAGGATGTCCAGAGGTTGTCCAAGCCCTCCTGGGTTGGAAATGATTTCAGTCTGACCCATCTCTGGAGAACTTGGCTGCCGTGGATCAGCAGACAGGGCATGGGCAGGATCTGTCCATGGAGGCCTTTGGGACCAGAGGGCAGGGTCGGAGGCTGTAGTCCTGAGCCACTCTAGGCCGCCCTCCTCAGAGCTCTCCAGAGACTGAGTCTCCCTCTGCAGCCTGCACGGTGGAGAACATAGCACGGCTCTAGAGGCGAACAGGAACCACGTTTGAATCTCACCTCTAGCACATAGCTGCTGAGTGGAGGTGGCATGAGCTGGCGTGCACGTAGGACAGGACATGCCACCTCGTAACTGCTCAGTAACACCAGCTGCTGCTGCCCTGGTGGTGTTGATTTCTGCCACCAGCACAGAGTCTTAGTGCATGTGCCCCCAGCTTCTGTGAACGTCTAAACTCACAAATACATGCTTGGTAAGAATAGAAAAAGGCAAGAAGATTAATAGTGAAAATACTGTGTGCTGTCTCACCAGCCTATTGTGCTCAGGTAGTTTATGCCGTGGAACAGTTTGCAACAGGTTAAATTAAGAGCCTGGGCTCTGTCTGCAGCGACACTGCAGGGGTTCAGATCCTGACTCAACCTCCGAGAGGCTGTGTGACACTGGACGAGTGCCTGTACCGCTCTGTGCCTCAGTCTTCCCGTCTGTAAAACGGGGATGATGATAACACCTGCCTTCATAGGGCTGTAGTGAGGACTGAGCTGTTGTAGCGTGCTCCAGGTAGTGTCTGGCCTGTAGGCGGCGCTGTGCCGGCTGAGCAAGCCTTGGCTGCTGTGATGGTGGCTTCTTACTTAGCTTGATTCCCACCTCTGATTAGAATGACCTGGGTCAGCAGTTCTCAAAGTNTCCCCATCCCTTCCACTAAGGATAAACTTATATCCTCCAGCACCCTTTCCCCCCATCTCCTTCACCTGAGCTGGGAAGGGGCCATCAGTCTGCACTCTTATCCCCTGCAGATTCACCGACTGGCCGCCGGGTGCATCCAGAAGAACGTAGCTGTGTTCCTGGCTGTCAGGGACTGGCCGTGGTGGCGGCTCCTGGGTTCCCTTCGGCCCCTGCTGAGCGCCACCGTCGGGGAGGAGCAGCTCCGCACCAAGGAGGTGGGTCCACGCGGTGGGTGGGGCGATCCTCCCCACTCCCCCACCCCCTCCAGCCCACTCCCTGGTGTTTGCATCCAGACCAGTGCCCCCAGCCCTGGATATTCTTCATCCAGAAATGCTCCACCACTAGCTCTCACTTCCCCTTTACAGACATCCCTCTGCCCCAGCTGGCACAGCCTCCCGTCACCCGGTGCCCAGCTCCTCGGTAGGTGAGTGGGTGCCGGTCAGAGGCAGGCACTCCACCTCGGGTGTGGCTCCCACTCCTCCAAGAGAGGGTCTGCGGGAGAGTCCCTGAGCCGTTTATTTTTGTGCCTCTCAGAGGACACTCTCCCTACCCTCCCTTCAACCCCGTTAGCACCCACTTGATACAGGTAACTGTTCTGATTGCGGTTTAGTTGCTCAGTCGTGTCTGACTGTTTGTGACTCCACGGACTGCAGCCCACCAGGCTCCTCTGTCCATGGGATTCTCCAGGCAAGAATGCTGGAGTGGGTTGCTATTTCCTTCTCCAGGGGCTCTTCCCAAACTGGGGACTGAACTTGGGTTTCCTGCCTTGGCAGGCAGATTCTTTACCACTCAGCCACCAGGGAAACTGTTCTGACTGGTTTCTGGTTTATCCTGCCTGTTGTTCCTTTTGGCAAAAATGAGCAAATACAGGCATATCTTGGAGACAGTGCAGGTTCAGTTCCAGGCTGCCAAGATAAATCAGATATCACAGTGAGTCACGTGAATTGGCTGGCTTTCCAGGACCCATACAAGTTACGTTGATGCTATACTGTAGTCTGTTAAGTGTGTATAGCATTTGGTCCCCCCAGAATCTGGATACCTTAATTAAAAGATAATGCTTTTGGAAAAAATGCACCAATAGACTTGCTCACCGCAGGGCTGCCACCAGCCTTCAATTTGTAAAAAACGCAGTATCTGCAGAACCCAGCACAGTGAAGCAAGGTATGCACGTACACACACGGGCATACATGTGCACGTACACACGGGCGTGCACACACACACACACACAGGACTAATGGTTTCTTTCTTACACAAAAGGTGGCATACTATATATTCTTCTGCAGCTTGCATTTTTCACTTCAAAACAGATTTTAAGAATCCTGCCACATCCATATTTTTGGATTGTCTTTTAAAAGTTTTTAGTTGAAGTACGTTTGACCTGCAGCATTGTAAGCTTAATGCATACAACATGTTAATGCGCTGCGTTTATGTATTGTCGTGTGGTTCCCATCTGTATAGAGCTCTTCCTTGCTCTCTTTTCATGGCCACGTGGTCCTCCTTGGGCTTCATGGTTCACCCCACTAGCCTGCAGTGGGTGGACAGTGGTGCTGTAAACCTCATGACGAACCCCTGGCCAAAAGTGGTAGCTGGGGAGGATGATGAGCTGGGTGCCCCGTGCCACTCGGGTGTGCCCAGTCTCACTCGGGTGTGCCCCGTCTCAATACACAGTGGTCTTGTTCCAAGGATTTGCGTCCAGACCCTAGTCTAGGCTGGTATGGACCAGGCTTGCCTGAGCAGAGATGACCATATTCAGAAATGGCCGCTGGCTGGATCACCCACTGCATTTGCTGGCCACACGTGGAGCCTACACCTCCAGTCCAGGACGGCTTCTGTCACTGTGTTTGCTTTTGTAGGCGGAGCTTACAGCGCTGAGGCAGAAGCTAGACAAGTCAGAGAAGTCTCGGAATGAACTCCGGCAGAACGCAGACCTGCTGGAGAGCAAGGTACCCCCATCCCTCCTGCACGGAGGGGAGGTCTGTTGATGGGGAAGGTGACAGTGAGTCGGGCATGGTGCTCAGTCCCTTCAAGACTCCTCAGAATAACCCTGTGAGGCTCATGCCGCTCCGCTCCCCATTTTACAGACGCGGAAATGCAGGCTCTGGGGTATTAAGGGCCTTCCCCCAGCCCCACAACCAGCAAGTGTAGAGATGAGTCTCAAAGCCATGTCATGTTGCTCCCAAGGGAAAAATAGCTTAAATCAGTCACAAAAGCACAGCTCACAGGGGAGAACGATCACCTTATTGTGACCCCAATAATGTGATCAACTTCTGATTGTCAGAGCATAAAATAAAGACACACCACGTTCTTGAAGATGAAATTTGCAACACATGCAACTGACCATAAAGAACTTCCTCAAATCAATTGGGAAAAGGTAAACATTCCAGTAAAAAACAAAGTCGGGGTGGGAGTGGTGGGGGAGGGCCAAAATTAGAAATTGGCAGCCCTCAGCAGGGAAACTCATTTTAGGAGTTTAAATGATCAGGAATGCAAATGGCCATTAAACTCATGAAAAGACTACTAACTAGCAATCAGGAAATGTACATTAACAGCACAACAGGTATCACTTAATGCTTGAAATGGGCAAAATCCTGAAGTCTGATGTCGCCAAGCGTTGGCAACAGGAATGCGTAGCAGCAGGGACTCACGCTGCTGGTATGGATGTAGGTTCGTCTCGTGGCTGTTGAACAGTCTAGCATCATCTCTGAGAGTTGACGCTGCCTGTGCCCTGTGGCCCAGCTGTTCCACTTCCAGGCTCACGTGCTGGAGAACCTCTCCCACAGAAATGCAAAGACAAGACGCTCTCAGCAGCAGTGCGTCTCATGTTGAAGAACATCAGCACCAGAAAGGGAGTCTGTTGGCAGAATGGAGGAACACATCTTGTTAGACTAATCCCTGAGTTACCACAATGAAAATGAATAAAGAGAGGGGCAAACTATGGCCCACAGGGCAAACCTGTTTCGCCACCGGTTCTTTATAAATAAAGTTTTATTGGCACAGCCACACCCATTCGTTTGTGTGCAGCCTCTGGCTGCTTTCACGCTACAAAGGCAGAGTTGAGCAGTTTGTGATGGAGACTGTGTGGCCTGCAAAGATTAAAAATATTTACTATCTGGCTCTTTATAGAAGAAAAGGCCTTTCAGCAAGAGATAGAAGAACCAATTTGGATTGCCCTTAAAAAACAAAGTGCTGAAGAAAAAGAATTGAGTACTGTTGGCTTTTGCTGGTGAACCTAATTACAGTCCCTGCTAGCCATCAACCAAACCAAGCCCTATTGTTGGCAGTGACACCACCCCAGCCGCGCAAGCACAGGAAGCTCTGGTTTTGCCCTGGACTGAGAGAGTCTGCCACGCTGCCTCAGGACCTTTGCACCCGCTGCCTCTACCTTTCCTCCAGATCTGCACAGAGATGGGGATATCACATGCTTCGGATCTAGCTTCAGACTTTTCAGTCCACAGACGTCTTCCCTGAGCACTTACGTAATATCACCCCGCCGCTTGACCTCCCTCCCCGTCACCTCCTGCTGTTTAATACCTGCGGCACTCCCCCATCTGAAAGCTAGCTTGCACGTTCATCTGCTTGGGGTCGGTCTCCCTCTGTTGGCCTGGAGACTTTGTGAGGACAGGGACTTTGCCTAGTCTCTGGCTGTATCCAAGGGGTCTGGTCGAAATCCTGTCACATGGAAGGTACCCAGATACATCTGATGAACAAGGGAATGAAGAAGGGAATGAATGAGCTCCACCTGAACGTCAGCAGAACCCTGTGACGTACCAGAGCTTCCTGGAGACAGGCAGCTGGGACTAGGGTGAGCCAAGCATTCGCCTAGAAGGCACAATTTAAGGGAGCCCTGAAAATCTCAGAAATCAAGATGGAGAATTCCCTGGTGGTCCACCCTCATGGTCAGGCGAGGGGCAGGGGCTCCTGGAAGGGAGGGGCTCCTGTGCACCAGGAGGAGAGCTGGGCTGGGCTACTGGCCCTCTCGTGGACGACACTGTGAGGAGAGGGAATGACACCTGCATACCTCACACCCTCCACTGAGGCTCCAGAGAGCCGGCGCCTGACCCCTCTTGCTGGAAGCAGCCGTGAGTAGAGCAGAAGTGGTCAGAGAGCTGCGGGCTGGTGGGGATGTCGGTGGCTTCCCGGCAGAGACCCCTCCCCACCAAGCTGGCGTTCTCTGCAGCAACCCAGCACGAGCTGCCACGTCGGACTTGGCGGTTTGCGATATGTCAGCTGTTGGGGGAGACTTGGAGAGGAGGAGGAGGTGAGCGTTTCTAGCATCTGGAGCTCCAGCTCATGGGACACTGGTGGTAGAGGAGGGAGCCAGGCTTCTGAGGCCCGAACTACGAATGCTCCCGTCAGCCCCTGCAGAATATCCTGCCTGGGCTCTTCAGTCTTTGTATCATACACGACTGCAAAAAGGAACATGAAGTCTTGAAAAAATAAGATAGAGATTTAAAGCTAAGAAAATCAACAAAGGGAACCAAGAATCGAAGAATACACAAAATCAAGGAAAGAGTTAGAATATAGACCTTTGCCATTGGCCCTAGACTCACTCTCAATTCATTAGACCTTTACCACTGGCCCTAGGCTCACTCTCAATTCATGCCTTTGCCTGTGCTGTTCCTTCTGCCTAGAACCTCCCACTCCACCCTCCTCACCTGGTAAGTGTTTGGTCATCCCTTCATACTTAGTTCAAGTGGTGCTTCCTCCAAGAAGCCTTCCTTGATGCTCTAAGGGTGGGTGGTGGTTGTTTCATCACTAAGTCAAGTCCAACTCTTTGCAACCCCATGGTCAGTAGCCTGCTAGGCTCCTCTGTCCATGGGATTTCCCAGGCAAGAACATTGGCGTGGGTTGCCATTTCCTTCTCCAGGGGATATTCCCAACCTGGGGATTGAACCTGTGTCCCCACTTGGCAGGTGGATTCCTTATCACTGAGCCACCTGGGAAGCCCTCGGGTCCATTAGGCCCCCACTGTAGGCTACTAGCGGCCCTGTGCTTCCCCTCACAGCATTGATCAGTGCCTCCTGATCACCTCCTGCGTCCCAGCTAGACTGGGAGACCCTGTCCTTGGGAGGCCTCATCACATCAGCCCCACCCCCAGTGCAGAATAGACACAGAATGAGTGTGTGGAACTATTAAAAATGGGTTGAAATTTTGACATAGTGCTTCCTAGCAACCAAAGCAAAAAGAAAAACAGGATATTCCATAAACATGTTGTGTCTGGGTTATATGCATACACACCCACACACGCCCCTGTTGCTTGAGCAAAGAGTAACTTTTCAGGATATGGAGATAATCGAGATATTAGAGGAGCTTCTCCCATGAAGCCTTGTTAAAAAGGCCCTGAAGGCACTCACCTATATTCACACAGTACATGTAGAAGGGGTCTGTAGAAATGCTTTTGGTAGTGTCACGTTAAGCTGCAAGTCAAGGGCATGGTGCCATACACAAAGAGAATTCGGTCAGGAATCAAAGCGGAGCTTCATCCGGAAGCACACGTAGATGACTCAGTGCTAGGATTTCTTCCTCTTACTCCCCAGAGCCTCCTCTTCATCGTCATCTTCCTCCTGCTTCTCTTCTTCCTGCTGCCTTTTAAACTCCGTGTAGCAGTCCAACATACAAAAAAAGTGTACCCATCATAAGCGTGCAGCTTAATGAATATTCACAAAGTGGACGCACCAATGCAACCAGCACCCCGAGCGCTGGGTGACAGTTTGCTCCCAGGTTCCCCTGCCTTGTGCCCCTTTCAGCCACTGCCCTCCATCATTAACCACAAATGGACTCCTGACACTAAAGAATAGTTTTTGCCTTTTTTCTGAACTTTACTGAAATTCATTGAATTTGTGCATTCCTTTGTCCCTGGTTTCTTTGGTTTGACATCATTGGTGACATTGGTGACTGTGGTTCACGGACCCCCTCTGCTGTAGACTAGTCAATTACATGCAGACACCCATCCTTACCTCTTCCTCTAAAGGAACATTCGACTGTTTCTGTTTTGCAACTGTAAAGAACCAGCTTGCTCTGGCCCTCCTGACGAGTGTCTTTTGGTGCACAGATCACGCATGGCTGTTAGCACACACTGAGCGATGGAACCGCTGGGTTTTAAGTTATTTCTGTGTTCAGTTTTCATAGATGCTGCAGATAGCTCACTACCGTATTGGTGTCCGTTTGTTCCCCGATGGCTGCGGGTGAGCCTTCTGTCTGCTCCACGTCTTCCCAGCACTGGGGATTGTCTGCCTTTTTCATTTAGCGACTGTGGCTGGTGAGCAGTTGTACCACCTTATGATTTTAACTTGCGTCTTTTCACGCGTTCTTGGCTATTTGGTTATCTTCTCTGACAAAGTGGTCTTTCCAGTCTTTCCTATGGTGTTTCTTGTTGATCTGTAGCAGTTCTTCATAAGCCGTGGGTGTCTGGTCAATAGTTCAGTGTGGATAACTATACAACTAACGTGGATCCCTTCCACTCTGTGGCTTGTCTGCACTGATGGAGTAATTTATCGAGTGTTTTCCAAAGCCCTGTGTCTCTCCAGGCCCGACAGAGGGCAAGGAAGGGGTCCAGGGCTCCAGAATTCCCACACCTGCCTCCGTTACAGTAGATGTGCTGTTTGTGCTTTGATTCTGTTTTTATCGATTCTCAGATGAATTATTTTCTCCCTTTGTACTTCGCTGAACCCAGTCAGCAGCCTCTCACCCTAGGAACTGGCCGTGCATTCCTCTCTCATGTTCTAAACTGTGCATCTTACAATCAACGGCAGCTCAGATTTGGTGAAATGTAGCATGTTGGGGCCCAAGTAGGATTCTGTTGGGAGAAAGGGCTCTAATTCCTACCTTCCTCCCTGCAAAGCTACTGTTGATTTGTACTGGTTGGTTTTGCACTTGAAAGAGCATCCAAATCAGCCACAAGTGCCAAGTCCACTCGGTCGTGTCCAGTTCTTTGTGACCCTAGGGGCTGCAGCCCTCCAGGCTCCTCTGTCCTTGGGACTTCCCAGGCAAGAACACTGTAATGGGCTGCCATTTCCTCCTCCAGGGGATCTTCCCAACCCAGGGATCGAACCCACATCTCTTGTGTCTCCTGCATTGGCAGGCGGGTTCTTTACCACTAGCGCCACGTGGGATGCCCTCGGAATCTCCTGGAGGAGCTGTTACCCCTGTAGCTTTCCTGGCTCCATCTCTCACAGTTGGGCCCGGGAGGGGATCTTGGGGATTGGGGTCCCTCCACACTTCTCCAGCAAGTCTCGAGGTGACCCTGGGGCAGAGGGTCATGCTGCGTTAGGGTAGTGGGGTTCTCCTCCTCGAACGTGTGTCAGCATCCCCAGGAGGATGGATTAGGGTGTGAATTGTTGGATTCCAGCCTTCAAGATTCTGAGTCGGTGGCTTGGCATGGCCCTGGAGCTTTTGGAGCTCTAGTAAGTTCTCAAGTGATGCTGAACCTGCTCGTTCAGGGCGCGCACTTTGAGAAACGACGTCAAGTTACAGAATGGGTATGAACTGTCTCCTTCTACTCGGTTCTTCTATCTTGGAAGGGAGCTTCTGTTGACAGTTGGGGAGCAGACGCTCCTTCAGGGCTATGCATCAGGCAGCCCCCCACCACCCTTCTCAGCGTCTGCACCCCACCCCTCGTCTCGGCGGGGAAACAGCCACAGAAACGTGGCTGGGACGTGGTGTGCCTCATCAGCAAGAATGCCGTGTGACAAGCCTTACTGAAAAGACAACATTACTGCAAAATGATTTAAGTGCTTCATTTGCAAAGGAGCTGAAAAGGAGATGAGGAGCCTCTGAGACGCCCAGCTATAAATATTCTTCAAGCATGCAGGATCGGCCTGCATGCCCAGTGGGGTTTGTATTTTTACAGGGAAGCAGCTCGACTGGGTGGGCACCAGGGAGGCTGCAGGAGCACAAGACAATGCCTGAGAGCGGGGTGGTGTCTTCTGTCTGGAATATGTACAGGACCTCATTTATGGCAAAGGACGGAGGCCCATGTGCACACCTGTCTGGCCTCATTAGTCCAGGAAGTTTCACTTCTGGGTGAAGAATCGCTGAGGGAACCAGTGGGGCACAGCAGGGACCGGAGATCTAGGGCAGATGTGCATTAGCGGAGCCCTGAGAGAGGTGGCTCCCGATGGCCGTGACTGTCCACCAGCAGGGTGGGCAAGGGACATGACTCGTCTGACTCGGGAGTCAGATGGCCCCCGAGCCTTGACCTCGTCCCAGGCCTCCTGGCACCTGGTTCCGTGTCTAGTGCAGCGCCAGGCCTCTGTGGGGACGGGATGTTGGAGCCCCCTCGTCCCCGGGGGAATAAAACAGCCTGGCTTCCTCCCTGACTCGGGATGTTTAGGCTCTCTTGAGCCTTCACCGGGGGCCCTGGGGGAGGGTGGCCTCCTGGCAGACAGTAGCTGCAGAGGCTCTGTGGACGCCGGGCGGGCATTCAAGAATGACCGCAGCGTGGTGAGCTCAGGACCCGCAGAGGAAGGCACGGCAGGGAAGTCTTGACTGCGCCTCCACTACCCCAGAGGAGAAAAGGGGCCGTTGTCTTCTCTCTACCTTTTTTCCTGCTGATTCATTTTCTGTTTCCGTCACTCAGGTTGATGGGGATGGGAGCGTTCTTTCCGTAGGGGTCCACAAGGCTCCCTTCGGCCGCAGTCCAGGTCTTACCTGGCCATTGACCTGCACTCACTGGCCATTCCCTGTCACCTCCCTGAGCCACATGTCCTGGTCTGTTCCAGAACGACCACCCCCAGGGGCCTGGGGGCAAGGGATCAAGCTGGATGGGGGATGCTGGACAGGGAACAGCATCTGGGCAGAGGTCCAGTCAGGACCCGAGTCGGGCTGCTTGGGCGGTTGCCTCCAAGACCAATCAGCTCTGATCTAAGCAACCCGTCCCACCTCTCATAGCCACCGTCTCTCGTTCTGTGTGAGCGAGTGACAGAAATACACCCTCCTGGTGAGGCTTCTGTGCCCAGGACTCACATGTCTGTTCACAGCGGTGGATGAGTGTGAGCTGTTTCTCATTCTAGGGCTTAAATAAACAGATCCTTTTGGTTGAGAAAAGCACAGGAAGAGAGGGGAAAGGGCCCTGCTGGCTCTCTACAGGACACGTGATTTGGGGTCCAGGAGTCCTCGAGTTTAAGAGCCAAGGACATGGTTGGGCCAAGACATGGGTGCTCCATGCGTGGTTTTCTTCCCTCCCCAACAGCAGAGTCTTCGAAGGCAGGTCTGGCAGGAGGTGGGTGCTTGCGTCGTGCAGGTCAGGTGACTGTGACAGTCCAGGGGACGCTGCACGCTCAGCAGTTAAGGTCCTTCACACCCCTGCAACCCGCGTCCCCGCAGTGCGGTGTCTGTGTGCGGGATGTGTGGGGTGTTATTTGTGTTTGGCTCTGCAGAATGTACAGCAGGTTCATTCACTTCTGTCTCCCTGTCTCTGGCAGACACTTGGAGTCATTGTCCGTGAGTAGAAAGAGGGTTTCTGATGATTCAGCCGAGCGGTGGATCCAGGGAGGATTCCAGAATAATTCCTGGTTAACTGATCCTAGTGTGGTCTGCACAGGGCCCTTCTGGGCTTGCAACCTGACTCTCCCTCATTAAACTGGCCTTCATTTTGTACCCACCTGCTAGCTCTGGGTGTGGTGCCCACCCCTCAGCTCAAGAACAGAGCCTCTGGACCCCAAAATGTGTGAAGGAAGAGGGCTTTGTGAGGATGGGGACGGTCAGAGGCTACTGTCTCTGAGAAAAGCGGCTATTGCTTCCCCAGTTTGGAAAGACGAATTGTCCTTTGAGCTCCAGACTTGGGGTCTGCGGAATTCAAAATTAATGCATTAAATTAATTCTGTGCTCTCTTTGCTCAGGCCGATTAGCACAAATTGAATTTCATACTAAATGGTTAAGGCAAAGAGAATACTCTCCTGGTGTTTGGTATCTGTGCTGATGGCAGGGATGGGGGCCGTGTAGGGGTGTGATCGGGGGTGTTCCTGGAGTACACTGGCCTGTAGTTGGCGCCCACTACAAGTGATTGCTTTTCCAACTTGAATGCCTTTATGCACCCCAGTGGCTCAGATGGTAAAGAATCTACCTGCAGTGGATTGACCTGGCTTCGACCCCTGGGTCAGGAAGATCCTGAATGGATCTGGCAACCCATTCCAGTATTCTTGCCTGTAAAGTCCCAGTATTCTTGTTTATAAAAACTCTTGAGAGTCCCTTGGACTGCAAGATCAAACCAGTCACTATCCTAAAGGAAATCAGTCCTGAATATTTATTAGAAGGAATGATGCTGAAGCTGAAACTCTAATACTTTGGCCACTTGATGCAAAGAACTGACTCACTGGAAAAGACCCCGATGCTGGGAAAGATTAAAGGCAGGAAAAGGGGATGACAGAGGATGAGATGGTTGGATGGCATCACCGACTCAGTGGACATGGGTTTGAGCAAGCTCCAGGAGATGGTGATGGACAGGGAAGCGTGGCGTACTAGAGTCCATTGGGTCACAAAGAGACGGACACGACTGAGCGACTGAACTGAAGTCCCGGGAACAGAGGGGTCTAGCAGGCTGCAGTCCATGGGGTCGCAAAGAGTTGAACACCATAGAGTGACTTCCACTTTACTTTAAGTCTGACACACCTAGAGCCAAGTGAGGCTAAACTTAGGAGGTGAGCCTAGCTCCCCTGGAGTGTGTTGGAATTCAGACCCTGGGGCGGCCAGGAGAACAGCAGAGTCGCCTGACTCGGCGTTTGGTGGCTCCGGCGGCCGCGGCCCCGGGGAGGCTCATCTTGTCTGAGCTTGAGCCCTGCGCGCTGCCTCGTGCCTTGTTTCTTTCTTTTCCTTCCCTCTCTGACTTGAGCTGCTGCCTCGCGCCAGCAGAGCCCATTTTCATGAGGACTCTGCTGTACAGTGTCATTTCTGTCCTCCTTGGCCATGAACTGTCCGCTTGTATGTTTCTCTGCTCACTCACCTTGGCATATCCTTGAACCCAGAAGGCTGTATTTGAAACAATAAGACCACAAAACCGCTGACTCACCTGGTGTTTCCCATTTATTTTGGGGGGAAAAAAGCCAATGCAAGTGGGAATTCATTTGAAAAATAAACATTTTAATTTTTAACTTAAAACATATCTGCCTCAACTCACTGAGGTGGGGCCAAAAGCTCAAGATCTACTTCTTTTTTAAACCACACCCCTCACACACAGCTATGTGATTTCCAGTTTCTATTTCTTTAAAGCAGAGCAAATGGCAAAGGAATTCGAATGCAGAAGCCTACACTTTGTACTTGGAGTTTTTCCTTTATAGTTTTTGCACCTACACCTATGTGACAGAATTTTAAGAAGCAACTCACTTGTATTCATTCCCTCCAAAGCATTCAGCCTAGTTTTCCTGGAAACTCTTGGCCCGGTCACACCTTACGAGTTTGTGTAATAGCTAATAAAATAGGTAATTGTATAAGAGCGTGTGAGGCATAAACAGGCTGTGAGCACACACTGTGTAACAGCGTGGCTGCAACCTGGTAGAGGCAGTGGGCCCCGGGGAGGCAGTGGACCCCGGGGAGCCATTGAGAGGCTTCCTGGCCGAGAGTGCCTAGGGCGGGTGGGCATCTGTGAGTGTGCGTCTTACCAAGGAAACCCATTTGGCCAAGTGAAATGACTTCCTGAAGGATGGCTAAGGAGAGTTTCTACTAGAATAATTGTTAACTGAGCATTTACTGTGTGCTTAGCACCGTGCTAAGCTCTGTGTGGATTATCTCACTTAATTCTCTAAACAATTCTATCCGCTGTTCCCTTCCTTCCTAAAGCGGAGAAAACCGAGCATTGGAGAGGCATCCTGTGTGGCTGAGTCACACAGAGAGTGAGTGCTGGGCCAGGAATTCTAACTCACCAGGACCATAACATCCCAACGCCCGTGCTCTTAACCACCTTATTACGCTGCAGGGTCGCCTTGCAATAAGACCTAATATCAGTGCAAGGATGGTCTCATGGAGCATGGGAGGGAGGAGAAGGGTTGGCAGCCCCAGCAAGTAACCCTGCCTTAACCCTCCCCCTCCAGATCGCTGAGCTGACCACAGAGCTGGCCGATGAACGCTTCAAAGGGGACGTGGCCTGCCAGGTGCTGGAGAGTGAGCGGGCAGAGCGGCTACGGGCCTCCCGGGAGGTGCAGGAGCTAAAGGTGAGTGGTCGGGAGCGCTGGGGATGTGAGTGCTCGAGAAGAGTGGCCAGGAGGGTCGGGCCTGCCCTGCTCTGCTCATATCTGGGGTGCACAGGCTCACTGACTCCCATGCTGGGAGTCCTGGAGGACATTCACGTCTTCCTAAGTCTTGGCCTTGGAGGTGTCCTGGGTGAAGATTGTGGGGGTAGGGGTGGGGATAGGAGCCAGTCCTCGTTTGAAAGCACCTTGGGTGAGATGGCCACTGTCTTAGCTCCAGTTTGAATCTTCGAGGCCTCTCTTCCAGAGCAAGTATGAGCAAGCCCAGAAGAGTCTAGGAGAAGTGGAGAGGCGTTTGGCCGAAGCCCAGCAGAAAATGCAGTTGAATGATTTGGAGAGGACTCACACTGGAGAAGGTGAGTCTTTGGGAACCATGGGATCAGACACTGGTGGAAAAGCTCTCCTTTTTTTCATTCATTCATTCATTCACACATACGGAGCACTTATAGTGCTCTAGATGCTGCATTAGGGGCTGAGATGTTGGCAGAGAAAAAAGGAACAGATCTTGCCTTCTTAGGGTGTACAGTTCAGTGCAAGAGGCAGGCATTAAACAGATAACCCAACAATATCTAAGGTAATAAATTACCAATGTGACAGGTGTTGTCTATTACTAATGCAAAGAATGATTTCAAAAATAGTGGTTCTATAGATGGGCAGTTCAGTCCAGTCACTCAGTTATGTCCAACTCTTTGAGACTCCATGGACTGCAGCACATCAAGCTTCCCTGTCCTTCACCATCTCTGGAGCTTGCTTCAAACTCATGTTCTTCGAGTTGGTGATGCCATCCAACCATCTCATCCTGTGTCATCCCCTGTAGATGGGCAAGGCACCCTTATATTTAAGAATCTTTATATGAGTAATTTTAATAAAAGTTTTTGGGCTTCCCTGATAGCTCAACTGGTAAAGAATTTGCCTGCAATGCAGGACACCTGGGTTCAATCCTTGGGTTAGGAAGGTTCCCTGGAGAAGGGAAAGCTACCAACTCCAGTATTCTGGCCTGGAGAATTCCACGGACTGTATAGTCCATGGGGTTGCAAAGAGTTGGACATGACTGAGTGACTTTCACTTTCATGATATAAAGTTTTATTAAATTCCAGTGAGCCAGGGTCATTGGAAGAGATCCTGATGCTGGGAAAGATTGTAAGCAGGAGGAGAAGGGGGCAACAGAGGTTGAGATGGTTGGATGGCATCACCGACTCAATGGACATGAGTTTGAGCGAACTCCGGGAGATGGTGAAGGACAGGGAAGCCTGGTGTGCTGCAGTCCATGGGGTCGCAGAGAGTCAGACACGACTGAGCGAGTAAACAGCAGTATAAACTTGGAGGAGCTCAGTTCAGTGGTTAGGAAGTGAAGGCTATAAAATTGCATTTCTGGATTTGAAGTTAGACTCTATTACTTTGGCCAAAGAAATGATCGCGCCTTGGTTTCCTTATCTTTCAAATGGGTGTAGACAGAGATGATGAATGGAAGGTGTTTAGCCACGTGCATGGTACAGAATGCTGAGTAGTTGTCACTCACTTTATTATTTCTAGTAGCACTAATAGTGGGATCCTTGTTCCTGCTCATCACCCGCGGAGCAGGGACTGCTCCTGGCCCTATCTGAAAGTGATGTCAGGCACTTGGTTAGCAGTCAGAGTGAACTGCCCAATGGAAGACGTGCTCAGCAGAGCCAGGGACTCCTGGTGGTGCCCGTCTTGGTCGCCTGGAGACACATCTCACGGCTGGATGGGCAGGCGGCATCCCTGTCATCTCCTCTCCCCAGTCGAAATGAGTCAGCTGAGGAGGGTTCCTGGCATGTCTGTCAGCCTTTATAAAACATAGTCATCGTTCCTCTAGCGCCTCCAGAGAATTGATGCCCTAGAAACGTCAGGGACACTTGAAGGGGCCAAGGTCAGGAGGCGGTGGAGGAGGGAAAGGCATGCTGGCTTCCTACTCCACACCTGGCATCCTCTCATCCCGGCTACCCACCGGGCAGACGTTTGCCAGGGAGGTTCATCCTGAGGAGTCTGAGATTCTCAGGTACCCGAGCCCCAGCAAGGTGGGGCCTGCTCAGGGGGAAGGGAACCTGTTTGCCCAGAACCGGCACAGGTTCCCCAGAAGAGCGTCAGCCCCGGGTCCATCCTGATGGTGATTTATGTCTGAACGATGCTCCCAGCCGTTTGTCTTCCTGTGCAGAGATAAGGGAGTCGGCCGAGGGGGAAATACGCTGAGCTCAGGAGCACATTAGTCACAGTGCTGTGCAGGCTTTCAGCTCAGGATGCTTATTCCAGGAAGCCAATCCACAAATATTTTGTTTTTGATTATGAAAGTAGTGCATACTCATTATATAAGATGTCTATGACATAGGAAAGTTGAAAGAAGCAATAAAACACTTTAATTACACCACTGCAATCGCCATAACCTCCCCTAAGCTAGGGTAGAAATTATTGAAAATATATATGTTTTCTCACTATGCGTGGTGAAATCTTTAAAGAGAACCTCTCATGGAATGTATTCAGCACTGAGCTGGACTCTGGGGCAAGGGTTGTAGAAGAATTTTAGTTGGGCCTTGCTGTCCAGAAACTTGCAATGTCAGTGGGAGGCCAGGGAAATGGTACTGGAAAATGAAGGGCTCACTGACACGTATGTGAAGAGTGGCGCCCATGGGGAAGGAGGCTGGAGGCGGCACTTGGCCTGGGGCAGTGGAGCATGTCCTCAGCTGTCTGTGGCACCCACTCACGCCCCTCTCTGGAGCACACAGCACACAGGCCACCCCAGAAATCCTTTCTGCTGCTCTTTCCTTTTTGAAGCTGTGCCATTTGCCACTTGAGATTTTTTTTTCCCTGATGGAGAGATAGGATTCTTTTCCTACCATGATATTATTTACCCTGATGGAAATTTGAAGAAGCTTTAACTTTTTACAATTATATCATCCTTCTGTTTGGGTTAGTTATATGAGAATCACCCCCGACAAGACCTCAGTCCTGCCATCCATCTGTCCATCCATCCATTCACCCACCCAGCCACCTCTGAAGTGAAAGTTACAAAGCATTTATGATATGCTAGGCATTATAGTTGGAGAAGGCAATGGCACTCCACTCCAGTACTCTTGCCTGGCAAATCCCATGAATGGAGGAGCCTGGTGGGCTGCATTCCATGGGGTTGCAAAGAGTTGGACACAACTGAGCGACTTCCAGTTCACTTTTCTCTTTCATGCATTGGAGAAAGAAATGGCAACCCAGTCCAGTGTTCTTGCCTGGAGAATCCCAGGGACGGGGCAGCCTGATGGGCTGCTGTCTATGGGGTCACACAGAGTTGGACACGACTGAAGTGACTTAGCAGCAGCAGCAGGCATTCTAGTAAGTCCTGCGGATGTGGATACGGTCGTGAACAAAACAGAAGTTTGCTTCCTTCATGAGTTTGAGTCCTCTTCTGAAGTTCCTTTATGAGAGTCCTGGTCATGCTTTGTTCAAGCTCACTTTACATGTTTGTCTCCACAAGTGAATTCTTCTGGAAGATAGAATGGTTTCTTATTCATTTTATGATCTCTTGTGCCTGGTATGGAGTAGTGTGAGTATTTGGTTGGACGGAAGGTAGATGGAACAATGGATGATGGATGAATGGATGATGGATGGATGGATAGATGATGGAGAAGTGGATGGATGGATGGATGGATGGATGATGGGTGGGTGATGGATTAATGGATGTTGGGTAGATGAATGGATGATGGATGGATGATAGGTGGGTGGGTGGATGGGTGGGTGGATGGGTGATGGATGGATGGTGGCTGGATGATGGAAAGATGGATGTTGGGAGGATGGATGGATAGATGGGTGATATTTGGATAGATGATGGATGGATGGTCTCTATCTTACACTGTCCATTTGTACAATGTTTTCCACATCTCTATTACCTTAAACAACTTTACTCTCTTATTCAATCAGAAAATAAGCTATCACAACCTCGTGTAGCCTGTTCTATTCAGCGAGTTTTCATCACTACCAGCAAATGACTTTTTTTTGGGAGAATTTTACCAAATCAAGGGATTGTTTAGTTATTACATAGAGACATGTTGCAACCAGTGTCTCTGTTGCTCTTTGCATAGTAGACACTTTAATTACTGTTCGTTGATTTCTTTGTTAATTAATTCAGCCATCACTGATGATGTGCTCTGTCACCCGGTGTGAATGGCCAGCAGATTGGCCAGCTGGTAAACTTGTCTCATCACACAGGGAAACTTCCGGGTGTAGGGGACTCTTCTAGGGGGTGTAGAGAACCCGCAAATGTATAAACAGCTCCTCTACCCTCAAAAATTATGGAATTTCCGTGGGGGAAGGTATGTGCACACATGTAGAGAAATTGAGCCCTGCAAACGAGCAAGCTTAACATAGCGAGTGGTCACTAATGTTCAATACCTGCATGTCGTCAGGGAAGGCTGGCTGGAGAAAGTGGTGTTTTTAACCTTGGACTTAATGTGGATTTCCAGATCCTAAGCCTAGGGTCGAACCTCGGGAATTCTGTTAACACTGTGAAATCGTGCACACAGGGCTAAGGATGGGAGGGAACCGCCCTGTTCACCGAGTTGCCTAACGTCTCTCTGATTCTCCGAAACAGCGGACGAGTGGCAGATGCGCTTTGACTGTGCTCAGATGGAGAACGAGTTCCTCAGGAAGCGTCTCCAGCAGTCAGAGGGCAGGCTGGAGTCGGAGCTGGCATCTAGGAACGGGCTGGAGCAGAAGGTAAGGGGGGAAGGTAGTCTGGGTCATCAGGGTCGCAGAAATGGGGCAGGGTCTCGCCTCCCACGTCCAGGTGTTGCTGAGCCTGAAGAGGGAGGGAGGGCCTCACCTGTCTCGTGTGCTTCCACCTCCGCTGACCTCACGCGTGGAGGTTGCTGTGCCGTGTGGGCAGCAGGCCTCCTCTTTGTCACAGTGTCTGTCAAGGTCTTTAGCCTGTTTTTAAACTGAGTTGTTTTCTGACTGTCTGGTATATTTTGGATAAGCTCTTTATCAGGTATGTCTTTTGTAAATGTTTTCTTCCTGTCTTTGGTTTTTCGTTTTCTTGAAAGTGTCATTTGCAGAGTAGAAATGTTTAGTTTTAATAAAATCCAGCTTATAAATTCTCTTTTTCATGGGTCATGCCTCTGGTGTTGGAGAAGGCGATGGCACCCCACTCCAGTACTCTTACCTGGCAAATCCCATGGGCGGAAGACCCTGGTAGGCTGCAGTCCATGGGGTCGCCAAGAGTCGGACACGACTGAGCGACTTCACTTTCACTTTTCACTTTCAGGCATTGGAGAAGGAAATGGCAACCCACTCCAGTGTTCTTGCCTGGAGAATCCCAGGGACAGGGTAGCCTGGTGGGCTGCCATCTCTGGGGTCGCACAGAGTCGGACACGACTGAAGCGACTCAGCAGCAGCAGCAGCAGCCTCTGGTGTTATATCTAAAAAGTCATTGCCAAATCCAAGGTCATCAAGGTTTCCTACTTACTATGTTATCTTCCAGGAGCTTTATAGTTTTGCATTTTATATTTACATTTGTGATCCATTTTGAGTTAATTTTTGTGTAAAATCTGTCTAGATTTTTTTTTTTTTTGCTTGTGAATGACCAGTTGTTTCAGCACCATTTGTCAAAAAGCCTCCATCCACTATATAGCATTTGCCCCTTTGTAAAAGATCAACCAACAATATTTCTGTGGGTGTGTTTCTGGACTCTGTTCTAATCCATTGCACTGGTTTTTCCCCCCTCCTTCAAGAAAGGCTTATTCTTCTCACCTCTGGGTCTTTGCATATGCTCTTTCCTTTTCCTAGAACACTCTTTCTCTTCCCTACCTAGATATCTCCGACAAATCTTACATTCTCAGCTTAAATGTCCTTCCCCCCAGAAAGTCTTCCCTGACCCAGATTGGGGAGATTGCCCCTGATTTATTTCCCCAGATATAAGCCTTATTGCGCTGTATTGTTATTATCTGCTTACTTCTTGGTGTCCCTCAGTAAAGGTAAGCGCCATAAAAGCTGAGGCCATACTTCCTGTCCCGTTATTATTTATGTATCTCCTCACTGTGAGCAAAGAGTATCATGAAATCATCCCGCAGAAGTGGGCCAGGGTGAGATCTCATGGGATTTTATAAACAGCGGAAGTGAGGCTCCCTGGCGATGGTTTTAGCAGTCACTTTCAAGGTGGACGTTGTATCGTGATCCTCAGGAGACATCCAGGCTGTAGATAACCAGCCAAGGGATAGCCGCCTGGGAACAGCCCAGTTCTTTCATAACAAATGATCAAGTTGGGTCAGCCTCCCCAAGGAAGGAGGGATATTCATGCTACATTAAAAAGTAATAAAGCTGCAACCTTTTTCTAAACAGCGGAACATAAGAAAACATCGCATTGCCTTCAAATACTGAATTCAGAATTACAGGCTTCATTAACTCGGCGTTTTGCTTATTTAAAGCAATTCTTTAATGAGCCCGTTTCTTCAAAGCCAGTGTGCCCGTCGCCCTTGCTCCCAGATCTAAACTAGGACATTTGGGAGGGTGTCTCCTGGAGGAAGATGCGAGGCCGTGGCTTTTCGGTTTGTCTGCAGCCGCGTGCGTTCCTGTGTGAGTCAGTCCATCTAAAGCGCTGTTAGGAGCCCATCCCACGGGGTTCCTGGCCAGAATTCCTCTCAGCTGTTCCGGCTGCTTCTCAGCTAGTCCACACACATCTCCCAGATGAGGCAGCTGACGGGGGTATCAATTATACATGGTCCTCCAGGGGCTGTCGCGTTGGGCAGGGCATGTTCAGAATCTGCTGGCCAGAGGAGGACTGAGGAAAATTCAAAACCCTCAGAGAATGACAGACACCACGCCCCCATATTACCCCCGAACAAGCTCAGAGAGATAGCTCCCCACACTGACGCAGGTGGCCAGTGGTCAGGACCGGGCCTCTCCGGCCCAGAACCGGATCGCTTCCTGTTAGACTCACACCGGGAGCGGCAGCTGCTTCTGCTGGGAGGCAGGGGCCCCGTGCAGTGCTGCCGGGTGGCCTGATTCCTTCTGCCCTCCCCCAGCTCGGGGAGCTGCAGAGGGCCTACGAGGGAGCCCAGAGGACGGCCCAGCAGCTCAAGAGGAAGTGCCACCTCCTGGCCTGCGACCTGGAGGACACGCGCTTCCTGCTGGAGAGCCAGCAGTGTCGAGCCCACGACTTGGCCAAGAAGCAAAAGAAGTGAGTGGTGAGCTGGGTGCTCGGGTGGGCTGCCTGGGCGCTGGGGTCTCCGGCTTCCTCTACAGCCCCGCCACTCCAGCCAGGGCTCTTCATCCCTGGAGCTCAGCCTCCCAGTTCTGCCCTCACCCGCCCCACCCCTCCCCGCATTGCTGCGTGGTTCTCCCAAGAGTCCAGCAAGAAGTCATTCTTCTCTGTTAGCCAGTCTCAGCTCTATTGCCAGCCGCCCACGTACGCCTGGCCGGCTTTCTTGGCCTCTCTGGACTCAGCATCCCCACTAAGAGTGAAGGCTTTGTTCTGGAGGCAGAGTCAGCCTAGCCTGGTGGGT
This sequence comes from Oreotragus oreotragus, assembly GCA_006410675.1. NCBI lineage: Eukaryota > Metazoa > Chordata > Mammalia > Artiodactyla > Bovidae > Oreotragus > Oreotragus oreotragus. The sequence continues at coordinate 172,412 of SJYX01000648.1, read as the reverse complement.
AGGGGTCCAGTGCTGGTTCAAGTCCCAGCTGTGCCTCTTTCTGGTTGTGTGACCTTGGACAAGTCCTTCAGCCCTTCTCCCCTGAGGGGGGGATTCTGCTCCTCAGGTGGAGCACCCTCTTGTGGTGGAACTAGATGATGCAGCTGGTAGATGCCGCCCAGGGCTAGGGGCTGGTTCCCATCACCACTGGTGAAAATGTGGAGACGGCCAAAAACTTGAGTCACTGCCCTTTCCATTTAAAGTTTAGACTGTCAGCTCACGTGAGCAGTTCTGGCGGGATCTGGGCTCTGTGCATGAATAAGATGCCAGTCTTGAATCCGCACACTGGTTCCGGCGCTTGCTTTCCTCGTCCAGGAGCCTAGACTGGCGCTCAGGTCTCTCTCACAAGCCTCCATACATGGAACCTCGTATCCTGGGATGCCTTCATCCCGGGACTCCTTGAGTGCTTTTTATCATCCTCAAGATAAAAACCCTGGAGAAGGCAATGGCACCCCACTCCAGTACTCTTGCCGGGAAAATCCCCAGAGGAGCCTGGTGGGCTGCAGTCCCTGGGGTCTCTAAGAGTCGAACACGACTGAGCAACTTCATTGTCACTTTTCACTTTCATGCATTGGAGAAGGAAATGGCAACCCACTCCAGTGTTCTTGCCTGGAGAATCCCAGGGACGGGGGAGCCTGGTGAGCTGCTGTCTACAGGGTCGCACAGAGTCGGACACGACTAAAGAGACTCAGCAGCAGCAGCAAGATAAAAATAGGCCAGATGTGTATAAGAGACAGCCTTGGCTGTGTCTGAAGTTCTTCAGCTCACCTGGTGAGGATAAGGTGTGCAGGGGCCCTGTTCTGAGCTAGATAAGCCCTACTGGAGACTTCTTAGGAGGTGACTAGATGAAACTTAGCTTCTTTTAGAAGGTCCCAGTTGAAAACACAGAAAAACCTTGCTCTGTGCCAGGACATGATTTTTGCCAAGAACGCCTTTTTTCCAAGAGGTAGCCAGCTGAATTACATTTCCATGGGAGAGGTACCGGTTTTGAATTTGATCTGCATTAAATATTGTTTCTCTCATTTATCTTTGAGCTTTCCTGAACTGGCTTCTTCATTTAAAAAAAGAAAAGTTCTTTGGGGAGTTATTAGAATGCCTCCCCAGATGAGAGGTTTGTTTGTTTTCTGGCTGATAGCTGACTCTTTTTCCTTTTCCACCTCCCCATGCATGCTCTTGGCTACACCTTGTCCTTGCAGCCGGGAAAATGGCTTCGTCCCACCTTGCTCGTTTGCTGTGTGACCTTGTCAGGTAGCACTACCTTTCTGAGCCAGACGGTGACTGATGTTTTAGAGCCGTCCTCGCAGTTAAGCAGACCCACCTGGTGCTGAAGACTGGCTCCGACAGATGCCATCAGTTAATTGAGAGATGGAATTCCATCATCCCGAAGGTTTCTGCCAGCTGTAACAATCCTGGTCCTTACTTGTGGGTTCTACTCCTGTTCTGAGAGGCCTTAAGGATTTCTGCTTTCTGATGGGTGGCATGGGGACTCTGCCCTTGGAATTTGTACAGCCAGAAAATCCCATCCCTCTGGTGTTTCCCGTGACCACCCCCCTTGGACAGTATCCTTCATTCCGGATAATGGCCCCCGGAGAGTTCCCATTTCATCGTACTTGCATCTCTTCTTAAAACTCACCTGCCCTGTGATGCCCTCTACGCCCTGACCATCTCTTGGCCAAAGTTAGTGTATGTTTTGATGATGATTGCAAATAGCAGCCATTACCTTTCTATTGGGTTAGCATTTTAGCTGGGAGCCCGTGAGCAGGTAGAAGTCTCTCATGGTGGCAATTCAGGTAGCATGCCTGTAGTGAGGGAGAGATGGAGAAGTTAGCCATACTTCCTCACACCTCTTTACGTTTAATCAAAGGGTCAATGCAACTGCCTCCGTAGTTGGCTGGGCTCTGGGTGAAGGGAGGTCTCCATGCTGTTGAGGTTCCCTGCCCCCACCTTGGCCTCTCAGCTCAGAGTGGCCCGGTTGCCATGGTTACATGTGGGTTGCAAAGCTCAGTTCCGAGGGCCGGTGGAGCTCCCCTAGGGATAAGGGCTGTGCTGGAGCTGTGGGAGGCTGGACCCCTGGCCCGCTCCTAGTAGGGTGAAAGCTGTGACTGAGTTCGTCTGGCCTCAGACAGTTGTTCGGGCAGCGTGTTCCAAGACTTAGGGTCTGTTGGAGGCATTCCCTGGCATCCGGTGGCCCAGAAGGACTCCTTGAAAACGTCCATCACTGTCTGGCCCCCTCTGTCTTTCCCTGCCTGCTGCAGCACCTGAGCAGGTGGATGGCAGACCACCTTAGTCAGTGGAGAAGCTGCCTCAGACCCGCTTTGGGATTTTGGCAGACTCACTTCACCTCTGAACTTCAGTCTTCTCTTCTGCGAAATGGCTAAGATGTGTTTTCTGCTGAATTGCTATGAGGACCCCATGGAGCCCAGCTCAGAGCCAAGCGGTTTAAAACTGCCGGACCATTACCATCATCACAATGTTGCCATTCAGAGGTAGCCAATAGCACCTCTCGAACGATGTCACCAGGAGCCAATCAGAAAGCTCCTGGGCCCTTCCGACAGCAGGGGCTCCCTCATATGACCGATAGTTGGCTTTCTTTGGCGTCTTGAGGCTTTGACTGACCATCTACTGTTGAGGGACGTTGGATGATCTCGTAACAAGGGAGACCTTCTTCTCCCCAAGGCTGAAACCCCACACCCAGTTCAGCCATTCTGGCCACACCCAGTTCCCTGGAGCAGGTGGCCAAAGCCACATCTTACTGACCAGAGTTGCATCTTCCTGAGGCTTGGCAGAGCCTTCTGCAGGTCTCCTCTCCTGTGAGAGCGACAGAAGCTGAAAGAACCGTGGGAAATGACGCTCCGTCCAGGAAGCGCCTCTCACCCAACTTATATTTGCTTATATATATTTTTTTATCACATTTTAAATAAGTATTTTTCTGGAAACCGTTAAACCCTCAAAGTTGCCCTCTGGTATTCACTATACCTCCCCCATATCCACAAACTCTCCATCATCTGACACTGTCTCTCTCTGGCGGTTCTCAACAAGCTAACGGCCTCTCTCCAGTCCCACCCCTGCCCTGCCCCAGGCGCACCCCCCACCCCTGGGTGCCATGACCCGTGTTCTGCTTGGACAGGTTTGACGCGCAGCTGGCCCAGGCCCTGGGGGAGTGCGTGTTTGAGAAGGGCCTCCGTGAGAAAGTGGCCCACGAGAACATCAGCATCCGGTGCGAGCTGGGCAAGCTTCAGGAGCTCTTGAAGGTGAGGCATGGGGGCACGGTGCCACCCAGGCTGTCCATCGCTGGGTCTCAGGAAACCCCTCGCATACCCCCTACTGCACGTGGTGCCGGGAAGAGAGCTCTGTGTGTGACTGTCCTGCTCTGTCAGCCCGCCAGAGTCACAGAGCCCAGCACACCTGCATCAGCAAACCAGGGGTGGCAGGTGGTGGATAAGCAGGCCTTGCTAGCTCCATGTCCCTCACGATCTTGCTCCAGGCACCTGCCTGCGTTCCGAGGTGCCCACCTGGGTGCCCGTCTGTCACAGAGGAGTTAGCTGTAGACCCAGGTAGGGACAGAGCCCTGCCCCTTGCAGGTTGCAGCTCAGAGGAATTCTATTAAAATGGGACACAGGCACCTCACCTCACTCAGCTGCTCCTCAGCCTGCTGTGGTTCCCCATTAACCTGGGAGAGCCCCTGAGCCTGACGTGCAACTCCCTCATGGTCATCCCCAAACCTTCTAACCTGGAAGAGTCACTTCTGGCCACTTTGCTTCCCGGCTCCAACATCTCCGGCCCAGCCTCGGCAGGTGCACAGCTTTCAGATGGGGCAAATACCTCCTGTTTGTGCTTTGAGGTCTAGCTCTAGGGCCAGTGTGTTGCTTCCCACCGACTCCCCACCCGTGCCTGTCTGAGCTGTCCTAGGAGGGCCCTCGGGGTCCCACAGGGGGCACAGCGAGGGGCCGCAAGGCCTCGGTGGTGAGGGCTGCTCTGAAAAGCGGAAAGTGCCCTCCCACTGGTCTTAGAGGTGTCCTCTGAGGTGAGGGCGGGGTCAGGAGTGTGGTCACGTGACCCTGCGTCTCCCCCCCACCCCCGACTTTGTCTCCGCAGCAAAAGGAGCAGGAAAGCTTGCAGCTGAAGCAGGAGGTGGAGATGCTGCAGGCCCAGAAGCAGGAGTTGCTGAGGTCACCGTCTCTGGGGGAGAACTGCATTGCGGGCTTGAAGGAGAAGCTCTGGAAGCTGGAATCCAGCGCCCTCGAGCACGAGAAAGTCCAGAACCAGCAGGAAAACACCATCAAGCAGCTGGAGCAGGTAGGAAAGTCCTGTCCAGGGCGATGCCCTGCCCCATGCTGACTCTGGGGCAGAAGGTTGTATTTAAATTCACCACCTCACTCAGCTGCTCCTCATTCTTCTGTGGCTCCCTTTTACCCCAGAGAACCTCAGAACTCCTAAGCCTGACACTCAGACTCTTCATGGAGCCCCCCTCCTACCATCCTGCAAGTGTCATTGTCCCCTCCTCCAAGAAGCTCAACCTGATCTCCTCCTCAAAAACAGCCCCACCCCAACTCCACATTCACTTTCTCTCACCTTCACAGTACCCACCGTCACATATGACCGTGTTTTCCAAAATGGGCTCAACACTTTTCTCCCCACTAGGATATGTGTTTTATGGGGGTGGGAGGGCTTTTTGGTTGACTTTGCTTGTCAGGGCATCCCCTGATGAGGCAAGGTACATAGCTGGTACTCAATAAATAACTGCTGACCCTATGTCTGGTATTCAGCACTGTCTGGGTACCAGACTCAGTCCTAAGCTCTCCTCACATATCATCTCATGAAGCTCCACATGAAGTCTGTATGCTGAGGTTTCCTCCACTCTACAGATGTGGAAGCCGGGGCTCAGAAATAGATAAAGTGGCAGGGACAGACAGGATTTGGAGCCTGCACCCTCTGATGCCACAGTGCCTCGCACCTCTGTGTTGGTCACAGCCTCCAGGGAGGTGGGAGCCCCGGGTTTTGGAAAATGAAATATAAGAGGAATAAGGAAGGACTCCAGATGCCCTGGAGAAGGGCATGGCTACCTACTCCAGGATTCTTGCCTGGAGAATCCCGTGGACAGAGGAGCCTGGCGGGCTCCAGTCCATAGAGTCACAGAGTCAGACACGACTGAGCGACACACACAGACACCCCAAGGCTCCTGTGCCAGCCCCTCGGTGAAGCACCCGATGAACGTTCTGATGTCTGCTTCTTTGTCATTCCACACAGAACTCAAGGAATCTTATAAGATGTATGTGTGGTAAAATAGACAAAGAAATAAAAGAAGCCAAACTAGGAAAACACAAATGAAAACCAGTGCTAAGGAAGAGTGAATCAATATGCAGACACACAGAACATATACTCTCACACACTCAGTAGTTTTAGCTTTCAAATTTCTGGTGGCCAGAGAGAAAAGGGCAATGTGACTTACGTGCTTTTTATCATCCTCAAGATAAAAACCCTGGAGAAGGCAATGGCACCCCACTCCAGTACTCTTGCCGGGAAAATCCCCAGAGGAGCCTGGTGGGCTGCAGTCCCTGGGGTCTCTAAGAGTCGAACACGACTGAGCAACTTCATTGTCACTTTTCACTTTCATGCATTGGAGAAGGAAATGGCAACCCACTCCAGTGTTCTTGCCTGGAGAATCCCAGGGACGGGGGAGCCTGGTGAGCTGCTGTCTACAGGGTCGCACAGAGTCGGACACGACTAAAGAGACTCAGCAGCAGCAGCAAGATAAAAATAGGCCAGATTTTCAAGGAGAAGCAAGGCTTATCTTGATGCTTAGTTCTAAAGCAGTTTCTCACATGGGACTTCAGAGGGGTAATTATTTTGAAATGGTTTTAAGATTGGAACTCCTTTTTCAAGAATATCTGACCAGCCAGCATGAATACGTAAAGCAGATAAACTCTGAGCTGCTCTGGTGAAGGCGGGTGGGGGAGTGGGGGTGGTCAGGGATAGGCCCGGGTGCTGGCCTTGCTTCTCACTCATCCCCACTCCATCCGGATGGAATCTGCTGAGCGTTGAGACTTGGGTGTGGCAAGTGTGGGGACAGTCTGGAGAGGTTGAGAAAAACAGAGCTTGTTTGCTCAGTCCATCAAAGCTGTGTTTATTAAGCACCTACTGTGTGTCAAGCACTGGACGGATGCTAGGGGTGTAGCATAAACAAGACGATGTGGTGTCGACCCTCCTGAAGGTTAGAGTCGTGTTGAGTGTTACAGGAAGGTGTAACCTGCAGGTCTGGTTTGGGGACCAGGTTTGGAGTAGTCAGGGAAGGCTTCCTGGAGGAAGTAACACTTACTGAAGCTGAAAGCTGAAGGGCGAGCCCGAGTTGGCTGACCAAGAGAGTTCCAGGCACGGGGGTAGCCCGCGCACAGGCGCAGAGGCAGGGGTGTCACACGGCACGCCACAGGGCGTCTAAGGAGCTGCAGAATGGCCCCGTGCAGACGGCGTCTGTGGACACTTGGCGAGCCCCTTGTTCTCCCTAGACTTCAGTCTCCTCAACCGTACAGAGTCTTGTCAGAGTCTTGTCCACCCCCAGCCTTCCTCCAACCCCAGCTGTGAATCTGTGAAGGTTCACGACGGGGGTGGGCCATCTGGGCAGGTTGTTCCGGGATGTAGAGGATGGGACAGTGTTACACAGCAGCCCAGAGTCAAGAATAAAGAGAGTGGGACTCCCTTCGTTGTTCAGCGGTTAAGACTCTCGCTCCCAGTGTGGAGGGCCCTGATTCAGTCCCTGGTCAGGGAACTAGATCCCACATCCTGCAACTAAGACACAGCACAGCAAAATAAACAAAAATAAATAAATAAAAAAATTTTAAGCACTCTTTAAAAATATAAAACAAGCACTTTGGAAAGCTGAGTTAACTCTGGGAGATGCCACCAGGGGACCACTATGTGCTTGGGAAGCAGAAATGTGCCACCTTGACCTCAAGGACCCAGAGGGCTGAACGCAGCTGCCCAGCCACCCTCCCCTCCCAGCTTACCCAGTGGCTGACTCAACCCCTCATTCATCTTCTCATTCAGCTTCAGCCTCGCCCATCACCTTGTACTGCTCTGGGTTATTGTAGACATCCAGGAGATATTTATTGATTACAACATAACACTTTTTCCAGGAAATTTTATGTTAACTCACATAAGCCTGACATAAATGGTATTGCAGATGTCAGGAGTATCCAAGAGGCTAGAAAAAAAATGAAACAGGAATATTATATTTACTTGCTTAAGCTCCTCGTTTTGGATTATCTCCCTATAACCTCTTGTCATTTTAAAGGCAGCAGGGAAGGAAGTTGGCATTTAAAGTGAGCCTGCTTTCTGCTGGGAATTCTTAAGGGGGCTCTGATGCTTTCAGTCCTTTTTCCTCTTCACTATGGTCCTGCATCGTGGAGGACCTGCATCATCAGCATTTGAAAAGGCCACCGTTGTTTTTTCTCGGCTGAATGTCCATGTCGGGGGCAGCAGTTGTGGCCTCGTGAAAGCCTGCTGCAAGCTGCAGGGCAGATGGTCGGGTCCCGAGTGCTCCTGTGGTCTGGCCCTCTGCCATGCTGGGCTCCACGCTGCTCCGTGACTTGCAGCAAGGAGGAGGGCAGATCACTGAAAGCCTACCAGTACCGGCTCCTGGGTCCGTACCCTGGAGGCTCTGACCCAAGAGGTCTACAGTGAAGCCTTGGAACTGAATTTAAAAAGAAAAATGGAAGGGCACCAGGTACTTCTAATATGCCACAAAACTTAAGCAAGAGCTCGAGTCAGCCTCTCAATCATGAACATCAAGAGAGTAAACTCTTGGGAGTTTTCTGATGCTCCAGTGGTTAAGACTGGATGCTTCCAACGCAGGGGGCACAGGTTCCATCCCTCGTTGGGGAACTAAGATCCTGCTTGCTGTGCAGCAAGTATTACTTCAAATATTTCCATGCACTGTTAGCTTGATTGTAATTTTTAAAAAAAGAAAAAGGAAATAAACTCTTAAACTATAATTGAATCCCATGACTTGTGCTTCCAGTTCTAGAATCTTGTACATAAAATGACACAGTTAAACATCGCAGACAGGTCTCTTCCTGCCCTGAGCAGGTTTTGGAGGGTCTCACTGAAAAGACCCTTCTCCTTCATGGGAACATAGTTCTTAATAATGTCAGGCTTCCAGAAAGAGCGGAGCTAGTCCTTACTCTGTTTGCAAAATAATGGGGAAAGAAAAAGGAACCTTTCTGTGCCACGCATTGTGCTAATTCTCACCAGTGTATTTTAAGGAGGCTGCTTTCTACAGAGAAAGGTAACTAATCGAGGGTTACATCTTGGGCGCGCCACCTCCCTCTCCAGGGTTTCATATGCTCAGAAGTAAACTTGTATTCTGCCATTTATCCACCCACCTGGCCACCCATCCAGAAAAATTTCCCTGATGCCTGCTCCAGGGATGACAAACCTGCTTCATCTTAAGAGCATTGAGAAGGATTCTGAGGTCACGTCTCAACTCAGTGGCACAGAGTCCAGTTCATTAGTAACCTCCGTTATGACCATGGAAGGGACAGAGGCAGCATTTGGGCCATTTATCTGCTGTTTCTGACCTCTCTGGGTGCCTGGGGGGATAACTTGACTCTTACCCACGCTGTCCAAAAAACACAGCTGAAATGCTAAGGGTGACGTGGTTGGTGGGGGTCACCCTCACGCGCTGTTCTTGCCCCCTCAGCTCCGCCAGCGGTTTGAACTAGAGATTGAACGGATGAAGCAGATGCACCAGAAGGACCGAGAGGACAAGGAGGAGGAGCTGGAGGACGTCCGCCAGTCCTGCCAGAGGCGGGTACGTGAGCCGCGAGCGCAGCTGCGCCCTGGGGTCCCGGCACGGCCAGTGCGCGCGCCTCGGCCCTCCAGCACGGGGCTGAGCTCAGCTTCCTCAGGAAGGGCTGTCGAGGGTGCCGGCGCGGAAGTACCTGTCCTAATAACTACGGTTCTGGGGCTTCCAGAAGCCTCTGAACTGTCCAGCATAATCACCCTAGACTTCTACCAGGAGCCCAGAGTGCCATGCAGCTGATGCCCTGGGTAAGGATGTGTATGTGCCAAGAAGGGGACCAGTCACTTCTGGTTTGTTTGCCTTGCAGATCGTTTCTTACGTTTTTATCCAAGCTCTTTGCAGACATTTCAAACAGTGTATAAGAAGGCAACAAGCTCTTGAAATCTTAACCACCAAGACATCATCATTATTACTATTTTAAATGTTCTTTCTTTCTCTGTGCCTGCACGAGCATATGTACAGAGAAACCATTTTACCTAAATGGGGTCGTGCTGCTCTGAAGCCTGCTGTTTTCCCTCTGAAGTTTGTTCTGGGCCTCCTCTCCTGTCAGTACATGCGGACCTGATTTACATGTTTACGGGCTTGAAAGTATTCCACCAAAGGCCTGTGCTCTTGTTTACTCAGCAAGCAAGTCTCTTATCATTGGGCATCTAGGATCTTCTGATTTTCTGTTATTATAACCAACACCAACACAAACCTCCTTATGGATGCACTTACTGATGTGAGTTATAAGGTGAATCTTTAAAATGGAATCGCTGAGGAGCTTTGAGTTAAGCCTCTCTGAACAGGTTTTGTCTGGGCAGGACTTCTGTGGTCCCTTCATAGCCTGGGTAAATTGCGCATCTCCCAGAAAGGGCCGAGTACCATTTCCCATAGTCGACTCTGATATTAGCTCCCTAAACAGTGTCTCTGCAGAGACCTCTGACTGCAGGGGCTGAGAGCGTGGGTGCAGGAATTAATTGACTTTTGGTATGAGTGTTTGCCTTCCCAACGCAACAGAGTGATCCTGGGAAAGTTATTGTAAACCCTCCACTCCACCCAAATTCCATTCCCTTCCTCAGCTGCTTTCTCCATATCCACCACTGGTCACTTGGAGCCAGTTTATAAGACACACAAGAAAGCTGATGTTGCTAGTTTATTTGGAGTTATAGAGGCTTGGGTCGAATTCAGACTCCATTAGCTATCAAATGTGGGGCGTGGGAGAAATCACGTAACCTTGCTGATAAGCCTTACTTCTCTCATCTGTGAAATAGGATAACAGTAGCTACCATGCAGGGTTATGGGGAAGATTCAGAAGATCACAGGTGTGGAACCATGGCTCAGAGTTTGTAATGTCCTCATCCTTTGCTGGAAACTCACAAGCAGTACTGGTGTGTGTGTGTGGATTTCCAGGCAGCCAATCCTTCCCAGAGGTACCCAGGAACCAGGCCCGTGGCTGACCTGCTCTTGGGCATGCCTGTTCCATCCCAGGAGAAGGCGGATGCAGGGACTTGTAGAGTCCCCTCCCCCCGCCCGCACTCCCCACCTCCTACCTGAGTAGCATCATCCTGGGCGGGGCTGGAGGAGGCCGTGGTGGTGTCAGGACCCTGGCGGGAGATGGGCCTCTCATCCTGGACAGATGGGGCCGCCTCGGTACCCCGTCACTGCTCGGGGGTGAGGGGCTGTAAGAACCGAGCGCTTCTTCACTCCCAGTGGTTGATGCTGCTGCATCTGCTGCCTGGCCTGCTCCCCACATACTCCTTTTGGGGCTCCTTTACAGTTCAGCCCCTCTGGGGGTTCACACAGATCATCCCAAGGAGCCAAGTACATTCTCCCCAAAATTTCCTGGAATTGAAAAAGTCATAGATTTTAGGTTCATTCAGACCTGTGTGCCCTTGAGTAAGTTTCCTAACTTCCCTAAGACTCAGTTTTCTCATCTGTGAAATGGGAGCAATAAGAGAAAATGATTTCCTTTCCCTATGCTATTGTGAGAATAAGATCAAAGAATGGTAAGGTGCCTTATAAACTATAAAGTGCTGAGAGTTACCACATAGAAATGTTCTACAGAATACTCTCTAGAAAACTTTGCCTCACTTGACACATAACTTTTATTATTTTGTACATTTTTCAAAAGGAGTTTCAGCTTTTGCAGTCTTCATTTTCAGCAGGTGTGAGCAGACTGCCTTGTGTCTGTCACTCTTAAAAGAAAATCTTGAACTGTCTTCTGAAATGACCATCCATCAGGACTTTGTTTTTTCTCTCCATGGGTCAGGAGGTGGAAACCCAGTCCCTGCCCATGTGCCCTCAGGTGAAGGGGGCGCAATGCTAGTGCGTACCAGGAGCGCCTCAACGTGTTGTGAGTGCCCCGAGCCAGGACCCTGATGGGCTGGAGACGTGACCCAGACCCTCCTGGGGCTTCTTCACGGACAGATTTATAAAGGGGGGCATGAGGTCAGAGAAGGGTGTGCCTCTCCTCCGACAGATACTAACACTTGACTGCACGGCCAGTGACTGCTCTGCTCACTCGGTTTCTCTCCGTGGCAGGAAATCAATCATCAGTGACCTGGGTGGGAAAGCTGCTGACTGTCTGATGGTGGCGGAGGAGCCCGGGCCAGCAGGCAGAATGCTGACGGTCCTCAGCAGCAGCTGACCTAGCAGTCTCTGCTTCAGGACCTCTCTCTGAATCAGTTTGCCCATCTGTGAGGGAAGTCCACGGATAGCACAGGATGGAGCAGGAGGAAGGGGTGAGACAGCACACGCGAGAGGCAGGTACAGAAGAGGGTGTGCTCACCACCTTTACGGTGGGGCGTCCGCTTCAGCAGGGAGCGCCTGCCTCTGCTGGGTGGCCACCGAGAAATCAGAGCCAACTGTAAGTTAAAGGAGCCGCTTGTAGCCACGGTCTTAGTCAGTTTGGGCTACTCTATCAAAACTGGGAGTGGAGAGTGCAGGCTTAAAGACCAAAGGTTTATTTCCCATAGTTCTGGAGGCTGGAACTATGGTGCTGGCGGATCTGGTGTGGGGCAAGGGCCCCACTCCCAACTTGCAGGTAGACGGCTACCTCCTCCCTGCATCCTCACGTAGGGAAGAGAGAAGAAATGAGTTTCTTTTTTGTAAGTGCACTCATTCCCGCATGGGAGCTCCCCACCCGCCAACCTCATCTAACCCTAACCATCTCCCAAAGGCCTCATCATCAAATATTCTTGCCTTGGGAGTTAGGATATCAACATTAGGAATTTTGGAGAGACAGATTTGCAGTCCAGACACCAAATAATCTCGAATGCAACTTTTGCTGCATTATAGTTCCCAGGTAGCTCAAGGGTAAAGAATCCACACCTGCCAAGCAGGACACACAGGTTCAACCCCTGGGTCGGGAAGGTCCCCTGGAGGAGGGCATGGCAACCTACTCCAGTATTCTCGCCTGGAGAAGAAAGGACCCTGGTGGGCTGTGGCCCATGGGGCTGCAAAGAGTCGGACACAGCTTAGTGACTCAACAGCAACAGGTGTATTTAATAAGAGGGATGAGTGCATTTTAACATGTGGGATATGATGCTGTATAGAGTCTTGAAAAGTCAATGCGCCCAGACTTGTACCTGTTCTAGAGAGGCCACAGCAGAGGAAGGAGACAGCTGTTAGGAAATGGACAGGGGACTGGGGCTGGGGGTTCCACAGCGAATGCCAGGGAGCTCCCCATAATTGTCCAGCTCCTGAGCTTTTAGGCTTCCGATTCTCTGTCAGAAGTACCTCCTCCCCCCGCGCAAACTGCTGGGTCCGCCTTTGTGAAACTGGGCAAGCGGCCATGAACTGCCCATCCCCAGCCCCGTCCTCCAGAGGGTCCTGGCCCCGGGGGCCCGCCCGATGGAGTGCGCGTGCCCCACGCCTGAGTCTGCCCTTTGTGCCCACAGCTCCGCCGGCTGGAAATGCAGCTGGAGCAAGAGTGCGAGGGGAGGCAGATGGCCCTCCAGGAGAAGCAGGGCCTGGAAGGCTTGATCGGAGCCCTCTGCGACCAGGTAAGGGGGAGCCGCAGCAGGCAGCCGGGAGAGCGCAGCCCCTGCCCTGGCCTGGCTGAGAGCTGATTCCCGGGGAGGCCAGCGGGCACTGGTGGTCTTGGGACCTGGCCCGGGGTAGGCCTGTCCGCTGCCCTCCACCTGGCTCCTCCCAGGCGCCCTCTGCTCCACCAGTCTGTCTGTCCTCACTCACCACCGCTTCAGAGGGGACCTTCTGTGTGTGGGCAGTGGGGGGGTGGTCTTTACACAGCAGGGATCTTGGAAGAACTCCCGAGAACACAGAAAGTGGGTCTGGCCACAGGTGCCAGCCCCGGTGGCCTTGCCTTCAGCCACTGCCGAGGGGAGCCTCTAGACAGCAGCCTTTGCTTTGGCGGGGTGACTGTGAACGGCTGCTGTGCTCACAGATGCCCTCGTGAAAACCGGACTTCTGCTGGCCGCAGTCGGGCCGGCGGGGCTGGGCTGCTTCCCTCTGCATGGCGCTGGGTGATCTGACGAGGTGCCCTGAGCTCCTGATGAGCAGAGCCTGGTGGGGCTGCCGCCCTCGCTGGAGACCAGGGTGCCTGGTGCAGCACTCCCGGCCTGATGCTGGGAGCGGCATTGCTCCCCCGCCCATGCTGCTGCCCGTGAAGCCCAGCGTTGGAGAGAAGTGCCAGCAACCCCTATGAGTGTCTTTTAAAATATCACAGGAGTGTTTTTTAGTGTGTCTGCTTAATGTGTTCATTCTCTTTTAATTAGTGACGACCTTGCTGTCAGCATCTCCACCCCCACCGCAGTGGTTCCTCTTGCTCACAGAGAGCTGTGGGCCCCTCCCAGTAGTCAGCCAGGCCTCGGACAAATAGGCGCTCNAGGAGACCAAGATAACATGGAGCAAGGGGAAAAGACCAAGGAGATGAAGACAGGGCCATCGTAGCAGATGACTACGGAACGGGGGACCAGGCAATCCTCTTCCTCTGGAATTCCCTCCACCTGTAGATGGAAAGCAACTGGCCCCCACTGGAAAGTTGAGTCCCTGGGAGCCCCAAAGCCCTGCAATTGGAGCCACATAAAATCAAAGGGAGGGTTAATCCCTGCAGAATGTAGGTCGTGCCTGGACTTGAGGAGCCTGCCTGGGACAGAGAAACTGGGGGTCACCCTTTATCCTGTCCTGCACAGGGTCACTGCAGAACACAACCCTGCCAAAGGCAGAGTCTCCCAGCCTTTCTCCCAGTCCAGGACACCACTCTGCCCACCCCCGGCACCTCCACCCCAGCTTGCGCCCTGGCTGGTACTATCTGCACAGCATACCTGGAGTAGTACCGCAAGAAGAGGAATTTCTCTCCACAGGTGGTATTACCGCTTTTAATGTTCTATAAAAAGGGAAAGGCTAATTTCTACCTAAGGGTCCTAGAGTGGTCAAGAAGAGACCGCCTGCCGCGGGATAGGCTGTGTTCGATGGAGCCCTCCCCTGGGGGAGGCGGCAGAGCTGGAAGTGGGCTGGAGTTAGGATCTCACTGTCCACTGCCAGCAATGGACCTGTCAGTGGGGAAGGTGGGGCAACTGAGATGACAATGTCCGTGAGCATGGCAGGCTTAATCCTGCTTAAGGAGCAAGCTCGGAGGGGGAAGGAGACATTAGATCTGAGGAGGTTTCGCTGCAGGGCTGGGGCTATGGCAGAACCAGGACCAACTCATTCCCGTTACGGCTGCTTTGAGAACCCTCCCAAAGCCAAAGTGTTAGTCGATCAGTTGCGTTCGACTCTTTGCGACCCCAGGTTCATCTGTCCATGGAATTCTCCAGGCAAGGATACTGGAGTGGGTTGCCGTTGCCAAAGCTGAAAAGCCCCCTTTTCCTCCCTCAGTCTCCATGACTCTTCAGCACTGGATACCTGCTCCTCCACCCTCTGGAAAGCTGGACTGTCCCTAGCTGGTTTGAAAGTAAACCAGCCAGGTGCCTTTACTGCCCACCTCCTCCTCTCCCTTCAACTGATTTGTCTCTCGGTCCCCATTGTGGATCTGTGGGGCACATCTTAGCCTGACTGTGCATTGGGGGCATCATTCGGTTTTTAGCCACTGCAGGGAGGTGAGCACCAGGGGCCCTGCCACTGTCCCCCAGATAAGGGGGCGGGGAACCATAACAAGGAACTTCCCAAGGATCAGGCCAGTGGCAATAGGGGAGGGAAAGCAAGAGGGTGGAACGGATCTGCTCAGGGCTCTATCTCTGGCCCCTGTTGTGTTGGCTAGGGAGATGGGGGTGGGGACAGGTGGGGTGGTTGACATGGATACAGGGGGCTGTTAGTGGTAAAAAGGGGAAACGCCACCGAACACACAGGGATTGAAACCTCCCAAAGCCCAAGGTTGGTGGGAATCCAGCACCAGGGGGGAGCCCCAGAAGGCCAAGGGAGCAGCGTGGGGCCCTGGGGGAGGGGAGAGGAATCAAGGGAAGGCCTCCCAGTCCTTGCAGACCAGCATTCCTGCCCAGCTAGCTGCCCAGTCTCTTCTTAGGCTGCAGCTCAACAGGCCTTGGGGGGAGGTATTGGTTGCAAGCAAGCACCTGAATATTGCCTAATGGAACCAGCCCAAGCCCAACTAAACCAGATGAGAGGGAGGGAGGCAGGCCTTGCCTCCCACCTTCTACCCCCTTCTCAGAGTACCTTAGCCAGGACAGGGCCTGCTGCCTCCAAAGTCACCCACGTAAGTCCAGTCACTGCGTAACCACAGGCCTCCCGCCTCCAGCCCCTGAGCTGGGCTGAGATCCACGCACTCTACCCCAAGTTCCTTTGCCGTCCCCAACACCCGACCACGCCTCCAACCCCGCCCACAGCGGAGGGTCCACGGGTGCTCCGTGCGCTCCCCCATTGGGCGGGGCTTGTGTGGTACAGAGCGGGCAACCCCACCAGCTTGGTACCCTTGTCCACAGGGTCCGTGAGAGCCCCCGGGGGTCCCAACCCAGCAGCCCCCCGCCCCCACCAACTCAGTCAGTCTTGACGTGGCCATTGGCTAGGGCCAGGGCATCGCTGGGCTCCCCAGGCTCGGCATCCTTGTCGAAGCGGAGGCGGAGGGTGTTGCGGATGATGAACTGCTCCACGATGAGCGCCCCGCAGAACCAGGGCACGGCGTACTCCAGGGTGATGAGGCCCATGAAGTCAAAGTCGAACTGGGAGTAGTCCCAGGGGCAGGCGTTGAAC
This sequence comes from Oreotragus oreotragus, assembly GCA_006410675.1. Classification (NCBI taxonomy): domain Eukaryota; kingdom Metazoa; phylum Chordata; class Mammalia; order Artiodactyla; family Bovidae; genus Oreotragus; species Oreotragus oreotragus. The sequence goes on along the minus strand of SJYX01000648.1, from coordinate 156,430 downwards.
TGGCGCAGGATGAAGCCGGTGGTGAACTCCCACAGGTAGGTCCAGAGCGTGTAGATGAGGCAGCGCAGCAGCAGCGGGCAGCGGCCACGCAGGCGCAGGTACATGCGCTCCACGATGAGGATGGACGTGCCGTAGATGAAGAGCGCCCACACGCTCGTGACCCCCGGGAACTTCCAGTTAAAGTTCACCACGAACTCCCAGGCCGCCGTGAACATCACCTCGCAGAAGTAGCCGTGGATGGCGTACAGGTACCAGCGGGACAGCGCCGTCAGGGGCTCGGCGGGAGCCATGGTGCCGGCTGGGGCCGGCTGGCCGCTGGGGACCAAAGGACACACAGGTGAGGGAGGCGCGGGGGGCTGCCCCCGCCCGGCCCAAGGTCTGCCGTGGCCAGCCAGAGGGGACTTCGGGCCTGCTTCTGCCTTTCTCTTTAGTCAGCCAGCGCATTCCTAAGCCCGCTCCTTGTTCCTTACTTCCGTTCCTATTCCCTACCTGAGCCAGGGAGGCAAGAGAAATAAAAGAATACCAACAGCCCCGACCGGCTTCCTCTGAGCCAACTCGACTCAAGTGCTACTTAGAGGGAGGTGGCTAGCACACTCCCCATCCTAACGTCTTAGGATCTATTCGTGGCGGCCATCCTGACCCAGAATCACCCCCATTTCAAGCTGCTTGCTGATCTTTTGCCCCTGGGGTTCCCATCTCTTCCTTCACTTCTCAAACATCTCCACATCACTCACGTTTCTGAGATCTAAGGAGCCAGTAATGTTGGGTGTGTATGTGATCACGTAAAAGTTACCACCTTCCCTTATGTTAAGTGTACACTGAGCGGAATTAAGTTCTGTCTGGTTGTTGTGCTACCATCACGACCAGTCAGCCCCAAAACATTTCCCCTATTCCAAACTGAAACTGCACACTCATTAAACGCTGACTTCCATCACCTCCCCAGTCCATGCAAACACTGTTTTACTCCGTCTTTATGAATTTGACTTCCGTAGGTATCTTATAATTTAAATGGAACCATACAGTATTTGTCCTATTGTGACTGGCTTATTTCACCGAGCATAATATAATCTTTTTCATGGTTCATCCATGTTGTGGCATGTGTCAGAATTTCCTTCCCTTTTTAAGGCTAAATAATGTTCGACGCTGATCTATCTAGATATATCACATTTTTAAAATCAATTCATCCATTAATGGGTGTTTTTGGTTACTGCGAATAATGCTGCTCTGGAGGGTGCTTAGTCACTCAGTCGTGTCCGGCTCTTTGCAGCCCCATGGATTGCAAGCTGCCAGGCTCCTCTGTCCATGCAGATTCTCCAGACAAGAATCCTGGAGTGGGAGCCCTCCCCCAGGAGATCCTCCCAACTCAGAGGTAGAACCCAGATCTCCGGCATTGCAGGCTGAGCCACCAGGGAAACCCGCTGCTCTGAATATGGGTGTACAAATATGTATTCCAGTCTCTGCTTTCAATTCTTTTGGGTACACACCCAGAAGTAGACTTGCTGGATCATATGGCAATTTTATTTTCATTTTCTGTTTTCCACAACAGCTATGCTATATTACATTCCCACCAGCAATACACAAGAGTTCCACCTTCTCCATATCCCCGCCAGCACTGCTTTTTTCTGGTTTTGTGATGATGGCCGTTCTAATGAGTGTGAAGTAGTGGCCTGTTGTGGTCTCATTTGTCTTTAAGTGCTCTGTTAAGTGGGGTTTTGATGAAGCCTTTGAATAACTTACCACGTTAAATACTTGTAAGTGTTTCAGTGAGACACTGAGCGTAGAACAGACAGTGTAATTGATGTCTGTGCACCAGGAGGACAGGGCTCACATAAATTAACATTTTGCTGCATGGGATTCAGATGTTTTTTAAGGAAGCAGGACATTTCCAAAACAGTCGGTGGCCCCTCGGTTTCTATTCCTCGTCTCTGGTGTCTCTACCCTCCGTCGCTTCTTTCTCCCCTCCGAGAGGGGCCTGCCTTCTGAGGCTGGGGACCGTGATTCCCCTGCATGTGTGTGAACGGCCTTGGCTTTCTCCCCCACTGTCTCTGTTTTTGAGATTCCTCCATGCTAGCGCGTGTAGCTCTGATCCATCCTTTCAAACCGCCCCACCGTGTTCATCTTCTTTCACCCCTGTTCTTCTGTTGGTGGACATTTCCGTGTCTCACGGTGCCTCTGGCAACAGCTTCTCCAGGGTGTGACGCTAGAGGGGGAGCTGCTGGCTGTGAGGGGTGTACCATTTTGGAATTATCAGATGTTGCCTACATTGTTCCTCAGAGTGATAGCGGCAGTTTGTGTTGTCACTAGCATATTTTATAAATATTCTTTAATTAATTAGCTGGGGAATTTGGCTTTCGGCTGTGCTGGGACTTCGCTGCTGCGTGCGGCGTCTCTATAGACGCAGCGAGCGGGGGCTGCTCTCCGCTGCAGTGCGTGGACTCCTCGAGTCTGCTCATTGGCAGGCGGGCTCTTAACCCCTGGACTAGAAGTCCGTCATTAGCCATTTTTCCGTTCTTCCCCACATCCCCCCAGCACGTGGCACTGTCACACATTTGAATATCTTTATCAGTTATTGAGTGTTAAATTGTACTGCTGATCCCTCTTTACTAGTGGAATTCTGTATTTTTCATGCTTATTATGATTTTCTCTTATGTGAGTTACCTGTTTATAGTGTTTCAGTTCAGTTCAGTCACTCAGTCATGTTCGACTCTTTGCAATCCCATGGACTGCAGCACGCCAGGCTTCCCTGTCCATCATCAACTCTTGGAGCTTGCTCAAATTCATTTTCATTGAGTCGGTGATGCCATCCAGCCATCTCATTCTCTGTCATCCCCTTCTCCTCCCGCCTTCAATCTTTCCCAGCATCACAGTCTTTTCCAATGAGTCAGCTCTTCGAATCAGGTGGCCAAAGTATTGGAGCTTCAGCATCAGTCCTTCCAATGAATATTCAGGACTGACTTCCTTTAGGATGGATTGGTTGGATCTCCTTGCTGTCCAATGGACTCTCAAGAGTCTTCTCCAACACCACAGTTCAAAAGCATCAATTCTTTCGTGCTCAGCTTTCTTTTTGGCTCAACTCTCACATCCATACATGACTACTGGAAAAGTCATAGCTTTGACTAGATGGACCTTGTTGGCAACATAGTGTCTCTGCTTTTTAATATGCTGTCTAGGTTGGTCACAGCTTTTCTTCCAAGGAGCAAGTGTCTTTGAATTTCATGGCTATAGTCACCATCTGCAGTGAATTTGGAGCCCAAGAAAATAAAGTCTCTCACTGTTTCCATTGTTGCCCCATCTATTTACCATGAAGTGATGGGACCGGATGCCATGGTCTTTGTGTTTTGAATGTTGAGTTTTAAGCCAGCTTTTTCACTCTCCTCTTTCACTTTCCTCAAGAGACTTTTTAGTTTCTCTTCACTTTCTGCCATAAGGGTGGTATCATTTGCATCTGGTTCCAAATAGGAAAAGGAGTACGTCAAGGCTGTATATTGTCTCCCTGCTTATTTAACTTATATGCAGAGTACATCATGAGAAACGCTGGTCTGGAAGAAACACAAGCTGGAATCAAGATTGCCGGGAGAAATATCAATAACCTCAGATATGCAGATGACACCACCCTTATGGCAAAAAGTGAGGAGGAGCTAAAAAGCCTCTTGATGAAAATGAAGGAGGAGAGTGAAAAAGTTGGCTTAAAGCTCAACATTCAGAAAACGAAGATCATGGCATCCGGTCC
>SJYX01000648.1:92481-141088 GCA_006410675.1 Oreotragus oreotragus | reverse complement strand
CAGCACATAACCTCTCTCATCATGTATTTTACTAAAATTACCTCTTTGCAGTCAGAGAAACTGGATTCATATCCTAACTCTTCCACTTATGATCTTGGGCAAATGACTTCACTTTTGTTGTAAACCTCAGTTTCATTATCTGTAAAATGGGACTCATAGTACTTCACACCCCATAGATTCACCATGCGGACTCTGTGTGTTCAGATGTGTTTAGAACAGTGCCTGACACTTAGCAAACCCTCTAAGTATAAGCTATTACTATTTTAATAAAGGCAATAATATTAATGTCTGTATAAAGAGACTATCATGGCAGTAAAATGTGGTAATATGTGACAAAGGGCCTGGAACAATGAATTCCCATTCCTCAGCTGCTTGGCTCTAAATATCAGCATTTTAAACTTAACAAAGCAATATATCTGAGAACTAAGAGGCAGAAGTCTAAGAACCAACTCATTTTTCAAAGAATTCAAAACTGGTGGTAGAATAATAGTCATGCAAAGTCTAGAGGAATACATTCAAAGTCATCAGACAATGCTCATAATCTTTGATATTTGTAAAGCGTTAGGCAGCGTACAAAGTGCTTTTCAATTCATTATCACGTCTGATCCCTGTCTTATCTCAACAAGGAGGACAGGGGTTTTTTTGTTTGTTTTTTTTAATCTCTTCCTTTACAAGTACTCAGGTTCAGAGAGGCAGCATGACTTGGCCTGAATTCCATGTCCAACAAGTGGTGAACCAGGGTTTCAAGCCTGAGTCCCCTCGTTCTAAAGCTAAAATACACTGGGGCATTCTAACACCCTAGGGCTTGGTTGCGCTTGGTGAGGAGGCACAGGCCTCCAGGGGTGGAGAAACTGGGTCCCATGGAGGACGAACGTGCACCTCATTTTCTTTAACCCCCCAACAGTGCTGCCGCGCTCTTTCCTCTGGCCTCCTGCAGAGAACGAGGTTTCCGTTTCTTTCAGAGACGCCAGCCCCAGTGCTTTTGAAGTCACTGTCCTGTTTCTAGGGGGGACTGTGGGCTGCTGGGACTTCAGCAGGCCCCTGTGTGTTTCCTCACCTGCCTTGGTTTGTCTCAGCCTGGGAGCTGTCAGCGAATCTAATCCGCCCTCCTGGTGCAGAGTCAGGCTGCAGCCTTTTCGGGGCCACTTGGCTGCTGGTCCCTTGGAGGACAGGATCCTGGGTGACAGAATGCGCTCACCTCTGGACAAGTTTCCTCTGCAGAAAATGGCCTGTCTTTTTTTCTTTTTTAATTTGTATGACTTTATTTTTATTTTAAAAATACCTGCTTTTATTTATTTGGCCGTGCCAGGTCTTCAGTCTTCATTGTGGCAAGTGGGATCTATTTCCCTGACCAGGGATCAAACCTGGGGCCACTGCATTGGGAGCACGGAGCCTTAGCCACTGGACCACCTGGAAAGTCCCTGGTCTGTCTTTATCCTAGCAGAAGAGACCAACTCAGGGACAGAAATGCATCTTTTAGACCTTGAAGAGCAGCACAGCTGTTTTGAATGCCTTTTACTGATATCTTTCAGAGACGCCAGCCCCAGTGCTTTTGAAGTCACTGTCCTGTTTCTAGGGGGGACTGTGGGCTGCCGGGACTTCAGCAGGCCCCTGTGTGTTCCCTCACCTGCCTTGGTTTGTCTCAGCCTGGGAGCTGTCAGCGAATCTAATCCACCCTCCTGGTGCAGAGTCAGGCTGCAGCCTCTTCAGGGGCCACTTGGCTGCTGGTCCCTTGGAGGACAGGCTCCTGGGTGACAGAATGCGCTCACCTCTGGACAAGTTTCGTCTGCAGAAAATGGCCTGTCTTTTTTTTTTTTTTNACCTGCCTTGGTTTGTCTCAGCCTGGGAGCTGTCAGCGAATCTAATCCACCCTCCTGGTGCAGAGTCAGGCTGCAGCCTCTTCAGGGGCCACTTGGCTGCTGGTCCCTTGGAGGACAGGCTCCTGGGTGACAGAATGCGCTCACCTCTGGACAAGTTTCGTCTGCAGAAAATGGCCTGTCTTTTTTTTTTTTTTTAATTTGTATAACTGTATTTTTATTTTAAAAATACCTGCTTTTATTTATTTGGCCATGCCAGGTCTTCAGTCTTCATTGTGGCAAGTGGGATCTATTTCCCTGACCAGGGGCCACTGCATTGGGAGCGCGGAGCCTTAGCCACTGGACCACCAGGAAAGTCCCTGGTCTGTCTTTATCCTAGCAGAAGAGACCAGCTCAGGGACAGAAATGCATCTTTTAGACCTTGAAGAGCAGCACAGCTGTTTTGAATGCCTTTTACTGATGTGTGACATACACACACAGACGCACACCTCACCCCACCTGTGTAGCACGTGGAATTTTCATCAGCTCATAAAGCCAGCACCCAGATTAGCACNGCGGAGCCTTAGCCACTGGACCACCAGGAAAGTCCCTGGTCTGTCTTTATCCTAGCAGAAGAGACCAACTCAGGGACAGAAATGCATCTTTTAGACCTTGAAGAGCAGCACAGCTGTTTTGAATGCCTTTTACTGATGTGTGACATACACACACAGACGCACACCTCACCCCACCTGTGTAGCACGTGGAATTTTCATCAGCTCATAAAGCCAGCACCCAGATTAGCACCACTCATAACCCCGCTAGCCGTGCCCCTGCTGTGTCACCCAGTCTCTGCCCCTCGGGGGTAAGTGCTGTCCTGACTTCTATCAGCAGAGGGCCTCACCTGACATCTGACACGCTGGCTCTCACAAGGTGCCGCTTCGGTGCACATTGTGAGCCAGGATGGCTTGGATCATTGCGGGCTGTGAGCACAGCCACGACAGCAGATCAGACTGCTGTGCCTTCACTGTGAGTTGCGCTCTGGGCTAAGCGCCTAATTCCCACAGCAGCCCTGTGCGGTTGCTGCCACCCCTGTTTCGCAGGTGAGAAGGCTGAGGCTTGGGAAGGAGAAAGGTCTTGTCCATGGTCCACAGTATGAGTGGTGGAGGCAGGATCTGAACTCAGGGAGCCTGGATCCAGAGAACTTGGACCCTGGCCACTGCTTTGCCTTCTTAGCTCACAGGAACTTTCCCTTGGCTTCCAGATCGGCCATCGGGACTTTGACGTGGAGAAGCGTCTTCGGAGGGACCTCCGGAGGACTCACGCGTTGCTGTCAGACGTGCAGCTCCTGCTGGGGGCCATGGAGGATGGCAAGACGTCAGTCAGCAAGGAGGAGCTGGAGAAAGTGCAGAGCCAGGTGGATGTCATGGGCCTTTCAGAGCTGGGTGGGGAGGGTACTACAGCCGGCAGGGGGATAGCGGTTCTCCTGCCCAGATGTGAACACGGTCACAGCCCTGACCTCTGACTTTCACACACCTGTGGAGAGGTGGGGGGCATAGTGGGGCTGGATGGGTCATGTAGATGTGATTCATGAGGACAGGGATTTATAAATGACTGGGGAGCCTGTTCCCTTCTTTATGGCTGAAGTAAATGAGTTTTGAGGCCTTGGGCAGATCAGGGCCCTGGGTGGAATGGTGAGTACAGCACGTTTCTGTGCCTGTGTGTCTGCCTGCGTGTGCGCATGCGTGGTGACCAGCAGAGCTGGGTATGAAACAGATAGCGCTGATAAGGCAATCCTACATGAGTATCGTCATCTCCATTCACAAGCGAGGATGTGACCCACTGAGTCTCACAGCTGGACGATGCAGAATTAGAATTTAAACCCATATTTCCAGACCCCACCATCCCTGGCTGCCTCAGAGGAGCACTGGAGGTGGATGGGAGGTGAGGCCAGGAGGGAGCTGACCACCTCAGGAGATGTGATGGGCATGGACTGTCCTAAAAGTTACCGCTTAAAGTCCCACGTCCTGGGCAAGCCCTCAGTTCCAGAGAAACCAGGACAGTCGGTCAGTCATTTTCTTTACAGCTGTGTCAGAACATTAGAATCACCTGTGCTTGAACGTGTCCTCCTCCCTCGATCCTTGTGGTATCCCTGGGGGAGGGCGAGTGGTATTGTGCCCATTTTACAGATGGGAAAACTCTGCCTGGAGGTGGGAAGCAGTGCACCCAAGGTAACACCTCAGGAGGGTGGCAGGGTTGGAGTTCAGATCCAGGGCTCGTGAGTCCAGGTGCAGAATCTGGGCGCTCTTTTGCCTTGCTTCTCCCTGTCTGTGTGACCGACCAGGCAGATGGAGGAGCCGAGCCGCCTCCGTCAGGCAGGCAGGATGTCTGTGCACCCAGCTGCCTCTCAGGCATCTCTGGTCTATGCAGACCCCTGGGCAGGGGGCCCTGTGTTCAGCCCGTCTTCCATCAGAATATTCCGGATGCCATCCAAGCCCTCCTCACCCCAGAGGTGAATGTTCTTGGAAAGGAACCGCGGTGGTTTTGTTTCTTCTCCTTTTCTGTTTTTCTTTTTTTTTAAGTATTCATGAGAAATCTCTCTCTGCAGGGTTAAAATGTGTGTTCTTGTAAAGTAGTGGTATTTAATGAAGGCGCCTTGCGCTGAATCAAAGAGCTTCATTCTTCTGAAAGTCCTTCTTCCCTGTCTCTGCATCCGGCTCCTATCAAAGGGAATTCACAGCCTTGGCTTTCTGTGGCTGTTGTCATGGAAATCATTATAAGGATGAGATTGCGTGGACCAGAAGTCAGGGTACGGTTGCTTTGGCTCCCAGCACACGTGTCCCGGGTGCCGGAGTCAGAGCTAATCAAATAAAGCAGTGATGACACTGGGCACTGCTGGCTCTCCTCTCCCAGGTGCGGAAATTGTCCTTTACCTGAAGGCTCCGGGCACAGAGGCAAGGAGCACGGGCAGGAGGGGAGGAGAGAGCTAAGCTTGCTGCATCCTCAGTGCTAGGGATGTTCCACTGGAACAGTGCTAAGCTGTTCCATTCATCCCTTCCTTCAGTATTTATGCAGCATCCACTGAGTGCCCGGCGACGTGCTAGCTGTAAGTGCATCAAGTTAGCAAGAGAGGCGCGGTCCTCTCCTCCTGCAGCTGGCGCCTGATGGGAAAGAGGACCGCAAACAATGATGCAAATAAGCAGAAGCATCCCACACCTTAATCCAGGTAGTAAAGGGAACAAGCAGAGTTACCATCAATAACAGAGGGAATAGGGAATCATGCAGGGTCTCATTTAGCTTGGATGGGTCAGCTAGCCTCCCCTGGCAGGAGGAGAAGCAGGCAGCGGCCATCACATGTGGGGCCCAGAAGATCTGGATTTTATTCCAGAAGTGATGAGAAGCTGTTGGGGCATCCTGAGCGGGGCGTGACACAGTCTGACTCGCGCCTCTGTGTGGGGAGTGGATTGAGGCGGGCTGAGTGGGTGCCGCTAGACTAGTGTGCCCCTCTGGGCTGGACGAAATGGTCTCGGGGGTTAAATGGAGACAGCAGGTGGAGGCACACTGGGGGCGAGTTTGAAGCTGATGGGACTGGTGGGTCAGGTGGCAACGAGAAGTGTATTTATTTAGATCATCTTCACCAGAACCCTGGGAGGTGAAGATTTCTGTTTTTGAGCCATTTCACTAACTAGGAAACAGGTTCTGAGAGGCTGAGTGACTTACCCAAGGGCACACAGCAATCTATATCTCAGTGCAGCCAGTTCTATACCATGATGTTAGCGTTTTTCTAGCACCTACCATGTGTAGGCTTTTCCTTGGAATTTCAGAGTCCCCAGACTTGGCTGCACATCACATAACAAGCATTGTTTAAAAATCACAGATTTCTAGATCCCCCTTCCTCCTTTGTTTCCCTTTGTTGAGACCCAGCATCTACGGTTATAGCAGTCGCATGAGGGAATTCTGATGCTGGTCTTAGGACCACCATTTGGGAAACATGGGTTCTGTTTATCCTTCAAAACACCATTTCAAGTCCCAGGGCATGGGCCCATTTTGCAGATGAGAAGACTGACAATGAGATTATATTAGTGTGACAGAGCCTAGTTCAACCAGTTTTAAAATCCGTTAACTGTTGAGTAAGGGGAAGTGGTTCCAGCACTTGCTAGTTTTGTGACCTTAGCTGTGTGCCAAGACTTCCGTGAGCCCTTCTCCTAAATAGGAGCATTGTCATCTCCTGGTGGCCCAGGCACGTATGTGTGTGGAGGGTGGGGGCCGGTGATGAGGTGCTGCCAGGACAGGTTTGAAGAGCTTAAACACCCTCCAAAGCCTCTACAGCTCGCTAACCTTGGTGCCGGGTAACCTAGAGAAAGGTTTTCTCTCAGGGCAGATATGAGGGAATGCATTTGAAAGCACCTCTCAGTGAGCAAACTGTGTACATTCAGTGAGTGCTGATGCAGTATCCACTCTGGGATGATTTGAGGCCAGGCAGTCGGAAGGAAACATTCCTTCTCAACAGGGTCTCCCAGTCCAGGGAGAGGCCAGCCTCAGGGGAAACTGTTGCCAGCAGGGTGACAAGATCTTTACTGGGGGAATGTTGTTGTTTAGTCACTAAGTCATGTCTGACTCTTCTGCGACCCCATGGACTGCAGCCCACCAGGCTCCACTGTCCGTGGGATTCTCCAGGCAAGAATACTGAAGTGGGTTACCATGCCCCCCTCCAGGGGAACTTCCCCACCCAGGGATCGAACCCACATCTCCTGCATTGGCAGGGGGTTCTTTACCACTGAGCCACCAGGGAAGCCCCTGGGGACGTGTTGGGAGGGTAGCTAGTTTTGCTGTGGGAGAGGAGCTCGTGGCTTCAGCTGTCGTCTTAAAGATGGAAGTGACCGGCTGGCTGAGTAAGGCGCGTGTGGTTGTTCTGGGAGGAAGCACCAGCGCGTCCAGGAGCAGAGGCAGGCGGAGAGATGGAGCATGCTCAGTTGCTCATTGTATCGCTGGTATATAGTGTTCCCCAAGGTAAGGGCAGTGAGGCTAATGCCGCTCCGTGAGGCTGGAGTCAGCCCGTGAATGGTTTACTGAGCCTGGCTAAAGAGTTTGGGCTTTATCCCAAAGGTGACAGGGAGCTACAGAGCAGGCAAGAGTGTGGTTAGAAGCGCTTGTGAACAACGGCAGACTTCAAGGCCAGCGGAAGCAGCGATGTGTGGCACGCCCTGGGCAGCCAGAGGCGTGGGAAGATCTTCCTGGAGTAGTGGGCCCCAGCCTTGCTGGCACCGGGGACTGGTTTCTTGGAAGGTGATCTTTCTAGGGGCCAGGCCAGGGTGGCTTCACGATGACTCAAGCGCGTTGCATTCACTGTGCGCTTTCCTTGCGTTGTTTCTGCGTCAGCTCCGCCTCAGACCATCAGGCGTTAGACCCCAGAGGTTGAGGACCCCTGCCTTAGAGCCTCTCCCAGGGCCCCTGGGTTCTTCCCACGTGGACAAGCAGCCCCTCTGCCCCTCGCCCCACCTTCTAGAATTCTGAGAAAATTGTCTCTTTCTACCCAGTTTCCCTCCATTGGAAGACTTGGTGCTGTCTGAGTTAACACTGAGGCTTAAGACCCTGTGATAAAACATGGAAGACGCATGCCTCGTGAGTTCTAATCCCGCCTCTGCTGTTTAACTAGTTAGTTGTACGATTCCGAGTAAGTTACCCTGCCTTTCAGAGGCTCCTTGTTCTTACTGAAGAAAAACAGTCATGATATTCCCAGCTTCTGAGCTGGGAGAAAGCACCCTAGACCCTGGATTGGAAGAAATTCCCTAAACTGAAACCTGTCAGGCAGTGAATTTTAAACGCAGGGCTGCCCACTGGCTCCTACATCCCCCACCCCCTACCCCGAGTTGCCTGGCGGAAGACTTTGGATTCAGGCTGGGATTTTACGCGACCTGGTGGAACAGGTAGACAAGGCAATGTGTGGGGTGGGTCTCATGACACACATTCTTTAGGAGCAATTACTAATTAATTCCCAGGGAGTGTTTCCACTGGAAACAAACTAATCTGGAGACAGAAGCAATCCCAGCCACCAAGATATATAATTGAGATAATCACTATGCATAAATAACATCTGTGAGCAGCAGATGCTGGCACCTGGCTCCAAGGAGGAAGTGGAGGATGCTCTCTGCTCCAGGCGGTGGCTGCCTTTTTTTTTTTTTTTAAAATTCATGCCTTTGACCTTTGCCTCCTCCGGAAATGAAATATGTCATTTGCTTTTTTTTTTCTTTTGGTTAAACGGAAAAGAGTTTTCCCCGAGCTCTTCAGTTGTTTACTTAATTCCTGCTGGGGGCTGTCTTTCTGCTCCTTGCTGAGGACAAACCTGTCGCCAGGCCTCAGCCATTGGGCCCCCTGCAGAGTTCTGGCACCCCGCCCCTGCCCACCTGCCCCCTTCTCAGCCCACACCACCTGTGTATCTCACTGGGCATTCTCTTGTCTGCCGGCCTCCCATCTTGCGCAAGCAATCTTTCTGCCACCTGATCTTTGAGGAGAGATTTTTTAAAATACAAATACCATCTGGTTCTTTGCATTTGGGATCCGTCCGAGGCACAATCCACTTCCCTCAGTTTGACCTTTAAAGATGCACAGTCCAGGACTTCCCTGGTGGCCCAGTGGTAAAGAATCCGCCTGCAAATGCAGGGGGCATGGGTTTGATCCCTGGTCCGGGAAGATCTCACATCCCACGGGGATCCCACATGCAACTAAGCCCTCAGGTAGGCCCATTGGGCCTGGTGCGTCTTCCACACAGTGGGCTCCCAGTGGACCCCACCAGAGCACAGAAGACTGAGGGTCCCCTGTGGCCCTTAACTGGGATGGTGGTCCCCAGGCATCACCCGCGCTTCCACAAGACATTGAAAATAACTAATGGGCTCTCGGAGGATCATCCCAGTGGAGTCTTTAGTGTGAGCAGACACTTTGGGAGCACGTCTCTCCAGCCCGAAACCATGGAACAGGTGGTTTGTTAGTGGTTCTGGATGTTTTATTTGAAGAGACTTTCTTAAAGATTATGTTGCGGTGAGTTGATTCAATATTAGCATAACCTCCTATCAGAGAGAGATAAAGACCAAATTGTAATTGGTTAAAAACATGGTTATCAGTGGCCTGTTCACCCCACAAATATTGACACTTCCAAGGCTGTGATGAAGTGGAAAGAGGCTGGTTTCATGGCAGACGGGGAATGCCATCTATGCTTAGCCCTTGAAGCATAGATGAACTGTTCAGCTGTGAAGGGCCAGCCCCTCAGAGACCCTGGCCAGCCCCTGGGGCCATCGCTACCATGGGAACACAGACGCTGATGGCCCTTGGTTTACACTCAGCCAGTCATGGGGCCAAGCGCTTAGAGGTCATGACCTAACTCTGTGCCCCCACCCCACTTCAATGTAGCGAGTCCCTCCAGTAGAGGGACCTGTCCTCTGGCACCAGAGCTCTGCACGTGAGCAAGGCCTCACCGGGTGGCAGAGTCCCCACAGGAAGCAGCCTGCATTCAGTAGTCCCTTCTCTGTAGCAGGAAGCTCAGCATATGAGAATCCCACCCAAAGTCACAGAGTTTGGGGGCAACTGGGATGCATTTTATTATTTATGTATCACGTGTGTATTGGTCATGCTGCACTCCACATGGGGTCTCAGTTCCCCGACCAGAGGTCAAGCCTGAGCCCCCTGCCTTGGAAGCCTACAGTCTCAACCACTGGACCACCAGGAAGGTCCCTAGGATGTACTTTAAATAATGTATCTTGAAAGAATTTCCAGTGTACCAAAGAATTATAAGGATAGTTCAAAGGATTCCTTTAAATCCTTCACCTAGATTCCTCAATTTTTAACTTTCTGCCATGTTCATGGTATCATTTTCTCACTAAATTACATCCTCTGAATTATTTACAAACTAGTTGCAGACAGGAGATCTCTTTCAGTTCAGTTCAGTTCATTTGCGTCGTTCAGTCGTGTCCTACTCTTTGCGACCCCATGAATCGCAGCACGCCAGGCCTCCCTGTTCATCACCATCTCCTGGAGTTCACTCAGACTCACGTCCATCGAGTCCATGATGCCATCCAGCCATCTCATCCTCTGTCGTCCCCTTCTCCTCCTGCCCCCAATCCCTCCCAGCATCAGAGTCTTTTCCAATGAGTCAACTCTTCGCATGAGGTGGCCAAAGTACTGGAGTTTCAGNTATTTTTTACTCTTATCAAAATTGGAAATTTTAGCATGGATATTCTCACCCCAGGGGTCAGCGAACTAAGGCTCACAGGCCAAGTCCAGCCCCTGCTGCCTGATTTTTCGTTTTTGCTTTGTTTTGCTTTGTTTGTTTGTTTTATTACAGCCTGAGAGCTGAGAGAGGCTTTGTCTTTAAATGGCCACATTTGAAGTTAGATGAGCACCGGCATTTGTCCTTCCATTTTGCCTCTCGGCCTGCAGAGCCCACTTGAAGGAAGCCTCGCTGGCCCCTTATACTGTCTGCCGGCTATTCTGGTTTTACCTGTTGTTTTGCTCACATTCTTTACAGCCATTTTTCTCCCTGTTCAGGATCCAGCCTAGACGACGTCACAGTTGCGTTCAGTCTTGTGGCACTGTCCACAGAGCCTCTGTCTCTGTATTTTACGATGGTAGAATTTTGGAAGAGTTCAAGCCAGTTGTGTGGTAGAAACTTCCTCCACCTGGGTGACCTAGAATTGGAAGCCGTATGTTTTTCTGAGGCTTGGATTTGTGTGGGTCTGAGGGTGTTCCTGGGACACGAGACTTCCGATCTTAAAACCAAAAAAGTTCCAGGCAGACAGGGATGAACTGGTCACCCTAGAGCCCGAGCTTCAAGTCCTAAGGAATTCTGGGGAAGATAAAAGGGCCCTCCCCCTGGGCTCTCCCTAAGACCTTGTGTTCTCAAAAGCTTCCCGCGGGTTTAAGGGAGAGCCCGATGAGCCGGGTGCTGGTTTAAGCGCCATTTCTCGGTTCATTGTCTGCTCCTGCGGCTCCTGACCTGCATTCCCACCCTCCGCCGCTTCCCGTCCCGCACCCCCGCCTCCCCGCCAACCCCGTCTCGCTGTCCTTGGTCCACGGATGCAGCTGAGACTGGCTGAGGACACTGCGCGTGGTCACTGGTCCTTCTCCTTGCTGGTTTCTAACTGCATCACGATTTAGCCCCTTTGCTGTTGATGGGCACGTAAGTCATCTAGACTTAGAGCCATTATGAACGGCCGGGCAGTGGGTGGCCTCGGGAGGGGGCGTCCGGGGCTCCTATAGCCACACGAGGCGGTGGGCAGCTCGGGGCAGACAGCAGCCCCGCTGCCTGGGGCCGATTCAGCAATGAGCTCGTCCCGCAGCCTCGCTCCCTCGGAGCATGGGCGTGCGGTCCCTATCGCAAGGCCCAGTGACCCTTCAGAGCCCCTGTCCAGTGGGAAGACAGACATGGAGGTGCTCAGATGCTGTGCTCTTTAGGGGAGCACCGGGGAGCTGGAATATCACAAAAAGGGGGCATGAATGGATGGAGGCACGGAGGACCTTTCTTGAGTATTTTATCCTGCTTTTTCAAGTTTGTATTTTTTCTCTCTCTCTCTGGAGTATGTTACAAATCCATTGTCCCCAGAGGGAAGGCTGGAAGGAGATTCTTGAAGCCTGTTGAGTCATGTAGGACCTGTCCTTTGGTCCTGTAATACAAAACTAGAAAGGGCCCCTAAACTCTCAAACAGACTTAAAATAAGTAAAAGGAGACCGGCTTTACTCAGCAGGTGGTAAACACATGACACAGGGCTTACAAGGAAAAGCTGTGCGTTTAAAAGCGACCTCAGTTCACGTCCTGGCTCCAGTCATCATTTAATAGCTCCTGTGACCTTGACAAGTTAAGTGGAATATCACAAAGGCTCTCTGAGCCTCAGTTTCCTCATCAGTAAAATGAAGACAAGAGTCAGCATGTGTTGCAAACTAACAGACACGTGCTCAGCATCCACAGAGAGCAGATCTATTATTGCCCTACTTGTCATGAGGATTGTCACTACTCTGAGATGAGGGTGGTGGAAACAGCAAGTCCTCAGAGGGCATCTCAGTGCGCCAATAAATGATGGTCCTCTAGCACAATGTGAGGAACGCCATAGAACGATTAGAATGTGCCCAAGTGATGGGAGGTCAAGGACACCGAGGAACCACTATATGGTCTTAGGAAATTTCCCTGGAGGCCGCTGTCATCCAGCTTCTGAGCTAGACAGACCAGGTGGACCTGACCTGATATTTTTAAGTATGTTTGCTTTTAATAAATTTGTTCTCTATCAGGGCTGTCTGTAGTTTGAGATGTTGGTGACTGCCTCCAGGGACAAGCTTCCTACTAAAGGGTAACTCTTCTGGGCGTGCTGCTGGGACGCCACGGGCCAGGGTGTGTTGAGATTAGCCCGCCAAAGCCACCATTTCTTAGAATACTTCCCATGGCATTTGCTCTGCGGTATTTTTAAATCCTCTGAGTTGTTCAGTCCGACCCAGAAATCCAGGTTCTGACCACTCTGCTGAAATATCAGAATTTTTCCTCTTTCCCCAGCTCATTCTGTGTGTCAGGCCAACTCGTCTCGTAGCTTAATAAGTCCAAAGCAAACATTTTACCTCGGGTATTTAGAGCGGGCAGATGGCGTCGCACGGGAAAGCAATGCCATTCATCGGTTTGTAGTTGATGCCTGTGTGCTGGGAATCTCAATTGCCCTCCCTCCCACTGGATGAGAGGGGTGGGTGTTGGAGAGAGAATGCCTGAGACAGACTCAGCGGCAGAGAAAGGCTGTGTGCAGAGGGGGCTGGTGGTGGCCCAGAGACAGCATGGGTTTTTTTTTTTTTTTTTTCCTTCAGCTTGGGTTGAGAGTCTCACAGACTTGACTCTGACCTTGGGCAAGTCACTCCCCTGCCCAGGCTGATTCCTCCCCTGCATGGCTGTGGTGGGCTACAGTCGTGATAAACCTCAAGGCCCGCACGGTGTCCGATGTGGTTGGTGTCGAAAAAATCTCATCCTGTCTTCATCTCCCCACTGAATAATAGTGAAGGGGGACTGTCTACACACAGAATAGTGAATACACGGCTGTGTCGCGGTCACAGGGTTTGGAGGGAGCTACTGGGATCCAGCTTTGGGCACAAGCAGCGAACACTGTCCGCCAGGTTCCAGGCGTTTCCTCTGTGGCTGACTCTGCGTATGTAGTAGCTCTTCTGACTCCCTCGCTCACCTGGTATCTGGGTTCCAGGGAACAACAGCACAGCTCACAGTTCATTAAGCAGAAAAAGGATGTGACAGGCTAAAACGTCTAGAAGGTTTGAGGCTACGACTGCCTTCAGGCTTGGCTAGGCCTAGGTGCCCCAGTCATGACATCAAGAACACGCCTCGCGCCTCCGCACCTTGAGGCCACCTTTCATTCTTAGGCAGTCTCTTCTTTTTGGGGGCAGGACGGACACTCCAGGCTTACGTCCTGTATCAGAAAAAGCTGTGTCTGTAGTCACAGCCAGAATCCTGGTGTCAGTCTTGCTGTCCTCCCAAGACCAACCCCTGAGGCCAAAGAGGGCGGTGCTCTAACTGGCAAGTCTGAGGCATGAGTTTCTCCTCTGGGCTCGAGGGAGGGGTGTCGGCCCCATCACAGACATCTGAGGGATGGACATTCTTTGCAGAGAAGATGAGGGTGCTGTGATCCAAAGAAAAGAGAGTAGGCGTGTGCAGTCACATCGCCAGATTCCGGTTCCGGAGCCTGTGTGGTGGAGACCGCTGTTTCAGAGGAGTGCAGTTAACCAGCGGCTTGGGCGTGAGAGGAGATGAGATGCATCCAGTATGGAAGCGCTGTGGGTGCCTGGGGGCTGCCGAGCATGTGGGGAAGAGTCTCAGCCCCTGGGAGCCTGGTGTCGGGGCCACCTGACACCTGGTGCCAGGGTGACCCCAGCTAAGTCGCTTCTCCGCCCCACCCGTCATTTCCCCAGAAACAGCAGCGAGAGTGGCGGCTGACCCGAGCCGTGTGTGTTGCTGTCAGGGTTAAGGGAGTGAGCCCGGAGCTATGCCTGGCACAGAGCGGGGGCTCGGATGCCTCCCCTACATGCTCGGCAGCCGCCCGGGCCGCTGTGGCGCTCCCATCCTGGGTGCCGTTGGCCTCCTCTCGCCCTCGAGAGCTCAGGCTTCCAGGGCCTGCAGGGTCCTCCCGCACTGTCCAGGAGTCAGGACCTCGCCGCGCCCACCCAGGCCAGGGCTGCAGCCCCCTGCGTTCCTGCACACGGCGTCTACTGGTCACGGTCTCCTGGCTCAGCAGCTGGGGAGGAATGGATGCCCCGGCCTTGTGCAGGCGCTGGGACTGGTGGCTGATCCAGCGAGTGGATGGTGGGGTGACTGGACTACTCGAGGGGGAGAGGAGCTTCTGGCCATTACAGGCATTGTGGTGCTCTGTGCCCATGTACTCTGCACTTTATTGTATTGATGTTGCAAGAAACAAGACTCGAGAGGAGAGAAACCATGAACTTGTAGGAAGATCAACTGGAAGATCAATCAATCGGCTGTTTCGCTGAGAGCCTGCCGTGGATCCCACCCCTACCCCAGGTCTAGAGGGGGTGGAAATCCTGGGGGCCTTTTCTCCCCACCATGGTGGGGTCCCGCCTGGAACCCGGGAGGGCTTATCCACGGGGACGGGTGGTGACTTGGAGCTGACGGGTGTGCTGGCCGCTGCCCCCGGGACGCTCGTTGCCATCGTGGCTGTGGGGCTGGCGGTGGGACTCCGGCAACCTTCCAGGGGAACCGCTGCTCTCTGACCGCTCCACCCGGACCCCCCACCCCGGGAAGACACCTTCAGAGCGGTGGTGGCCATATCGCGAGCCTGAGGGATCTGATCTCAGCCTTGCCGTGACTTCCTCCCAACTTCATAAAAACGTCAGTCACGCAGCCTCAATATGGAAATAACGTGCAGTGAGTTATTCTTCCACTACGTCATCCATAATGGAAGATCAGCCCGAGATGGCCCTGTATTTCTTCCCGCTCCCTAAAGTGTAATAAATTGAAAATTTTAAAGCTCGGCATTAATGCAGCTCATCAGCAGCATCCCTGGGCCTTCCCCAGGGGAGTCCATGAGCTGGGGTGATTTCTGGTGTTGCCTGTCCAGACCCAGTGAAACCTGGGCCTGCTTGACTTGCTTGCCTCTGGGGCCAGCACCCTCCCTCCAGCCATCCCAGTCTGCCAGGAAGCCTAAAACCCTTCCCTGGGACTGTGGTCCAGGCCCTGCCTCACTGGCCCCATGACCATGACAGCTTGGCCTCTCTGACACTCTCTTCACCTCTAAAATGGGGTTGGAAAGTCCTCACTTCTCAGGCTAGTGAGGGATGAAAGTGAAAGTGGCTCAGTCATGTCCAGCTGTTTGGGACCCCATGGACTATACAATCCATGGAATTCTCCAGGCCAGAACACTGGAATGGGTAGCCTTTCCCTTCTCCAGGGGATCTTCCCAACCCAGGGATCGAACCCGGGTCTCCCACATTGCAGGCAATTTCTTTACCAGCTGAGCCACTAGGGAGGCCGAGAATACTGGAGTGGGTGGCCTTTCCCTTCTCCAGCGAATCTTANATGGGTAGCCTTTCCCTTCTCCAGGGGATCTTCCCAACCCAGGGATCGAACCCGGGTCTCCCACATTGCAGGCAATTTCTTTACCAGCTGAGCCACTAGGGAGGCCGAGAATACTGGAGTGGGTGGCCTTTCCCTTCTCCAGCGAATCTTACCACCCCAGGAATAGAACTGGGGTCTCCCGCATTGCAGGCAGATTCTTTACCACCTGAGTTATCAGGGAAGCCCAGTGAGGCAACAGCAATCTCCACCGTTCCTGTTTTGGCATTGTCTCAGCGCCAGGCGCTGTGCTAAGCGTGCTCGGGTTTTTTATTCTGCACTGGCCCTGGGATGTGGCCAGCCCCATGGATAGGTGAGGAAGCTGAGGCGCGGTGAGCTCAGTGACTGGCTCTGACCCCACCCACGGTGCACCTGGCGCTGAGCGGGGCCGGCATGGCTTGGTTTCCTGCCGCTTCCGTTTGGTGTGAGCTTTCCTCCCAGGAAGGCTCTGGTCTCGATGTGTTTTCGCGGTGGACTCAGCATCCGAGTTCTGTCCAGTCTCCCTGGTTTGTCTCCCTGTCATTCTGCAGCCCCACCTGGCTCAGGTCACGTGACAGGACTGAGTGGCTTCCGTGGTCACAGCAAGCCTCTGGGCTGCATTCTCTGCAGGTGGAGTGCTCTCTCTATTTTAATCCATCCTGCTCTTTTCAGAGTGTGGCTTTCCATGAGGGGCAGCGGAGTACAGTGGTTAAGGGCTTGGGCGCTGGGGTTGGACCAACCAGGTTTCCCCGCTGCTGGCCGTGTGCCTGGGAGTGAGCCACTTCACCCCCATGACCTTCTGTTTCCTCCGAGGTCAGTCGGTCCTCACAGCGACACCTTTTCCCCCAGGGGCCTCGTGGGGCTATTGAGAAGCCAGGCAGATAGAGGCCAGGTACCGGACACCGCCCCCAGGCAACAGTAGCAGGTGTGCCCACTGATGCCTGAACCATCAGGAGCCAGATAGTCCCCTCTCCAGCCCGACAGGAGCTGAGACCGATGCCTGCAGCCCCATGTGCTGCCTGCGTGCCATCTCTGCCCGTCTCTGCCTGGGGATGGAGGAGCTGTCTCTTGTCTGGCTTGCTCCAGGGAGCCTGGGGAAAGGAAGGAGCATGTCAGATATGTGTGCATGCTCAGTGGATAAGTCGTGTCTGACTCTTTGCGATCCTGTGGACTGTAGCCTGCCAGGCTCCTCTGTCCATGGGATTCTCCAGGCAAGAATACTGGAGTGGGTTGCCGTTTCCTTCCCCAGGATATCTTCCCTACCCAGGGGTCAAACCTGTGTCTCCTGCATTGGCAGGTGGATTCTTTATCACTGAGCCACCAGGGGACAGAAAATACAGCCTTCCCTTGGGGGTTCTGAGGGCCGGCGGCAGCATGTTGATGAGACCCTCCTTCAGCCAAAGGCGGGGCTCAGCAGATGGGAACTGCGTCGTCTGTGGGCTCCACTCACAGTGACTCTCCCTTGCCTCCTGGACCTGGGCCGAGCGACTTGGCCTGGCAGGCCCCTGCCAGACACCCCCTTCCGCTGCTAGTTATCTGACATCGTCTCCCATGCTGGCCCATCTGCTCCTGCCTGCCCGTTTCTTTTGTTTCTTGTATGCTGCCCTGTGTAGACCCTTCCATTTCTCCCCACTTCCTCTCTGATTGAAGCACTCCACCAACCTCTTGCTGAAGGACCACAGCAGCATCCTCTCTGGCTGCCCTGTTGCTAATTTTGTCCACAAAAGTGCATCCTCCCATGGCAGCCAGAGGGAGATCATGCCGCCCTCTTTAGAGAGTGTGGTTTTCCTGCAGACTGAAACAAACCTGAGCATGGCAACCTGGCTCACTCCTCAGCATGGCCGCCTCCTGGCCCTCCCTGTGAGGCTGACCAGCTGTCAGTTCAGTTCAGTTCAGTCGCTTAGTCGTCTCTGACTTTATGACCCCATGGACTGCAGCATGCCAGGCTTCCCTGTCCATCACCAACTCCCAGAGTTTACTCAAACTCATGTCCATCGCGTTGATGATGCCATCCAACCATCTCATCCTCTGTCGTCCCCTCCTGCCTTCAGTCTTTGCCAGCATCAGGGTCTTTTCCAGTGAGTCAGTTCTTCGCACCAGGTAGCCAAAGTATTGGAGTTTCAGCTTCAGCATCAGTCCTTCCAGTGAACACCCAGGACTGATCTTTAGGATGGACTGGTTGGATCTCCTTGCAGTCCAAGGGACTCTCAAGGGTCTTCTCCAACACCACAATTCAAAAGCATCAATTCTTCGGCACTCAGCTTTCTTTCTAGTCCAACTCTCACATCCATACATGACCACTAAAAAAACCATAGCCTTGACTAGATGGACTTTTGTTGGTATGACCAGCCATACTGGCTGCCTTTCTGTTCTGCAGCACCAAGCTCCTTGCTGTTCCTGCCTCAGGACCTTTGCACTTCCTGTTGCCTCCATTCAGAGAACCTTCCCACTGAAAGCTCCACCTGGCTATTTCTTTTGCATGTTTTAGGTGTTGCATTAAGTGCCTCTCCTTAACGAGGCCTCTGATTTGTGCCTGAATTGAGGACTGGCTTTGCCCTGCCAGCCTGCAGAGAAGCCCTCCACCCCACCACCCCCTTCCCTGCCTTCCCAGAGGCCCCGGAATCACCTGCGGGGGAGATGAGCCCACGCCTGATTTCTCATTTCCCCTGTCGATTATGCTCTTAACATCGCCAGTTACCTCCCCTGCTCCACATGATTTTTCTCAGTGTGTCTCAGTCCCTCCCAGTTGCTGAGGTAAATGGGCCACCGAGCCCTCCCCACCCAGCCCAGCATGGGGCTCTGCTGCAGAAACACACTTTCTTTACAGCCTTGAGGATGGAGCTTTGGGGAACTGTGGCTGCTGGCAGGGCGTGGGGCTGGGATTAGAGGCACCGGGCCAGAAAGCTGCGGGAGGAGGCTGGGGCCTTGGTTTCCCAGCTGTGCGCTGGGGGTATTAGCGGCACACACCTCCCAGGTCTGCCCCAGGACTGACAGGTGATACTGGAACGAAGGCAGCCTGCCCACTCTCCAGCTCCAGTGTCGTCATTGTGACGCTAACGTTGGGCTGAGCTTCTGGACGTGCTGAGGAAGACGAGCGTGGTCTCAGGCAAGCCTTTCCCCACAGAGACCCCCTTGGCCAGCTGTCCTTGGGGTGTCCTCTGACCTGGCCCCCCCATTTTCCTTACTGTAATCAATGGGGCCTCTTCGCTGGGTGGCCTCGGAGCTGATTGTGTGCATGCCATTTCAGTAGAAGTCTAGCTTCCTTTTTCTTCCCCCTGTCTATTGGCACCAACCTTAATGTCATTTACTATTTTGGAGCAACCGTGGCCTGGCAGTTGAGAAAGCAAGCTGGTCTGGACAGTTCAAGTGGTGTCTTTGCTCCTTGCAGCTGTGTGACTCCAAACAAGGCTCCAGCCCTCTCTGAACCTTAAGTGCTTGCCTTCAGTGATTTATAAGGCAGTTTTCTGCTCAGAGATTCTAGGGTTCAGAAACCAGGGGGATGCTCAGTCGCAGAACAGACTTAGGGTTTGTGCACAAATGTGGTTTCTCCAGTGGAAAACATTTGTCCTCTGGGGCCACAAAGGTCCTTGTACCCACCCCCTTGGCCCCACTGTGCTAGCATAGGGGGCCTGCTGTGTGCAAGTAGACAGAAGGAAGAGAAAAGAAAGGTCGAGAAAGAGAAACTTGAAGTCAGCGGCTCTTAACCTTCAGGAATCTAGTGAAGTCATGTACCAGGAGGTGCTCACACATAGACTATTCTGCATACCATTTAAAAGGGGTTCACAATTCTGATTAAAAACATCTGCTTGGCAAGTGCCCACTGACTGAACTATGAGCACCTCCTCTAGGAAGCCTTCCCGGCCCCCATCCTGTGTTCAGGGTCGTCATGCCCTCCTCCCTGTACCCTCAGAGGGGCTGTCATTACCTGTCCCTTCCTTTCTCCCCCGTGGGAGGGCAGGGGCCACCGCGACTGTTCTGTGTGTGCCAAGTGCTGAGTGGGTGGCAGCAAATACCCACTGAATGGGTGGGGGCTCGCCCCTGGCGCTAAATCGGGGGTGGCCTGGCCTTACTTTCTGGGGCAGGGCTTCGTCAGTGTTGAGTGGGCTTGGAACCCGGCCGCCTCTACTGCACACAGCTCTGCTGCCCCCTCTGTGAGTTGAAGAGCCAAGCCGCAGGCCTGCCTAGTGTGCACACATGCGTGACATACCCACAGGAGGCGTTGACACAGCTGTGGCCTCCCTTTCAGATAGATACTCACTCACCTGACACGCCCACGGGCAAGCCTCCCTGCTGCTCATCACCCCCCCCCCCCAACCCCGCCCGCAGACCCTCTCCTGCCCCTCCTACCTCACCTGCCCTCGTCCTGCTCCGCCAGGCAGACGAGCAGCTGTACCGGCTGCAGTTTGAGAGGGCGGACCTCCTGAAGCGCATTGATGAGGACCAGGACGACCTGAACGACCTCATGCAGAAGCACAAGGACCTCATTGCTCAGGTAGTGGCCTTGGGCAGAAGAAGGCTTGGCGGCCTGGGGCGGGTAGGCGGGGACAGTGAGCAGGCGACTCAGTCAGGCCACTCTCTGGTCTCAGGACCTTGGAGGATAAACCACAAAGGTAAATAGGAATCATGACTCAAACTTACTTTTGTTCAAGATGGACATTTATTTGTTGATTTACAAAAGCAGTAAATTAGTACGCCCATTATAAATACTGTAAAAGAATAAATACCTGTGGAAAATAGAAAGCAAGGAGCCCTCCTCCCCTCTGGAATCCTCTCTGGGGATAGTCACATCCAGCCATTTGGCTCAACTCTTTCTTAAGGACTCTCCATTGCCTCATTTAGTCTTCAGACAGACCCTATGTAGAGGGTCTCAGCAGAGACCATCAGCCAGCTTTACAGATGGGGACACTGAGGTGCAGAGAGGTTCTGCGGCTTGCTATGACTGGAATCCGTGTCTGGAACCCCAGTTACCTGACCTCAAACAGTACTCTTCCCTCCGAATTCTGGCCCTAGTGCCGCAGCCGTCTCGTTCCGTCTGGGCTCTCAGGGCGTATGATAAGGTGCT
This sequence comes from Oreotragus oreotragus, assembly GCA_006410675.1. Classification (NCBI taxonomy): domain Eukaryota; kingdom Metazoa; phylum Chordata; class Mammalia; order Artiodactyla; family Bovidae; genus Oreotragus; species Oreotragus oreotragus. Next base: position 120,660 of record SJYX01000648.1, on the reverse strand, counting down.
GGACAGTTGACCGAAGCTGTGGGCTATGGCGTGGGAATGAACTGCTCTCGCTGAGATGCTGGGGGGATGTGAGGGGCCCTTTAGAACTAGCTGTTGTCATAGACACTCTGTGATGTGCACATATCTGTGGGTGGGAGAACAAGGGACTTCCAGCAGAGCCTGTGGTCTCAAGATGACACTTTTCATCTCACCAGTCTGCTGCTGACATTGGGCAGATCCAGGAGCTGCAGCTGCAGCTGGAGGAAGCCAAGAAGGAGAAGAACAAGCTTCAAGAACAAGTATGTGCTCACAGCTGCCGTGTAGTGGGGGAGGGCCACGGGAACTGCTCTTCAGTCACTCGTTGTTCACTCAGCTTCAGTCACATGGCAGATGAATTGAGGACCGTCCCAGAAGACACACACACACCACTGCCCCTGCTTATTCACACCCATAGACACACACACACACGTACTGCCCCTGCTTGTTCACACCCAGAGACACACACACACCACTGCCCATGCTTTTCACATCTGTAGACACACACACACACATGCACACACACTGCTGCCCGTGCTTATTCACACCCATAGATGCTGCACGCAGTGAGGCCTATCAGACATTCAGAGCAGGATTTCTCCCCCTGAGAAGTGGCTCCAAGGAACAAGGCTGGTCAGTGCAAGACAGAATCACCAGCTTCTGTGAAACTTCCTTTGAAGTCCTGATTTCTCCTAAGTTGCCTAAATTCCCCTCATTACCTAGTGAGTTGCTACCATCCATGAAATTCTCAAAGCTCTCTTAGAACCCACATATGTGCCCGCTTAGAGCAGCTATCAAAGTGACCTGGTTTCCAGCAGTACCTGTGGGCACAGAATGACCACAAGCAGAACAAAATAATAGCAGGAGTGGCCATTTGCTGGTGCTTACTATGTGCAAGGCATTAATCTCCTTCAGTCTTCACACATGGGAGTGAGCACACAGGGTCAGGGAAACACGCTGACCTTCCCAGACTCAGCCAGCGAGACTGGGGAGCCAGCTTTGGAACTCCAGGATAGCTGCTTGGCTCCCAAACCTACTCTCAGTAGTGTCCTTGATGCGAAAGCTTTGCTGCCCTCAGACCCCAGGGCAAGAGCCGGAGGTAACAGAAGCACTGGCTGAAAGCTGAAGGCAGGGGAAGGGGTGGGGTCAGGGGGCGGGGCCTCAGCCTGGATCTGGCAGTTTGCGCCTGCGCACCTGAGCCGAGAAGGAGCGGTGTGGAGGGCCCCGACCCAGGACTCAGGCTGCCGCGTGGGTGCGTCCCCAGCTGCAGGTGGCCCAGATGCGCATCGAGTACCTGGAGCAGTCCACCGTGGACCGGGCCATCGTCAGCAGGCAGGAGGCGGTCATCTGTGACCTGGAGAACAAGACAGAGTTCCAGAAAGTGCAGATCAAGAGATTTGAGGTACCAGTTGGCGTGTAAATATTGCCCAGACCTAGAGCTGTGCAGGCTTTTGTGCCGGCTCCACCCTTCCCCCACCCTCCGTCTGTCCTGTATGCCTCTGTCTGTATCTGTATCACTCGCCCACCTCCCATCTGAGTTCCCTCCCTCCCTCCTTCCCTCAGTCTCCCCAGCCCACTAGCTGCTCATCCACCCGGCCTGTCCGCCTCCTCCATCCCCATCTCCATCTACCTTCCCCCTTCCATTTGTTCTGCTTCCTTTTTCTTTTTTCTTCGCTTCCTCTATGCTTTTCTCCCCTTTAGACCTTGATCCCTCTGTCTATCTTTTTATCCGTTGATCCTCTTCTGCCCATCTTCACCCCCCCGCGCATCCACACAGGCATAGGACACTTCTTTTGTAGCTAGTGTCAGGCTTTGTTTCAGGAGCATGAAAGACAGATGCTGCTTCCTAGAAGCACAGAGCTTTGTAGGAGATGTGGGTGCAGAGTACATCATGAGAAATGCTGGGCTGGAAGAATCACAAGCTGGAATCAAGATTGCTGGGAGAATTATCAATAACCTCAGATATGCAGATGATACCACGCTTATGGCAGAAAGTGAAGAGGAACTAAAAAGCCTCTTGATGAAAGTGAAAGAGGAGAGTGGAAAAGTTGGCTTAAAGCTCAACATTCAGAAAACGAAGATCATGGCATCTGGTCCCATCACTTCGTGGGAAAAAGATGGGGGAACAGTAGAAACAGTGTCAGACTTTATTTTTGGGGGGGCTCCAAAATCACTGCAGATGGTGACTGCAGCCATGAAATTAAAAGACGCTTACTTCTTGGAAGGATAGTTATGACCAACCTAGATAGCATATTCAAAAGCAGAGACATTACTTTGCTGACTAAGGTCCGTCTAGTCAAGGCTATGGTTTTTCCAGTAGTCATGTATGGATGTGAGAGTTGGACTGTGAAGAAAGCTGAGTGCTAAAGAATTGATGCTTTTGAACTGTGGAGTTGGAGAAGACTCTTGAGAGTCCCTTGGACTGCAAGGAGATCCAACCAGTCCATTCTAAAGGAGATCAGTCCTGGGTGTTCTTTGGAAGGAATGATGCTAAAGCTGAAACTCCAGTACTTTGGCCACTTCATGCGAAAAGTTGACTCACTGGCAAAGACTCTGATGCTGGGAGGGATTGGGGGCAGGAGGAGAAGGGGACGAAAGAGGATGAGATGGCTGGATGGCATCACCGACTCGATGGACATGAGTTTGAGTGAACTCCAGGAGTTAGTGATGGACAGGGAGGCCTGGCGTGCTGCGATTCATGAGGTCACAAAGAGTTGGACACGACTGAGCAACTGAACTGAACTGAAACACCCATAATAACGAGAGAGGTCTGTGGAGAATGGAAGACTTTTCAGGCTAGGGAATCAAGGACGTTTCCAGGCGGATGTTTCCAGGACTTGGATGGTTAACGGTGGGGTTCAGTGACTGTCTTCACTGTTGGCTCTGTACACCAATGGCATGGGACATTTGCAGAGGCCATCACCACTGCCAGAACCTTCTCTATCAGCTGCTCCACTTGATGTTCATCGCAGCCCCTGGGGCAGGTGGGAGACAATGAGAAGATGGCCCTGGAAAGGTCGAGTCATTCAAGATAAAGCAGGTAGCATCAGGGATAAGAGGAGACTGGCTCCCGACCTTTGCTCCATTCTGGTCTCAGGTTCTCATCTCCCTATGGCCAGCTGGCTCACCCACAGGTTGACCATGTCTTTGGTCAATGGAAGGCTACTCTTCTCGCTCTGAAACATTTTCTCCTGACCCTCTGTTGGGCATCTGCTCTCTAGGAAAGCTGCTCTGCTTGAAGATCAGAGAAAAACTTTCTGCCTTGACCCTCCATGGTTCTCAGAATTGCTCACGGGATCCCTCGGGGCATAATTGTCTCTGCAGGTCTCCATGGAACTGTGATCTATGATATTTTAAATGACTGAATATGTAATATTGAGCTGCATCACATACAATTTTTTGCTTGATTCTAGCAGCAGCAGAAAAAAAAAAACCATGGTAGAATAACTTGAAACGGCAGATTCTGTCTCCAGACTCACCTTTCCTCTGACATCACTGTTGGAATTTAGCAGAGCCCCAGGTCCTGGAGATGGGATACCTTGGGGACACAGTTTGGGCACTCTTCTTATGACCCTCCTGTTGCCCTTTGAAACTGTTACTAAACTCCAATTGAATGGGAAAAGAGGAAACAAGTTGTGAAGCTTTTCTTTCAGACCAGCATTCAGTCTCTGATCTGGAAAGGGGCTCAGAATCCTTAGCAGGGACCTCAGATCTTCACGCAGGCTCTATTTTATGTCAACACTCGAGTATTTGCCCACCAGAATCGATTGTTTCCAGACTTGTTGGCCATGAATTTTGCAGCCCCCGCTGTTGGGTTAAGGTCTTCAGTGATGCCCACAGCTCTTTTCTCTCTCTTCAGAGTTTCATCGTGTGCTTCTGGCTTTTCCACACACACACACAAAGAAGAATGCCATAAAGAATGAGAGCTGAGGCTCATGGGAGATGACTTGCTCAAACCTCCTTGTTTTACAAATCGGAAAACAGTAACCCACCTTGGGGAAGGGGTTTGGACCCACCTCTCCCTCTCCTCCCTGCCGGATGTCTTCTCCATGGCACCACTCCACCTTCCAAACCACCAGCTGAAGGAAGGCTGCTATAAATATTAATTCCTAGCCCTTACCCAGCACATAGGATGTGCTGGGTACTGAGCCAAGCCTTCTGTATAACTTAATGTGTTCAACTCTCACAGCATCCCTGAGACATAGGTACAGGCATCCCTGCCTCTCAGAAAGGTTAATGACCTGTCCAGGGTCACACAGGCAGATAGGTAGAGGTAGGGTTTGAACCCAGAACGTGAACACTGCCTTCCAGAGTAACAGCTCTCATTTTCTACATTTCCTTCAATTTTGTACCAGAAATCATGGTTCTTACCCCAGCTGCTTCATTAAAACGCGCAGAGACTCAGCAGAGGGTTTCTGTTCCTGGAGCACCCCTCTCCCCCGGCCCCAGTGCCGGGCCCCAGACCTCTAACTCCAGGCTGGGCGTGTGCTCTCTGCCCGGGCTGCAGGCGCTGGTGATCCGGCTTCGGGACAGCCTGATCAAGATGGGCGAGGAGCTCTCGCAGGCGGCCGCAGCCGAGTCCCAGCAGCGGGAGAGCAGCCAGTACTACCAGCGGCGCCTGGAGGAGCTTAAGGCGGACATGGAAGAGCTGGTGCAGCGGGAGGCCGAGGCCAGCCGGCGGTGCCTGGCGCTGGTGAGTGCCATCCTGGAACTGGGGTTCAGGAGGGGAGCCTGGAAGGGCCTCAGGCGCAGGCTTCTGGGGACTTGGTGTAAACCGGAAGCAGGGAAGAAACTGGAAGGGGTGGGCTGCGAGCCGACCCTGCCACTGGCCCCAAACTCCAGGGGCGTGTCCAAAGTGAGTCAATGCCGTTCGTTCCTGCAGGATGGCGTCCAGCCAGCTTTGTGTCTCAGGCTCCGAACTTTCTCTTCCTGCCTCACACTTTCTCCTCCAGAGGCAGGGCAGCCTTGTGCAGAGGAGAGACTCAGCATTTATTAAATTTCTCTCTTGCATACTCCTAAGACCCATAATACCACGTAATCGTCATAACCATGCCAAGTCAGAATTATTATCCCCCTTTACAGATGAGGAAACTGAGGCTTGACAGAACAGACTTGTCCAGGTCATACCTAGTAAGCATGAGAGCTCTTCCTGGGCTGTTAACAACCACCACAAAGATAAAAGACAAAAGCAACTGTGCTAAGCCCACCGCTTATTAAGCACTGGCCAGGTGCCAGGTTCTGAGTTAATCCTTTCTCATTTAAATCTCCGCGCAATCCTGTGAGGCAGGTACTGATCTTATTGCCATTTTCAGATGGGAAAACCGAGGCTCGGGGACACACACGTGTCAAACTGAGGCCCAGAGTGGTACATTCACTTGCTCAAGGCCACACACAAGTGGCCACACACAAGTAAGACGTTAAACTCAGTTCTGCCCAGCTCTGCAGTCTCCGCCTTTATTCAGTGAGCCGTGCTTGTCCCCTGCTGTGGTCAGGCTACATTTTAAATGGCATTTCCTTCCCATTGGGAAGGTTTCTCCGTAGTCGATTACATTTTCACAAGGACAGTTTCCTGCAGGGATCACAGAGCACCTGAGACAGCCTGCTCCTCTTCTCCCTCAGGAGCCCAGCTGTCCCCCAGCCTCCAGGTTTCCACTCGCGTGGCCGGTGAGGTACCCGGCACCCCCTTGACCCGCCACCACGCACCTCCTCTGAAACAGCCCGTATGGCACGGTGCTTGGGCCCAGAGGGCTCGAGATCGCCGTCATCATCTCCTTCCTGCCTGGTCCACTCTGGGGTGTGACAGATCTCACCACCTGTGCTCCTGCAGCAAGCACATTTCTCGGGCCCCTGCCTCCCGCGGCCGGTGTCACTCCCATCAGCTCTGCCCTTGACAGGCCAGCAGCCCGCCTGTCGTGTGGGGAGGCGAGGCTCCGCACAGAGACCCAGGTTCCCAGACAGAATCCGAGCCCTGTGACTGGCAGCTCCTCCACTCCACCTCGCCCCCGGTGTCCGCAGGAGCGGGTGAGGCTCTCTCTTCCAACTGACAGGCTAACTTCCTTGTGGACTAGCCCTGCTTCTCATGCAGCCCAGCTCCCCTCCTGCCAGCTCTGGCTGGACTCAGACAGCATCCCGGCTTTTCCCTTCTGATGTCTTCCTTAACTGGCCACACACCCAGGCTTTCCAATCGCGTCAGGTGGCGGTTTTCCTCCTCTCGCCTCTGCTCTTTTTCTCTTTCCCTCTTGTCCTGTCCTCTCCTTTCTGCTCTTCCTAACTTCCCTCTGTGCACCCCTATTCCCCGGAACATGACTCCCATTTCCAGGGACATCGTATACTTAAGCTCTGTAAGGGCCCTAAAAGACGGCAGAGGTTATAGTGCAACCCCCATATACGGATCGAAACTCTAAAGCACAAAGCTTGCCCGTTTGCTGGTTAGACCTGCATTTTCTCTGGTTTTCTTATTTCAAGATTCTGGATGAGCTTACCAAGGCTGAACTAGCCTTTTCATTTTGTTGTCTTTGGGGTTGGGTGGTGTACTAGTTTTCTAGGGCTGCCTTGGAAATTTACTCCAAACTGGGTGGTCTGTTTATTTATTTAATATAAATTTATTCCTTTTAATCGGAGGCTAATTACTTTACAGTATTGTAGTGGTCTTGCCGTACATTGACATGAATCCGCCACAGGTGTACATGTGTCCCCATCCTGAAGGTCCCTCCCCCCTCCCTCCCCGTGCATATGTATTCGACTGCATTGCGTCTTAGTTGCAGCTCCCAGGATCTGTGGTCTTTGTCATGGCACGCAGGGCCTAGTTCTCTGACTAGGGATTGAACCTGGGCCCCCTGCACAGGGAATGCAGGCTCTTAGCCACTGGACCACCAGGGAAGTCCTAACTGGGTGCTTTAAACCGAGAGCAGTTTATTCTCTCACAGTTCTAACGGCCAAAGTCTGAAATCAAAATATTGGCAGGTCCACGCTCCCTCTGATGGTCACAGGGTAGAATTCTTGTTTGCCCTTCCCAATTCTGGTGGTTCTAGGTGGTTCTTGGCATATGGCTGGGTCACTCCAGCCTCTGCCTCTGTCTTCACATGGTCCTCCTCCTGTGCGTGTGTGTCTCAGATGCCCTTCGGCCTTTTCTTCTAAGGCCACCTGTAACTGGATTTCAGGCCCACTCTAAATCCAATCTGATTTCATCTCAGGTCTTTACCTTAGCCATATTTATAAACACGCTTTTTCCGCATAAGGCTGTGTTGACAGGTTCTGGGAGGAGGTAACTCTCAGGGGGCCCCCCTTCCAGCCCCTCCAGAGGGAGGGTGTGTTACTGCACAACCAGCTGTTGCTGCAATGATTCTGTGGGGGCAGGGCACACAGGGACAGCATCAGGCCACAGGGCTGTCCTAATAGGGGATGTCCCCAGCTCACCAACCCACCTGCCTTCTTACAGGCACCTTGCCTTTGAGCCCCAGGATAGATATTTCCACTGGGGGAGGAGATGATGTCATATTTCCTCATGTCCTCATTTATCCATTTACTGAACACCAACTCTGGGCATGGCACGCAGATGGCATTGGAGGGGAGGGACAGGGAATCACACGGTCCCTGCTTTTTGTAGAAGCTGACGATGTGGGCAGAGCACTGCTGCTGGGAGAGTTGGGTGAGGGGAGTTCTCAGAGGAGCCCTGTTGCCGAGGCCCCTCCCATTGGCGTGGTGTCCTGGCGCTCTGCCCGGCGTCCAGGAGATGGCACCTCACCCTTCAGGCTTATGGCTGTGCCACCAGTTTGCCTTCTTCCCTTCCGCCTCTTAAGACAAGGGAGGGCCGCTCTGTGGTGTGTGTTCTTGATGGACTTCACCCGCGAGGCAGTCAGGGTCCCGGTTCTTCCGTTCTCTGAATTGATACATGTCCTCAGTTTTTACTCCAGGCCAAACCCAGGGCTGGATGTGGGGAACCAGCAGGGAACAAGATGGACCCCCCTCCCCCAAGGAGCGCATACCACAGGGAGAAACGCCGCCAAGCCTATTACTTGTGTATTTTCTACGTTTCTCTGTGGTGGTGGCTCTGAACTTTCGCGGGAGAGCAAAGGATCCGTGTGCTGGTATCTGGAGGATCTTACAAGGCCAGTTGGCATCATGCTCCTGCTCACAAGTCATTTTCTGTGAGTAACCACTGCCCTCTTCTATCTTGAAAGTTCAAATCTCCCTGAGAGGGATAATGAATTTCTGAACTCCCTGAGCCAAGCATTCATTCATTTGTTCCCTGAACACACATTGATTGGGTCACTCTGGGCTTTGGCTCTTTGCAGATGTCATCTTTTTTTTTTTTTTTAAAGTTCATTTATTTGGCGCCTGCCAGAGCTGTGTTGTGGTGCACAGGACCTTTAGTTGAGGCAAGCAAAGGCTTAGTTGCAGCAGGTGGGATATAGTTCCCTGACCAGGGATCAAACCCCGGCCCCCCTGCATTGCAGCCGCAGAGTCTTAGTCACTGCACTGCCGGGGAAGTCCCAGATGTCACCTTCTTTCATGCTTCCATCACCCCAGCAGGTGAGGATGCGCAGTGCAACCCCAGGGCCGCAGAGTCGGGTGGCAGAGCTGGGGTCAGCTTCCCTGCATGACCAGCTCAAAGCTCTCACTGGGACAGCTCGCTGCCCTCCCAACCCACCCCTGCTGAGAGATGGTCTCTCTGCTGCCGGAGACCCCACAAAGGAACCCGCATCCCGGGCTGTGGCGAGAAGCGGGAAGGATGTTGATGGCTCTGCCCTCCGCTTTCCTTCCCGCCTGTCCCAGCCTGTCCCATTTGTCACTGCCGGTGTTGGTTTAAAGGGCCGTGAGTTGTTTCGTGTGAATGATTTACACCCCTGGCCGGTGCACCGGCACGTCCAGATCAGGATCAATTACCCCGCCAATGGAACTTCTCTCCCCAGAAAAAAGAAAAATGAGGTTTTGCCATTAATTTTCGTAAATGTACTATTTCTGGCGACTGCAGGAGCCATTATGGAAAAAAGAATATTCTGGCTGTAAATCATTCAAGTCCCTTTGTCATTGGGGTGGCGAGACAGCTCATCTGTGGATTTATGTCCTGTTGTTTTTCCATAGTTAACAGAGCTCGGGCAAAACCACCTCAGCCCCAGGACAGTGTAGCCAAGGGAGGTCAAGGGCGACTGAGAGAACTGAGGGTGCCTGGAAGGCCGGCCCTCTGCTGGCCTCCAGCCAGACGCACTGGCTTTGCAGGCTGCGCCTTTCGGGCTTACTCTCCATGACTCGGGTCTGACACTGTAGTCTTAACTTCCCCTTCAGCCTTGTGCTCTTTTACGAGCTGGCGCCGCTGCTCACTCTCAGCTCATCCCCCAGTGACCCAAGCTAGAAATCACAGTGGCCCTTCTTTCTCCGGCCCACACAGATTAATGGCCACGCCTGCTGATTTTATCCTATTGAGGTAGTTTTCAAATCCACCCACTCATGTTCCTACCCTATGTCCTCTGTCTGTTTTAATCTGCAACCCCCCTGGACAAGGCCTGTACAGTTACCTTGTATCTTGGCTCCCCACTGTTCCTGTATGCTTGCTCCTCCCTGCAGATCCTTCTAGAAGGGGCACGTCTTTACTGTGTTACTCTTCTGCTAAGACATCTTCCGTGGCGCTCCTGCACTGCCTTCAGAACGGAGCCCCAGCTTCTTCCGAGAGGTCGAGCCTCTGTAGGCTTCTCTGCCTTTGGCTGTCGGCCTCTTGCCACCTCGCGTGATCTGCTCGAGCAGGAAGGCCCCTATGTCAGGCTGTTTCTTGNATGGCACTTTACCTCCACGATCTCTCTCTGTAAGACCCACAACTCCAGTCTAACCCTGAGAAAAATATCAGACAAATTTCAATAGAGGGGTCTCTAACAAAACATCTGACCAGGAAGCATCAAAACTTTCAGGTCATCAAAAACAAGGACAGTGTGAGGGGCTTCCCTGATGGTCCAGGGGCTATGACTCCACACTCCCGATGCAGGGGGCCCAGGTTTGATCCCTGTCAGGGAACTAGATCAACATACTGCATCAACTAAAGAACCCACATGCTGCAACTAAAAAGAACCCATGTGCTGCAGCTAAGACTGTCACAGCCAAATAAATAAATAGAAAAAGAAAAATCAAGGGAAATCTGAGAAACTGTCAAAGCCAAGAAGAGCCTATGGAGGCAGGATGACTAAATGTTACGTGATATCTTGGGCAGTATCCTGGAATAGAAAAAGACATTAGGTAAAAACTCTAAAAGTCTGAATAAACCATGGACTTTCGTTCATAATAATGAACTTGTGTTGGTTTGTTCATCATAACGAATGCACAACGCTAATGTGTCATAGGGGGAACTGCGCAGGTGGGAGGGGGTGGTGTGGAGCTCTCTCTACTATTTGCTCAGTTTTCCTGTAAATCTGAAACTGTTCTTAAAAAAATGAAGGTTATGAATTAAATAAAGTCTATTCATTAAAAAGCACAGGCACACCATGAGCACTTTGGATCTGATAATGTGGGTTTATGTGCTTGATTTACTAATACAACTTTTGGCTGCATGACCTTGGACAAATGATTTTAACCCCTTTAAGCCTCTGTTTCATCTTTTGCAGTGGAGGACTTTTCAACTCACTGGGTTGTTTGGAGAATAAAAGAAGACATTGCCAATGAAGGGCTTGGCACAATGCCTGGCACAAACGTGGTGCTCATTAAATGATAAGGGTTATTATAGGCCGATATTCACATATACATGTACTGGAGTTATTGTGGGGGTGGGTTTTTTAATTATTCTATTGCATTATTTTTAAAGCAACACTGTTGTTTAAAAAATTGTCAACCAGTACCGTTGCCTGCAGAAACAGTTTTTTGTGTTCAGGCCCAAAGCGCTAATTTTATAATGAATTATGTGGACGTTAGACTTATAGATACTTGCCTTTGAGGTTGAGTTGGGACTTGGGTGGGGGCTCATTATTTATCTTTTTGAAGTCTGGGCTTCATTTTTCCCAGGGATTCAGTTTCCCCACCTACTTCATCCACTGTGCTCAAGGGTCTGTGGGAGGTGATGAGTATGTCCATAGATAGGCCAAGAGGGTCTCTGCAAGACAGGCGATTGAGACCCCTGACATTCATCTTTGAGGTTCAAAGCTATGGAAAGGCTTCTGATGGGAGAGGGCATGTGACGAGAGGCTCCTCCTCCAGAGAGGGGATCTAGCCTGGGGATCAGGGCACAATACTATGGGAGGGGAGGGTGACCAGAGTGCCATTTCTGGGCACAGCCCCTTCTGGTCCAGCCACTGGAGTCACATCCTTCGGCACAGAGACCCCTAGTGGCGCACGCCGCCAGGAGGCTGGAACTCCTGCCCATCCCACACCGACAAAGGCTGACCGGACAGGTCTGAGCTACCGGCGTGATGGGCACCAAAGACAAAACCAGACACAGTCCTGGTTTCCTGGGTGGTGGGTGGGAGTTCCTGACACAGTACATGGGGTTCAAGACACCTTGCTGCAGAGTCTGCTTCTACAGAAAAGCCATGTGGTGACAGCTGCAGCTGAGGCCATAGTCAGATTTCCTCATTTCCTCTTCTAGAAGATAGTACTCAGGTCTTACCTTCTGGACCAGGTGGGCCCTGGACCACTTGCTCATAACAGAAGGGCCACTGGGAAGGACTTTTTCAGAAGATCCTCTAATTTGGCCATTAAGAGATATGTGACCTTATTTTTTGCTTGGAGGTTGAGAAATGGACATAATGGTTACCTGCACGGATTTCTATACACACAGATCTTTTTTACACATTTATAAACATGCAATGTATGCATACAGGAACAGATACATATACACATACTTACACACATACATCCACAGACATATATATACATGTACACACATAACAGAGAAACACTGCACACGCACACATGCCTACACACACATCCACACACGCACACATACTAGACATAATACACACAGGTGCCCTCGCATGCTGCCCACTCTGCTTTATTTTCTCGGCAAGAAAAGTTCTTGCCTTTTTTTGCACTCAGCTTTTCTTTCCAAGTCCTGGATTCATGGAAAGGGCTTATAGCAAGAAAGAGGGGGATGGAGAAGGAGCTGGGGAGTGGCAGGCCATGCGGAGAGAAGCTAACTTGTTTCTGCAGTTGACAGATGGGGTGAGGACCAATGACACAGTGGGTATTAAAACTCAATGACATTTGCAAACTGATATGAGCCCCCCAGAAGCAATAAGAGAAAGTGTATAATCCGAGACCAAATTCCAATCTCTCTTAAAAGTGGGGCTATTTAAAGAGCATTAATGCATCCCTCGCTGGGAGTGCCTGTGTCCCCAAGTAAGTATTGGCCACAACCTGACTGTGGACACTGGGAATAAAAAAATATAGACCCATCATACTCGCATAGAGAGCGTTCTGCCACAGATAGACGTGAGACATTTTGGATATTCTAAAATGATTATGTATAAGTCCTGTCTCTTATACACATCTAGATGTGTATAAGAGACAGCTCCTATACAATATCATGAACCTCCATCCATAGTTCATCAGGCACTCTATCAGATCTAGTCCTTTAAATCTATTTCTCACTTTCACTGTATGATCATAAGGGATTTGATTTAGGTCATATCTGAATGGTCTAGTGGTTTTCCCTACTTTCTTCAATTTAAGTCTGAATTTGGCAATAAGGAGTTCATGATCTGAGCCACAGTCAGCTCCTGGTCTTGTTTTTGCTGAGTGTATAGAGCTTCTCCATCTTTGGCTGCAAAGAATATAATCAATCTGATTTCAGTGTTGACCATCTGGTGGTGTCCATGTGTAGAGTCTTCTCTTGTGTTGTTGGGAGAGGGTGTTTGCTATGACCAGGGCATTCTTTTGGCAAAACTCCATTAGCCTTTCCCCTGCTTCATTCCGTATTCCAAGGCCTAATTTGCCAGTTACTCCAGGTGTTTCTTGACTTCCTACTTTTGCATTCCAGTCCCCTAGAATGAAAAGGACATCTTTTTTGGGTGTTAGTTCTATAAGGTCTTGTAGGTCTTCATAGAGCCATTCAACTTCAGCTTCTTCAGTGTTACTGGTTGGGGCATAGACTTGGATTACTCTGATATTGAATAGTTTGCCTTGGAAACAAACAGAAATCATTCTGTTGTTTTTGAGATTGCATTCAAGTACTGCATTTCGGACTCTTGTTGACCGTGATGGCTACTCCATTTCTTCTAAGGAATTCCTGCCCACAGTAGTAGATATAATGGTTATCTGAGTTAAATTCACCCATTCCAGTCCATTTTAGTTCTCTGATTCCTGGAATGTCGACATTCACTCTTGCCATCTCCTGTTTGACCACTTCCAATTTGCCTTGATTCATGGACCTAACATTCCAGGTTCCTATGCAATATTGCTCTTTATAGCATTGGACTTTGTTTCTATCACCAGTCACATCCACAGCTGGGTATTGTTTTTGCTTTGGCTCCATCCCTTCATTCTTTCTGGAGTTATTTCTCCACTGATCTGCAGTAGCATTTTGGGCACCTGCCGACCTGGGGAGTTCATCTTTCAGTATCCTATCATTTTGCCTTTTCATACTGTTCATGGGGTTCTCAAGGCAAGAATACTGAAGTGGTTTGCCATTCCCTTCTCCAGTGGATCACATTCTGTCAGCCCTCTCCACCTTGACCCACCATCTTGGGTGGCCCCACAAGGCATGGCTTAGTTTCATTGAGTTAAACAAGGCTGTGATTAGATTGGCTAGTTTTCTGTGATTATGGTTTCAGTGTGTCTGCCCTCTGATGCCTCTTGCAACACCTACCATCTTACTTGGGTTTCTCTTACCTTGGATGTGGGGTACCTCTTCACGGCTGCTCCAGCAAAGTGCAGCCACTGCCCCTTACCCTGGATGAGGGATAGCTCCTCACAGCCACCCCTCCTGACCTTGAACATGATTGTAGCTCCTCTCAGCCCTCCTGCACCCACGCAACCACTGCTCTTTGGAGGTGGGATAGCTTGTCTTGGCCGCTGCCCCTGACCTTTGGTGTGGGGTAGCTCCTCCTGGCCACTGCCTATATGGACCTTTGTAGGCAAAGTAATGTCTCTGCTTTTTGCAGGGAAGGATGAATGGAGAACAGAGGGCTTTTTCGGGCAGGGAAACTGTTCTGTATGATATCATGATGGTGGACACATGTCACTGTCCATCTCTCCAAATCCATAGAGTGTGCAACTCCAAGAGTGAAACTAAGCTGTGAACTGTGGACCCTGTGTGATAGTGGTGCCTTCCACAGAGTGACGTCCCACTCTGGCAGAAGGTGTGGATAGGGGAGGAGGTCATGTGTGTCAGGGGCCAGAGGGTGCATGGTAACTCTCTGTACTTTTTCTTAATTCTGCTGTGAAATATGACTTCTCTGAAAGATAAAGTCTATTTTTTAAAAAATAACAATGTCCTGCCTATGGGCTGCATGTGGCCTGAGGGTCTACTGTCTACCAACATGGGGCCCTTGAGAAATTGACCCTACTTCTTCAAACCCAAGTACCACTTGGCTGCAAGACTTTATCTTTCCCATCAAGTGCACATATTAAGTAAGAATATTTTCATACTTCAGAGATGCCTGTACCTGCCTGCCAGATGCCCTGATTGTCCCAAAGTAACAAAAGCAGCCATAAAGAGGTGAAACAGCTCTAGGCCACAGCCCAGGCACCCTGTCTGGGGTTGAGTGGCGGTCTTGAGGCTCTCTGAAATAAAGGATAGTTCAAGACCTTGCCGCTGCCTTCTTGACCCCTGGGGTGTTGAGGCTGAAATACTTGTGGTAATTAAGGGAGTGATGGGACACCTCAGGCAAACAGGGATCATCCCCTCAGTCTCTAGGGTGGAGACAGGGCCTGGTCCTGCTGCAGAGGGCCTGTGGAGGAACTCACGTCCGGCGGTCCGTGATGCAGCGGCGTGAACACTGCCCCAAGGACACACGTGATGTTGGCTGGAGGATTTTGTAGGACCCTAGGCAGAGACCAGCAAATACCACCTCTCAGAGCCCCTTCTGCTTGGGTCTCAAAATCACGTCAGCATGCTACTTCGTCTACGTGGTCATGGCCAACATCAGCTGCCACAATCACGCTGCTAGTACATACCTGTGATAGGGTGTGATGGAAATGGCACTTTACCTCCACGATCTCTCTCTGTAAGACCCACAACTCCAGTCTAACCCTGAGAAAAATATCAGACAAATTTCAATAGAGGGGTCTCTAACAAAACATCTGACCAGGAAGCATCAAAACTTTCAGGTCATCAAAAACAAGGACAGTGTGAGGGGCTTCCCTGATGGTCCAGGGGCTATGACTCCACACTCCCGATGCAGGGGGCCCAGGTTTGATCCCTGTCAGGGAACTAGATCAACATACTGCATCAACTAAAGAACCCACATGCTGCAACTAAAAAGAACCCATGTGCTGCAGCTAAGACTGTCACAGCCAAATAAATAAATAGAAAAAGAAAAATCAAGGGAAATCTGAGAAACTGTCAAAGCCAAGAAGAGCCTATGGAGGCAGGATGACTAAATGTTACGTGATATCTTGGGCAGTATCCTGGAATAGAAAAAGACATTAGGTAAAAACTCTAAAAGTCTGAATAAACCATGGACTTTCGTTCATAATAATGAACTTGTGTTGGTTTGTTCATCATAACGAATGCACAACGCTAATGTGTCATAGGGGGAACTGCGCAGGTGGGAGGGGGTGGTGTGGAGCTCTCTCTACTATTTGCTCAGTTTTCCTGTAAATCTGAAACTGTTCTTAAAAAAATGAAGGTTATGAATTAAATAAAGTCTATTCATTAAAAAGCACAGGCACACCATGAGCACTTTGGATCTGATAATGTGGGTTTATGTGCTTGATTTACTAATACAACTTTTGGCTGCATGACCTTGGACAAATGATTTTAACCCCTTTAAGCCTCTGTTTCATCTTTTGCAGTGGAGGACTTTTCAACTCACTGGGTTGTTTGGAGAATAAAAGAAGACATTGCCAATGAAGGGCTTGGCACAATGCCTGGCACAAACGTGGTGCTCATTAAATGATAAGGGTTATTATAGGCCGATATTCACATATACATGTACTGGAGTTATTGTGGGGGTGGGTTTTTTAATTATTCTATTGCATTATTTTTAAAGCAACACTGTTGTTTAAAAAATTGTCAACCAGTACCGTTGCCTGCAGAAACAGTTTTTTGTGTTCAGGCCCAAAGCGCTAATTTTATAATGAATTATGTGGACGTTAGACTTATAGATACTTGCCTTTGAGGTTGAGTTGGGACTTGGGTGGGGGCTCATTATTTATCTTTTTGAAGTCTGGGCTTCATTTTTCCCAGGGATTCAGTTTCCCCACCTACTTCATCCACTGTGCTCAAGGGTCTGTGGGAGGTGATGAGTATGTCCATAGATAGGCCAAGAGGGTCTCTGCAAGACAGGCGATTGAGACCCCTGACATTCATCTTTGAGGTTCAAAGCTATGGAAAGGCTTCTGATGGGAGAGGGCATGTGACGAGAGGCTCCTCCTCCAGAGAGGGGATCTAGCCTGGGGATCAGGGCACAATACTATGGGAGGGGAGGGTGACCAGAGTGCCATTTCTGGGCACAGCCCCTTCTGGTCCAGCCACTGGAGTCACATCCTTCGGCACAGAGACCCCTAGTGGCGCACGCCGCCAGGAGGCTGGAACTCCTGCCCATCCCACACCGACAAAGGCTGACCGGACAGGTCTGAGCTACCGGCGTGATGGGCACCAAAGACAAAACCAGACACAGTCCTGGTTTCCTGGGTGGTGGGTGGGAGTTCCTGACACAGTACATGGGGTTCAAGACACCTTGCTGCAGAGTCTGCTTCTACAGAAAAGCCATGTGGTGACAGCTGCAGCTGAGGCCATAGTCAGATTTCCTCATTTCCTCTTCTAGAAGATAGTACTCAGGTCTTACCTTCTGGACCAGGTGGGCCCTGGACCACTTGCTCATAACAGAAGGGCCACTGGGAAGGACTTTTTCAGAAGATCCTCTAATTTGGCCATTAAGAGATATGTGACCTTATTTTTTGCTTGGAGGTTGAGAAATGGACATAATGGTTACCTGCACGGATTTCTATACACACAGATCTTTTTTACACATTTATAAACATGCAATGTATGCATACAGGAACAGATACATATACACATACTTACACACATACATCCACAGACATATATATACATGTACACACATAACAGAGAAACACTGCACACGCACACATGCCTACACACACATCCACACACGCACACATACTAGACATAATACACACAGGTGCCCTCGCATGCTGCCCACTCTGCTTTATTTTCTCGGCAAGAAAAGTTCTTGCCTTTTTTTGCACTCAGCTTTTCTTTCCAAGTCCTGGATTCATGGAAAGGGCTTATAGCAAGAAAGAGGGGGATGGAGAAGGAGCTGGGGAGTGGCAGGCCATGCGGAGAGAAGCTAACTTGTTTCTGCAGTTGACAGATGGGGTGAGGACCAATGACACAGTGGGTATTAAAACTCAATGACATTTGCAAACTGATATGAGCCCCCCAGAAGCAATAAGAGAAAGTGTATAATCCGAGACCAAATTCCAATCTCTCTTAAAAGTGGGGCTATTTAAAGAGCATTAATGCATCCCTCGCTGGGAGTGCCTGTGTCCCCAAGTAAGTATTGGCCACAACCTGACTGTGGACACTGGGAATAAAAAAATATAGACCCATCATACTCGCATAGAGAGCGTTCTGCCACAGATAGACGTGAGACATTTTGGATATTCTAAAATGATTATGTATAAGTCTTATAGAAGAAACAGCTATTGGATTTTTTTTTGTCACTATAAAAGGTGTATATTTGTTATCGGAGACTTAGAAAAATGTAAAGAGTAAACATCTTTCCACCCAGAGGAAACTAGTATTATTTTAAATAAGTATTTATAATATATTGTTATCATTTAAGGGTGAAAACATTTAATTATCTCTATCTTCATGTAGATACAGATAGAGCTGTCTTCACAGTTGCAAATGGACTTCCCTGGTGGCTTGGTGGGAAACAATCCTAACACAGGAGATGCAGAAGACTTGAGTTCGATCCCTTGGCCGGGAAGATCCCCTGGAGTAGGAAATGGAAACCCACTCCACTATTGTTGCATGGAAAATTCCATGACCAGAGGAGCATGGTGGGCTAGAGTCTATAGGAGTTGCAAAGAGTCAGATATGACTGACCGAGCACACACACACACTTGCCAATATTGTTTACAATCTGCTTTTCCATTTAACAATAGGTGTTAAACATTTTCTTGTTTCATTTTTCTTGTATCATTTCAAGTAACCAAGATGAGCATCTCTGCCAGTATACAGACCTTCTCAAGTGCTCAAGATTCAAGAACACACAGGCAAGCGGACCAAACCAGCTGCCCTGCCCCCACCCTCCTCTAACCCCCTCCATCCCTGGAGAGGAGGTGCTGCCGTAGCAAACTTGGACGTTCAGCATCCTCAGAACATGTGTGCACATCTGGAGGAATGGCTACAAAGGTTAATGTCGTGCTCAGTGTCAGAATCCCCCTTGACGTTTCCTCAGTTTATCCGAACAATTTAGGGGAGCCCTCTGGGGCATAGGAACCACACTCTGCAGTGCAAGGCCAGCACTTAACCTCTGAATCATCATTTCCCTGGAGATGTTAATGCAAGTTTTATTCTTTAATTGCTAAAACAATCAGGTCCTGTACAAAACTGATATAGCAAGAACTTGAAAGAACTTAAGGCAAGAATACAAAAAAGGAAAATCTGGACACATTGGGTTAACAGGAATTTTAACGTCTACTCTTGCCTGGCAAATCCCATGGACAGAGGAGCCTGGTGGGCTGCAGTCCGTGGGGTCTCTAGGAGTTGGACACGACGGTGTGACTTCACTTTCACTTTTCACTTTTATGCATTGGAGAAGGAAATGGCAACACACTCCAGTGTTCTTGCCTGGAGAATCCCAGGGATGGGGGAGCCTGTTGGGCTGCCATCTCTGGGGTCGTGCAGAGTTGGACACGACTGAAGCAACTTAGCAGCAGCAGCAGCAAGCAGGGTTTGAGAGCCAGCAGAAAATAGAAACTAAATGAGAAAGAAATTAGTGTTTTTGAAACCATTATTCCTGTTAACCAGGATCTTGAACCAAATGAAGCACTTGAAGCATCAGAGAATATTTTGTTACCTTTACCGCCCTACTGTCTGAAATTTAGTTTGGTTTCAAATCAGTTAACTGCTATTTAAAAATTATTTTCCCTGTGAATGATGCATGTCATGTAACTAATGTATCTTCCATATTGCTTTGGCTGCCAGGGGGCTCAGGAACTCAGATTACTATATAGGTCTTGCATATCTATGTCATAATATTCCCTCTGGTTTTGATTTTTTCCCCTGATCCTGGCTTTTATCTACTTAGATTTTTGTTTTATTGCATGTATTTCTTATAAGCCCTCTCAAATCTTTTGTTAGATAGATTTGTAGATCAAAACAACTAGGATTTGTGGTTCAGTTTAAGAAGAAATGAACATTTTAGTTTGGTTTTAGAGTTCAGCAAATTAGAGTGATTAGCTCTGATTTGAGGTTTACAGTTCTATTACGTTGAAGTCCCTGGTATTTAATACATCAAAGAGCCTGAGAGCTTGACTTAACCTCCTGCGTGTTAACTCTACACAGTGCATTGCGTGGCTGTTTCCAATGATTCTGGGGTACGACACTCTTCAAGGTTCTGTCCTGGATTCTTGCTCACCCCTTAGGCATGGTGGAGTGGATGTGTGAGCATTGACTTTCAAACACAGATGCCACGAAAAGTTTAGAAAGGAAAGTGATCTCCCTGACTCCAGCCTTGCCCTGCATTTTCTCTTTCAAAGAGATGAAGGCCCAAGTCTTCAGGGTACGAGAGCCCACACGTCCTTCCTGGCCACATGCTCCCCTTCGCATGACAGCCAGGTGACATGGAGAGATTCTTACATCCTGCACCTATGCATCAGGACCCTTCCCACCAGGAAGTGGAGAAGTTCTGGCACAAGAGGCAGCAGTCATCCCGAGGAAGAAGAGAGATCAGAAACATTGCTTAGGCCCAGATCCCAAAGTTCTGACTCTCCATGGTGGCCCTGGTGGATCCTCCGAGAGTCCTCTGGATTCCATCAAAAACCATTTAGTTTATGCTGATGTCTAGCACATTCACTCTTAGTTTGAGCTTGACAAACTCATTACCATGTCTGTGTTCCCACTTCCTCCCAGGCCAGTGGAAGGGGAGGAAATTGAGAGAAGGGAACCAATATGCCTTAGATCTCCACCATCTTCCAAAGACCACATTTGCCATTACCCAGCGTCATCATTTATTATCCACATGACTGACTAATGACTTCCTCTCAACCCGTTTCTTCATCTGAGAGTGGAAAGTATATATATAAACATATATATGTACATACATACACACACATGCATGCTAAGCTGCTTCAGTTGTGTCCAACTCTTGTGACCCCATGGACTGCAGCCTGCCAGGCTCCTCTGTCCATGGGATTCTCCAGGCAAGAATACTGCAGTGGGTTGCTTCCCAAGCCAGTGATATGGAGCCAATGAAGCTAAAGTTTCAGAGCTAACCTTTTGCATATGGATCCTCTGACCAGAAAGGAGCTCTGGAAACATATTTACATGTTTTATTAAAATTAGAAAAGTAAGATATTTTTAACATTATTGGCCAAGGACTGCTGTCTCTTTCCACTTGTTTTCCTCCCTCTGCCATGGTCATTTTGGAGGTCAGGCTAAGTTAAGCATGACGTGGGTTGCATTTGCCTTGAGTTTAATGGAATATACTTGTGTATTGCCATCTCAGGGTATGAATGGGTTCTAAATATGTGTCTACCTCCCTTTGAATACTCCTGTCTCTCACGGCTAGGAACCTTGGCACGAAGATGCACAGCTAGAGTGCATCTCCCCAAATGTGAAAGTTTCCCAGAGGGCTTTGCATGGTGACTCAGACAGTGAAGAATCCGCCTGCAATGCAGAAGACCCATGTTCGAACCATGGGTCAGGAAGATCCCCTGGAGAAGGGAATGGGTACCCACTCCAGTATTCTTACCTGGAGAATCCCATGGACGGTGGAGCCTGGTGGGCTACAGTCTACGGAGTTGCAAAGAGTCGAACATGACTGAGTGATAAACACTTTAGAGTGCTCTGCACCAGAAGCAAGTGGGTAGCAGAAGAAAAACAAAACAAAAGTCTGAAATATATGGCGACAAGAGCTAGTCTGCAGAAAATACATCCAATCATCAGCCATGTAAAACTAAGCAAGAGGTTTGGTTTTCATAGATATCTAACTAAAATAGAAATTCTTTCTTCTTAGAAACGTGCTCAGTAATGTGGCACATTGACTATAAACTCACTATTCTTTTTTCTTCTTTTGGTGGGAACTGTGAAATATAATTTATTAAATTTGTAGAGTACAAACCTCTAGCAGCACTCCAAACAGCTAATATGATCTTACCTGAATTGACTTGTTTTTACATTTCAGTTCTCAGTAAAAAATATATATATTTTGCCTACTATGTGAGAGGGAAGACTGAATTATCTTTCCATTCTCTCCATAAGAAATAATGTTATATCCTTGTCATGAAAGTGAAGTGAAAGTGTTAGCTCAGTCATGTCCAACTTTTTGCAACCCCTTGGATTGTAGCCTGCCAGGCTCCTCTGTCCATGGAATTTTCCAGGAAAGGATACTGGAATAGGTTGCCTTTCCCTTCTTCAGGGGATCTTCCTGACCCAGGGATTGAACACGGATCTCCTGCATTGTAGGCAGAGCCTACCATCTGAGCCACCAGGGAAGCCCAGCATCCTTGTCATATATAATCAAATGTGCAGCCAAAAAGGTAGGGATACTGGAGAAGGAAATGGCAACCCACTCCAGTATTCTTGCCTGGAGAATCCCATGGACAGAGGAGCCTGGTGGGCTACAGTCCATGGGGTCGCAAAGAGTCGGACGTGACTGAGTGACTTCACATGTATTATAGAGAAGTAAGACATAGTTAATTAAAATACTGTGTAAAATTCTCAACTTTTGTGATTTTCGTGTTATCTGTCAGCTTTTAAAAAATGTGTGTTGTTGCTTTCTTTCCACTAAATAAATGCTCGCGTTTATGCCTCACTTGTATTGGTAATTTTGTAAGCTTCAGGTCCCTCTAAATCTGCACCTTCTCAGAAAATCTGTATAGTTATACATTCTTTCCAAGCAGATAGGAGATGTTCACGTGAGATTTGTATAAATGGCTCTCCTGACCCAGATTTGGGCTGCTTATAGACAGTAGTTATTACTATGATTGTTATCATGAGAGATGCTGCAGGTAAGTTTATTGTTGATAGAAGCCTGGGAAAACCCTTCAATAATCATACCGTATGTATCAGTAAGAGGAAATTCATTTCATTTTACCTTAAGAAAAGCACATTTAGCTGAAAAATATCAAACAGTGCCTAGCAGCACTAGACATCTATAATTTTATGACTACTCATCCCCCTTCATTATTTTGAGAAGTGCTTCTTTCTCCAGCTGGCCTTGTGGTTATAGAAGAACAGGCTTTGTTCCCCAGGAATCTTCCTACCTAGCTATCATGATTGACCTAAATGGAACCAATCATTGCTCTTACTTGAGATTTTTGACCTGGAGACTAGAGGGAGCAAGTCTCAGTCTTTCTAGCATAGAAAATCTTGAAACTGTGCTCTGGGAGTTGGTAGTACCCATGTCCCCAGCCACACCCTGTCTGAGAGAGTAAAAACTGAACGCAGGAGGAGAGAGGCATGCAAGATGGAGAAGCAGAAATTCAGCTCTCTGTTCTCAAGGATCAGATGCATTCCTACCTTCCCATAGTAACAATGCTCATCCAATAAACCGTTCATTTTTTCCTGAGCTAATTTGATTTGACTTTCAGATGGATGCATACGAACCTACACCCTAGGAGTAAAAGAGAACTGGAAATAGGCCAGGCTTTACGAAGATTTAAAGTCAGCCTTGAATTATCTCAATCTCTGATTATATGAAAGTGACCTTCTACTTAACAACTTACCAGAAGGTAAAGAAAATCCTCTTTAGAGGAAAATAACATCATCTGCAGCCTCTATAATTTTTATATAGTATTTCTAGTATTTAATAAAAATTCATCAGGCAAACCAATAACAAGACCATGAGGAAAAAAAAATGTAACAGAAACAGACTCACAGGTAATCCAGATATGAAAATTATCAGACATGGTGTTTAAAAAATTGATATTAATATATTCAAGAAAATAAATGACACAGTGAAAAATTTCACCGTAGAACAGGAATCTTTGAAGAGTCAAGTGGAAAAATCTAGAAATTAAAACTACAATTACCAAAATTGAGAATAGGTAATAGTTTTAACTGCAGACTAGACACAGCTGAAGAAAAGCTCAGTGACCTGAAAGGTGGGTTCATAGAAAATATCAGATTGAAGCATGAAGATTAAAAGAATGGGAATACAGAAAATGAATATAAGACATATATAAATATGATGAAAAGGTCTCACCTATGTGTAATTAGAGTCCTAAAAGGGTAATAGAGAGAACACAAAAGACTTACCTTTAAGGAGATAATGACTGAATATTTTAAAAAGCTAGTGAAAAAAATTCCAACCACAGATCCCAAGCAGCGTAAATATAAAGAAAAACCTTATTATATCAGAGCAAAACTGATGAAAGCTAAAGATGGGAAGTTATAAAATCAGGCAGAGTGAAAATGACACTTAAGCAAATGAAGACAAACTGAAATGATGTAAGCCAGAAGACAATGGAATAAGATGCTGAGGATGCTGAAAGAAAGTTACTGTCAGCATGGCACCAGGGAAGCCCATGGCACTCAAACCAAGTGAAAAATATCCTCTAAAAATGAAGCTTAAAGACATTGTCAGATAAACAGAAAATTTGCTGTTAAAAGATTTATACTAACAGAAATTGTAAAAGGAGATTTTTTTCAAGGAAAAGAAATACCATCCCAGAAAGAGGCACAGAAATGCAGGAAGGATTGATGAGCAATGCAAAGGATAAAGCCAAAGCCTTTGACTGCATGAAGTGAAGTGAAGTCGTTCAGTCGTGCCCGACTCTTTGCAGCCCCATGGACAGTAGCCTGCACTGAGCTCCTCCACCCATGGGGTTTTCTAAGCAAGAGTACTGGAGTGGGTTGCCGTTTCCTTCCCCAGGGAATCTTCCCGACCCAGGGACTGAACCCAGGTCTTCTACATTGTAAACAGATGATTTACCGTCTGAGCCACCAGGGAACCCCACAAACTGTGGGAAATTCTGAAAGAGATGGGAATACCAGACCACCTGACCTGCCTCCTGAGAAATCTGTATGCAGGTCAGGAAGCAACAGTTAGAATTGCACATGGAACAACAGACTGGTTCCAAATTGGGAAAGGAGTACGTCAAGGCTGTATATTGTCACCCTGCTTATTTAACTTCTATGCAGAGTACATCATGAGAAACGCTGGGCTGGATGAAGCACAAGCTGGAATCAAGATTGCTGGGAGAAATATCAATAACCTCAGATATGCAGATGATACCACCCTTATGGCAGAAAGCGAAGAACTAAAGAACCTCTTGGTGAAAGTGAAAGAGGAGAGTGAAAAGTTTGGCTTAAAGCTCAACATTCAGAAAACTAAGATCATGGCATCTGGTCCCATCACTTCATGGCAAATAGCTTGGGAAACAGTGGAAACAGTGACACTTTATTTTGGGAGCTCCAAAATCTCTCCAGATGGTCACTGCAGCCATGAAATTAAAAGACGCTTGCTACTTGGAACAAAAGTTATGACCAACCTAGACAATATATTAAAAAGCAGAGACATCACTTGGCCGACAAAGGTCTGTCTAGTCAAGGCTATGGTTTTTTCCAGTAGTCATGTATGGGTGTGAGAATTGGACTATAAAGAAAGCTGAGCGCTGAAGAATTGATGCTTTAGAACTGTGGTGTTGGAGAAGACTATTGAGAGAGTCCTTTGGATTGCAAGGAGATCCAGCCAGTCAGTCCTAAAGGAAATCAGTCCTGACTATTCTTTGGAAAGGCTGATGCTGAAGCTGAAACTCCAATACTTTGGCCATTATATGCAAAGAACTGACTCATTGGAAAAGACCCTGATGCTGGGAAAGATGGAAGGCAGAGGAGAAGGGGACAACAGAGGATGAAATGATTGGATAGCATCACCGACTTGATTGACAGGAGTTTCAGCAAGCCCTGGGAGTTGGTGATGGACAGGGAAGTCCATGGGGTCGCAGGGAGTTGGACACAACTGAGTGACTGAACTAAACTGAACTGAACTGCAAGGAATAAACACATAGATAAATCTAAATGAAGTTTGTATAAAATAATGATAATAATGATGTTTTGTGGAGTTTAAAATGCATGTAAAAACTTTTGACAGCAGTATCATATATGGTAAAGAGGGTAAAATTAGACTTAATTTGATTTAAATAAATTAAAATTAAAGGGTCTTAATTTTATTGTCCATAAATGGTAAAAGTACTGACATATTAGGCTTTAAATAAGTTAAGGATGCCTATTGTAAATGCTAAGAACCACGCCTTAAAAAACAGTTGTGATCATTCAGTCACTAAGATGTGTCTACCTGTTTGTGACCCTATGGACTGCAGAACACCAGAAACGTAAACTAACAAGATAATAGAGGGTAAATTTTAAATGATAATAATAAAAGATTAATCAAAAAGAAGACTATAGAAAAGATGGGACAAGTGGCAAATAAATAATATGGTGGCACATGTATATGCAAGTATATGGTAATGACACTAAAGATGAATGAACTAAATATTCCTTTAAAAAGATTACGGGAAGTGGGGGGAACTGGATGAAGGTGGTCAGAATGTACAAGCTTCTAGGTACAAGATAAATAAGCCCTCGGAATGTAATGTGCAGCACAATTAATGTAGTAAACACTGCTGAATATGTGAAAGTTGTTAAGAGAGTAAACCTTGAGTTCTCACTATAAGGAAAAACTGTTTTTTCCTTGTTTGTATTAAACGAGATAATGAATGCACACCCAGTGTATTGTGGTAACCATTTCTTACATCAAATCCTAACTGTACACCTGAAACCTATGCAGTGCTATATATCAATTATTATCTCCATAAAATTAAAAGGAAAAAGACTGTGATGGTCAAGCTAGGATTTAAGAAGACAGCTATATGCTGCTTACGAGACACACATCTTAAATATGTGTGTATGCTTAGTCGCACAGCCGTGTCTGACTCTTTGCGACCCCGTGGACACAGTCCACCAGGCTCCTCTGTCCATGGGGATTCTCCAGGCAAGAATACTGAAGTGGATTGCCATGCCCTCCTCCAGGGGATCTTCCTCACCCAGAGATCACACCCAGGTCTCCCGCATTGTAGATTGATTCTTTACCATCTGAGCCACCAGGGAAGCCCACTTGTAAGGACCCAGAAAAGTTGATTGTGTAAAAATGGAAAAAAATCACCTCCATCCAGGCTACACTATGTTATCAGCAATGGAGAATTTGAAGGAGGAACCATTACCAGATATTCTTCGTCATAAGGCTGAAATGCGTCATTCCACTGGAGACACAATAGTTTTGAATGTGCACACACTTAGTAACAAAATTCTTAAAG
Source organism: Oreotragus oreotragus (assembly GCA_006410675.1). Taxonomy (NCBI): domain Eukaryota; kingdom Metazoa; phylum Chordata; class Mammalia; order Artiodactyla; family Bovidae; genus Oreotragus; species Oreotragus oreotragus. The sequence continues at coordinate 93,990 of SJYX01000648.1, read as the reverse complement.
CAAAATGCTAAAAACCAAAAAGAAAAAGGGACAAATCTGAAATCATAGTGGGAGATCTTAATGTTCAACCCAGGTCTTAGCGCTTCTCAGTAACTGGTGGAACGGGCATGCACACATGTGCTTAGCTGTGTCTGACTCTCTGCGGCCCCGTGGACTGTAGCCCGCCAGGCTCCTCTGTCCATGGGGTTCTCCAGGCAAGATTCCTGGACTGCATGGCCATTTCCTTCTCCAGGGGATCTTCCTGACCCAGGGATTGAGCCTGCGTCTCCTGCACCGCAGGCAGATTGTCCATCACGAGTGCCACCTGGGAAGCCCTGGTAGAGCAAGCAGACAAAAATCATTCAAGGTTGAGAAGATCTGAATGACACGATAGACAAACCTGATTGGCCTGCTGTCTTTAGAACACGGCACCCTCCCACGGCAGGGAACATCTTACTTAACTGTCTCGGATTATCCTGGTTCTGATTTTCTTGGTTGATTTTATTCTTTTCTGCTGTTTGGGTTTCCACTAGTTGCCTCGAATCTTTTTGAAAGGAGAAAGTATCAGTCAAGAAATGAAAAACAGATAAATGGAACGGGGAGGTATGGGTTTGGAAGACTGAAAACCTAGGTTTTCTAGCCATGTCATTCCTGGTCTGTAAACTTGGACTTATGGTTTTAGAGAAAATAATAGCTGCCACAGGGCCTTCATGAGACTTACACAAAACAGTGCGTGTAAATGCCTGCCCAGAGTAAGCTTGGCATCTGTGGTAACTGTAATTGTTGTTATTTTTATTATCATTATGTTTGAAGACAGCGGGTCTTTTAAATGATGAGATTCTGAACTTGAAGCAGTCTGCTGAGCCAGCGTTTTTGGCTGCACGTGTCTGAAGAACAGGAAAGAAAAATGGATCAAGCTGGCATTTTCTCACAGCTCAGCTCAGTGAAAAGCTGTAAAAACAGGCTGCACGTGCCCTTGGGTGGAGCAGCGAGGCCGCCAAGACAGTGTCCCCAGGGTGGGAGGGTAGGGAGTGGGGAGGAGGAGGGAAGCTCACTGCAGAGCCCTTGGGGACAAGTCTCTCCTGCTAACTAGGTCCTTGAAGGATGTCCTTAACTAAATCCTATTGTACCAGGTCCAGAAAGACCTGCCTTCCTCTGGGAAGCTTCAGAGTCTGTCTCCAAAGACTGGGGTAAGCATGGTTTTCTAATCACATCCTAAAAGGCAGAGCTGTCACATCCTGAGGGTCGTGAGGTATTGTGGCCAGTTCCAGGCATTTTGCCTCCATTTCCTCTGAATTCTTAGTCTGTTGTGTAGAAACTGAGGCTCAGGGAAGATAGGTGATGTGCCTAAGGTCACACAGCTGACCCAGGACTCAACTACTTACGTGTCTGACTCTTTAAGAACACGGCTCTTCTCACTAATGCATTATGTATCACACTGTCCTTCTCACACAAGGCAAGAATCTGTACGCCCTTAAAAGAAAAAAAAGAAAGAAAGCAGAACACATCAAACATTTTGTTTGGAAAACT
>SJYX01000648.1:74192-91491 GCA_006410675.1 Oreotragus oreotragus | reverse complement strand
TGATGCTGGTAGGGATTGGGGGCAGGAGGAAAAGGGGACGACAGAGGATGAGATGGCTGGATCGCATCACCGACTGGATGGACATGAGTCTGAGTGAACTCTGGGAGTTGATGATGGACCTGTCTCTTATACACATCTAGATGTGTATAAGAGACATGAGGAGGGAAGCTCACTGCAGAGCCCTTGGGGACAAGTCTCTCCTGCTAACTAGGTCCTTGAAGGATGTCCTTAACTAAATCCTATTGTACCAGGTCCAGAAAGACCTGCCTTCCTCTGAACCGCCCCCAGGGAAGCTTCAGAGTCTGTCTCCAAAGACTGGGGTAAGCATGGTTTTCTAATCACATCCTAAAAGGCAGAGCTGTCACATCCTGAGGGTCGTGAGGTATTGCGGCCAGTGCCAGGCATTTTGCCTCCATTTCCTCTGAATTCTTAGTCTGTTGTGTAGAAACTGAGGCTCAGGGAAGATAGGTGATGTGCCTAAGGTCACACAGCTGACCCAGGACTCAACTACTTACGTGTCTGACTCTTTAAGAACACGGCTCTTCTCACTAATGCATTATGTATCACACTGTCCTTCTCACACAAGGCAAGAATCTGTACGCCCTTAAAAGAAAAAAAAGAAAGAAAGCAGAACACATCAAACATTTTGTTTGGAAAACTTCTATTCATCCTTCAAAACCCTAGGTCAATGGGAAGCCTCTATGAAATTTCTCTGTGCTCCAATGTCATCATCTCTCCATAATGTCAATCACCTCTCTCTCAGCACCTGTGTCTATTGTTGCCTTTTTCATGCTGTTTTAGAAAAATTGGGCTGGTGGCTCAGATGGTAAAGAGTCTGCCTGCAGTGTGAGAGACCCAAGTTCGTTCCCTAGATTAGGAAGATTCCCTGAAGAAGGAAATGGCCACCCACTCCAGGATACTTGCATCCAGTACACTATATAGCCAGTAAATTTCATGAACAGAGGAGCCTGGCAGGCTACAGGCCATGGGGTTGCAAAGAACTGGACATGGCTGAGCGACTTCACTTTCTTTTCTTTCTTTCTTTATAATAACCAGTTTATACATTGTCTTCCTCCTCAGGGTGGAGGGTTCTCACTTCTTTTATTATATCTGGATCTATGTCCCCGGCCCTGCCGAGCCCAGTGTAGTGATGCCATAAGTAAGCATATGCGAGAGGGAATGCAAAGAAAGAAATTAACTTTATTTGGCAAAGATTTATCTAGTTCCTACTATGTGTTCTACACTTGTAGCTAGATGTGAGGAATAAACCAGTGGACAAAACTAAGTCAAGGTTCTCGTGAAGCTCATACCACGGGGAGAAGCGGGCAGTAATCAAGCACACAGGTAAATAAACAAAAGAATTGCTGTTTGTGAAAAGTGTCACCTCTGTGTCCCAGGACTCTTCAGATGATTAAAGATTCCTATCTTCATGCAGAGCGCTGAATTAGCAAGAGGACCGTTTTGATATTACTTAGGCGTTAACATTTAAAGGGTAGTCAGAACCCTCCAATGCCCCTGATTCTTTTGTGCCCTAAAATTTTCACTGTGCTACAATCAAAATAAAGCACAGTCTTTTCAGAGAAACAGATAGTCCAGAGCTAGCAGATCCCAAAACACACAACAGGGATGGTAAATATGTGGCACTTAAACCTCCACTTCCTACTGCTGGTCCTAAGACAGACATTGCTAGTTGATCATGGCCCTCTTTCTAGCTGAGCTTGAGATCCCTTCTCAGCACAGCACTCCAGGCAGCCACAGCTAATTAACCTGAACCAAGATAAAACCTCGGTGCGCTATCTCTGCTTTGGCTGAGGGAGTGTAGCGCTGTGGCAACAGCTTTGAGGGGAACCAAATCCTTGAACCGATCTTGGCAGTGGCCCTTGAAAAAGAGAACATGGAGAAGAAGAATTGCTTTTCAAATATTTGGTCTCCAAACATATTTATTTGCAGTCCCAAGTCTACTGACCATATGTATTACATCTGTTCTGGATTGGGATTCAAACAAGGTTTATGATTTATTAGCTTTAAAAAATACATCTCTAGGTACCTCCACACAAAGATGCCAGTCAAAGAAGCCTCGATCTCACCGAGACACATTTCCCCCTCTCAGAAGGACTCAGGGTATTTAGGATCCCTCGTCATGGGCAAATCCCATTGCCTGCCTGATTTGAAAGAAGAAGAAGGAAAAAAAGCTCTGTTTGGCGCTTGTGATCCTTTCACGTGAATTACACAGCCTGGCTGATTTAACACGACCCACTGAGATTTCACAGCTTAGCAGAGGCTGTGCAGCCCTCCTGAGGCCTGCAGGCCCCGATGAACTTACCAGGCCCTCCTGGGTGGCCCCTTCTCTGCAATTTCCTACGAGTATGTGGCCTTTCCCCTTCAGCCCTTGAACTTTCTCTCAGGGGTTCCTCTGGCCTTGGCCAGTAGCTGCACACAGCCTCCTCCTGTCCTACGCCCACTGTGAAAGGGAAGGGGAAGGGAACCAGATGCTACTGTGTCCAGGCCAGTGGTGACCTACACAACACACACAAGCTTCCGGATCTCTCACATTCTTAGTTGTCCCATCTGTAAGATGGGAATGAAAGTAACACTGCCTCCCTGGTTGCCACAATGGTTGGATGCGGGTCAATAGTGCTGATCCTAGGGACTGCTCCATAAATCACGGGTGTGCCACCGACAGTCCTGTGACTGCAAGCTGATTTAATTTTCACAAAAAGCCGCGTGGCGCAGTGGTTAAGATTGCTCCTGTTAATGTGGGAGAATCAAGAGACGCGGGTTCGATCCCTGGGTCGGGAAGATCCACTGGAGTGGGAGATGGCAACCCACTTCAGTATTCTTGCCTGGACAGTCCCATGGACTGAGGAGCCTGGCGGGCTACAGTCCAGGGAGTCTGAAAGAGTTGGATGTGACTGAGTGAGCACGCACACACGAGGAGCCAGTAGACCAGGTTCTCACATACCGGGGTGAGCCTCCTCAGGACTTAGAGTGCACTTTGCCCTGAGCCTACGCACAGGGTCTGGCTCTGGCGATCTGACACAGGGCCGGGGGATTTGCGTTGTGAGCCACCCTGCCCGTGGTTGGGACTGGAGGTATGCTGACTTTCCCCCTCGGAAACCGCCTATATAGAAATCGCTCTTCCTCTTAGCACCCAGCTTGGGGCTCTCACTGAAGTCAGCATCTATATATGCTGCACGAATGAATTCAGTTAACCACCCATCAGCGGGGGTGGAACGTTGGAGAGACCCTGCGTTTATGCAAATCAGAGTCTCTGGGGGACTCCACAGCTGTCACCAAGACTTAGTGGCTTTTCCAGCAACATGGATTTCACCCACCTCCTGCCTCCACTCTGCCCTCCTCACAGCACCCCCTCCCGTCTTCTCTTTGGTTTTCGTACAGGCAGGATCACCCTCTTCCAGCGACCTCCTCACAGCCTCCAAGATCATCTCTGCAACACGTAAATCTGCTCGTGCCTCTCTTGTTGGAAAAACCTATCTGTGGCTGCCCCCTGCCCAAGGGATCACCTCCAATTTAACTCCCAAGCCCTCAGCACGGCAGTGCGAACCCTTTCGTACTGGATCCTGTGCCCTCATCCCTCCTCAGCGATTCTCACAGTTTGCTCCAGCGTCCCCAGATCTTTCCAGACTGGCAAACGGACCTCCTCCAGAGGTGTTCATCTGCACCTCTGCCCACCCCGAATCCCACAGGTCACTCAAGGCTTATCTTGGGCTTCGTCCCCTCCAGGAGCCAACTTGCTCTCCTCCAAGCTGAGCTGGTGTTTTTTCAGGGCTCCCTCAGCACCTGGTGCTGGTCTCTTTCGAAACTCAGCATTGGCTGTTTACCTCTTATCCTCTCCACGCTAGGCTGGAAACTCTGAGTGAGCAGGTCACGTGTGGTGGCCAAGCCCCCTGGCTGTAGGACACAGCAGTTCTCAACCTGCGGGAGGAAACTTCCCCCGTCAGCCCCGGGCCCCTTCCTGCTCTTGGCTGTTTGTATCCTTCTGAGTGTGGACCCGCAAGTCCCCAGTACTTAGGAAGCTCCAGGATGTATCCATTTGGTGCTGGGGTGAGGAGGAGTGGCATGGATTTTCACCTACTTTATGCCTAGATTCTTGGAAAGGCCCAGACAACAACTAGATTAAGAGCCATGTTATTTAAACACTAAATCAAAACATATTCTTCCAAAGAAAAGCAGCGGCTCATTGGAATCTTGGACAGTCAGGATGCTCTCCCTGTGGGTCCAGCCCCTCAGGGAGATGCTGATGGAGATTATGATGACGGAGGTGATGGGATCAGCCTGGGCATCTAGCTTTGTCTGAAGATGAGATGACAATTCACCTCTCAGGGATGTTTGCTTTCTTTTCTCCGTGAAAGACAGTGCTGGCCACTGCAGAAATGCAAACAGATAAAACTTGGGTGCCTAGGAAGTAGTCTGGACATTCACTGAAGATTTCAGGGGCTGTAAATGAGGGAAGGGGGATGTGGTAGAGTGGGTAGGGTCTGAGGTAGAGAGGGGGGCCTACTTCCAGCCTTTGGTACTAAGGTCTTTCATAAAAAAACAGTAATATGGATTTTTTTTTTTTTAAAGAAATCTCCTGGGGTTTTTAAAATTTTTAATTTCCCCAGAGATTTATTTTTTTTAATGTTATTTATTGTTTATTTTTGGCATTGCTGTGACAGGCTTTCTCTAGTTGCAGCAATATGAGGCATACTTATTTTGGAGCATGGACTCTAGGAAGTATGGGCTTCAGAGTTGCAGTGTGGGGGATTTAGAGCTTGCGCTCAGTGGTCATGGCACATGGGCTAAGTTGCTCCTTGGCCTCTGGGATCTCCCTGGACTAGGAGTCTAAGCCGTGTCCCCTGCATTGGCAGGTGGATTCCTGACCACTGGACTACCAGGGAAGTCCTCTCCTAGGTTCGTTTGTTTTTTTTACTGTTTGTCAATTAATTCAAAAGCTCTGAAGCCCTTGTCAGGTTGAAGTCAGCCTGCTCCACTTGAGTCTACAACCTCTGGTCTCCTCTGTACCAGGTTCTTTACACTTTCTTCCCCCTTTAATCTTCTACCCATTCATTAGACCTGCTCTTTTTTTTTGGGGGGGGGGGTTAGACCCATTTCTCAGATGAGGAAACAGAGGCTCAAAACCACATGCCCAGAGCCACTGAAAGGGGTGGGTCATGATTCAAACCCAGCTCTGTCTGATTCCACAGCCTGGCCCTGCCAGCCTCAGGAGCCCTCCTGGTGACCGAGTCTGTGGCAGGGCCTATCCCTGGGTCTCAGGCATGGAGAGTGGATGGTGGTCGGTGAAGCGAATGGCAGCTCCCGCCAGCAGCCAGGCCGGAGAACCCCTTTGTGTGAGCCCAGCATCTGGTTGTCAAAAGCAGGCTGGCTCACATTCACCATCTGGCTCCACTTGAGAAACGGACATTTAAACATTACAGCCAGCAGGGCAGGCAGGGCCCTGCGAGAGGCTTCTCGGTCTGCAAGAGGAGGATGGCAACCTGCCGGAGCCAAAGCAGAATCAGGGTGAAAGGGGGAGGGCGGCCCACTCCACTCCTCTCTGCTCCTCCGTCTGTCCGTCTGTCTGAGCTCCGAGCATCTGTCAGACTCTCGAGCCTCCTTCTCTTCCTCTCTGTCCCCCTTCCCTGTGCCTCCTCCCTCTGCTGTCTCCCTCCTCCCTCTGCTGTCTCCCTCCTCACGCCTTTCTAGCCCCCATCTCGATTCTCCCTGCTTCCATCTCTTTCGCATTTTTTTTTCTCTTCTTCCTTCTTTTCCTTTGCCTCCTTGCTCTCCATCTCCCAGAAGAATCTGCGTAAACCTTTAACCCCTGATTTGCTTCCAACATCCTCACACAAAGAACAAATAAAGAGATGTTACCAACAAGCCCCAAGCACTTTGTTCCAATAGAACTTTTTCTCTTAGGAGAAGGACATGCAGATTTCTAAAATTGACTCACTCCCTGACATAGTCATGACTTGGCATCCTATGGCAAGTTAAGTATTTTTCCAAACACAGCTAAGCCAGTGTTAGAAGGCTAATGAATCCAGCAAAAAGAAGCTTTCATCTGCAAGTCACTAAGATGTTCTGTTGTTTATTCCCTACTATGATTTTATTTCTCCATAACCCTCTCCTCCTACATACACAGTCATTCACACAATTGGCACACAGGCACACCCCTCCCTGACCCCCGCCAACACACACATATTCACACATTTCTTACTGCCATTTCTTCGAAGAAAGGAAATTCTGTATCTTGATTCTCTGCCAAGGTTATCCAACCAGGTCCTCAGAAAGAGGCAACCTGGCCCTTGCTGAGTGCCTTCTGCACTCCATGTGACTTTTGACTTGACTCTGGTCCTCACAGGAACCTTGCCAGGAAGATAGCTATCCAATCATACAGGTAAAGAGCCTGCAGGTCAGAGGGGTGAAGTGACTTGGCCAACGTCACAAAGTCAGTCTAGCCTTGACACCCCCGGGATGGAAGTGCGCCACATGGCAGTCTGGGGGAGTCTGCAGGCCATTTGCTGGTCCCAGAAAGAAGCTTGGCAAGACTCCCTGCAACAAGCATTTCCCACCTGTAACAAATAATGGCAAGAAGAGTGACTTCCCAAGCCTTATTTACCACTCACGCACTGTTTCCCTCCTGCTTACCCAGCCCTTTGATATCGGGAGGATGGGGTAGTTGTTCAGTCTCTCAGTCATATCGGACTCTTTGCAACTCCATGGACTGCAGCACACCAGGCTTCCCTGTCCCTCATCACCTCCCAGAGTTTGCTCAAACTCATGTCCATTGAGCTGGTGATGCCATCCAACCACCTCATCCTCTGTCATCCCCTTCTCCTCCTGCCTTCAATCTTTCCCAGCATCAGGGTATTTTTCAGTAAGCTGAATCTTTGCATCAGGTGGCCAAAGTATTGGAGCTTCAGCTTCAGCATTGGTCCTTCCAATGAATATTCAGGGTTGATTTCCTTTAGGATTGACTGGTTCGATCTCCCTGCAGTCCAAGGGACTCTCCAGAGTCTTCTCCAACACCACAGTTTGAAAGCATCAATTCTTTGATGCTCAGCCTTCTTCATGGTCCAGCTCTCACATCCACTGGGGCTTTTCTTGTGGATCAGTTGGTAAAGAATCCACCTGCAATGCAGGAGACCCTGGTTTGATTCCTGGGTCACAAAGATCCTCTGGAGAAGGGATAGGCTACCCACTCCAGCATTCTTGGGCTTCCCTGTGGCTCAGCTGGTAAAGAATTTGCCTGCAATGTGGGAGACCTGGGTTCAGTCCCTGGGTTGGGAAGATCCCATGGAGAAGGGAAAGGCTATCCAACCAGTTAATCCTAAAGGAAATCAGTCCTGAATATCATTGGAAGGACTGATGCTGATGCTGAAGCTCCAATACTTTGGCCACCTGATGTGAAGAACTGACTCATTGGAAAAGACCCTGATGCTGGGAAAGATTGAAAGTGGGAGGAGAAGGGGACAACAGAGGATGAGATGGTTGGATGGCATCACCGACTCAATGGACACGAGTTTGAGTAAGCTATGGGAGTTGATGATGGACAGGAAAGCCTGGCATGCTGCAGTCCACGGGGTCACATAAAGTCAGACATGGCTGAACAACTGAGCTGAACTGAACTGGTCCACTTCAGTATTCTGGCCTGGAGAATTCCATGGACTATAGTCCATGGGGTGGCAAAAAGTCGGACATGACTGAGCAACTTTCACACACCTCACATCCATACATGACTACTGGAAAAACCATAGCTTTGACTATACAGACCTTTGTCAGCAAAGTAAAGTCTCTGCTTTTTAATATGCTGTCTAGGTATGTCATAGCTCTTCTTCCAAGGGATAGTTACTATGTCCATTTTGCAGATAGGTAAACTGCGCCTTGGGCTTCCCAGATGGCACTAGTGGTAAAGAACCTGCCTGTCAATGCAGGAGACTTAAGAGACACGAGTTTAATCCTGGATTGGGAAGATTTCCTGGAGAAGGGCATGGCAACCCACTCCAGTATTCTTGCCTGGAGAATCCCACGAACAGAGAAACCTGGCGGGCTACAGTCCATGGGGTCACAAAAAGTCAGACACTACGTAAATGACTTAACACCCATGCATGCAAACTGAGCCTTTAAAAGGTAAATTTACTTTTCCAAGGTCCTTGGTTGGTTGGCATGAGGGCAGAGGGCCCGTGTCTCTTTGGTGTGTATCAAGATTTCAGCGGGAGATGGTATGCCGCGGAAGTCTTCTGGAGTGGTAGTACAGATAATTTAAAGACCCTAATTTGTTTTATCAGTGGCTCACATCATGCATTTAATTTTTGACCTCAGTTTCCACATCCATCAAATGGAGGTGATAATTGTCATAGGATTTAATCCCAGAGATGGAGGGGCACAGGATACCCTGTCTGAGCAGGTGATAATAGCATGTAGAAGTTAAGAGACTGTTTTTCAGACCCACTTCCTAGCTTCAGAGCTTACACTCTAGAAGGGAGATACCTGAGCTTGGAAGGCTCTTACTACTTCCTCTTAGTCTGTGGCAGACATTACAAATCAATCACTGCACTTCAAGCAGGCATCTCCAATCGATTGACATCGAAATGAGAGGTACAGCCTATTTGCCACTCTGACGACAAAGGGAAAAGCAAACTTCCCAGTTCCGGGCACCGTGTTAAGCACCTTCTTGACCCCATAGGTCAAACCTCAGTGCCAACTTCGAGCCAATCGTTGTCCCATATTATCTCATCTAATCTTCAAGACAACCCTACAAGTAAGTCAGACGCAGTCATTTCACAAGCTAGTCTGTAAGGCAGCTCGGCTGCTTACCCCAGTTCACCCAGTTTGCCATCAATGATGTTTCTATTTGGACCTGGGTCTCAGGGGCCCATTCTTGCCAATGTTCCACATTACCTCCCCCAAACAGGAATCTAGCAGGAAAAGCAAGGCTCAGAGGCTTCACTGGGGCCACCCAGAGGGCTCTGGGAGAAGTAAAACACAGCCACCTCCTTTCCGGTGGAGAGTTCTCATTCCTGCTGGAAACAGACGGCCTGCCAGGACCAGAGTCCATCTCCCGGGAGAGGCGGCACACATTATTTTGACATTGAACATGTGCCCACGGGCCCAGTGATGGACAAACCTTTCACACATCTCAGAAATGAAACTCACAGAGTCATTTCCATCTTGGCACGAGCTGTGGGCACAGCCCCACGAGGCCCTGGCACTGTAATTCTCTCATCAGCTTAATAGGAGAACAATCATCAGAGTCAGGATACAAATTTAGCTCCAGACACTTTTTTGGGAACTCAGAGGGTTTGTGACTTATGGCCTCATTTTAAAGAGGAGCAGATTGTTGACACAAGCTGCAGTAGTTCCCGTTTTTCTCGAGGAATCAAGTTATCCTCGATGTTTGTGGGAGAACCCTTCGGACGTGGCTGGAGTCCACAAGTGGCTGGAAAGATCCAACAGCTTGTCGTAGGATGACCCATCTATAATTAACCTAAGCATTTGTTTATTTAACTATCTCAATTACAGGCTTACTTAAAGAGCATTCAAAATAAAAGATGAGCCCCAGGAACAGAAACAGAAGGTGATCTTTTGTCCAGGCTTAACAGGATGTGATTGGAATGTCTGAGTAGCCAGCAATAGGGAGAACAGCCATCAGTGAAGACTTGGGGAAGCTTCCAGTGGAGACAGAAAAACGCAAACACGGGAAAAACTGACCTCTGTAGGCGTGTTTTGTCATGAAACCTACTTCCCAGGGTTTGTATCCCAGCTTGCTGTCTGTGACCTTGTGCAAGTCAGGTGACCTTGGGTTTCTCCCTTAGGAGAGCTGGGGAAGAGGTCTGCTGATACCTATTACCAGGTGTTTGCTATATGCCAGGCATCATTCTAAACACTTTATTCACTTAAGTCTCATAACTGCATTATGAATTAAGTACTATGATTGTCTTTCATTTCCTAGATGAGGAAATGGAGGCCCTGAGAGGTGAGGTGACACAGTAATGCTCAAGGCAGCAGGGTGTGTGTGGAGTGTGGGAGCTCAGCTTTTCTCCCGGGACCTGGCCCCAGGGCGTGTAGCCGCTGCCCTGCTCTACCCTGTCTTGCGGAGAACTTGCACAACGGGGAGTCCTCAAACATGATTATGTTGAATCCAGCTTTTTTTCCCTTTGTCTTACAAGGGTGACTTTCTGATGGTAATGCAACATTTTTCTATCTGATATAAATAGCTTTTTTGATTTTTCTCCCCCTGCCTGCCTCCAAATATCAGTCAATACTGGAGAGAAAATAACTCTGTCTGGTTCATGGTGACAAGGTCAGGGCTCCTTTGGAGAACACTCCATCCTGGGCTGAGAAATCATGGCATTTATTTTAAGCTGAAACATTCTTATATTTAATGCTTGTCATCAGGCTGAAGTTTGTTTATTGCATTCCATAATTATGATGAATATATTTTAAATAGAAAAAGATTTGAAATGTGGGACAGCTGCAAAAAATATGGTGTCAATCACTGAAAATCAACCCACATCTGGAGTTAGAACTTGGGTGGGAATGGCTTGTTTTGCATTTTTATGACCAGATGCATCCAGATTAGATGTACCTTATAAACTTCACCCAGACAACTGTCAGGGCCAATCAGCCTTAATTGAATGTGACATTTTCTCCACCAATCTGCCCTGAGTCCAGGCCAAGAATCCCTCCTGTATCACGGGCCCTGTGTGTGCTCTCTTAGCGATGCACACAGGATCTGTCAAACACAGGCCAAATTAAATACTGGACTTCGTTCCACAGTGACTTCCAATTACAGTGAGCGAAATCTGGAGGGCTTGGAACCACCTCCCCACCGTGGCCTGTCATTTAGAGACACCATCAGTAGGAAGCAGGGAGCCCAGGCCTCCTGATGCTAGGTTACACTGCGCTGTGCCTGGCACCCCAGGCACCGGGCACTTGCTCTATGCCAGGGTCATGCCAGGCTCTCCCCATATACCCTCTCTCTTAGTACCCCCAAGGTCAGAAAATTCAGAGAGATACATAGAGGGTCTGGCCCAAATTTGCGAGCCTAGGAGAGCTTGAATATTCCCATCAGGTGGTTCTCAAATTCCTCTACTGCTGCTGCTGCTAAGTCGCTTCAGTCATGTCCAACTCTGTGCGCCCTCATAGACGGCAGCCCACCAGGCTCCCCTGTCCCTGGGATTCTCCAGGCAAGAACACTGGAGTGGGGTGCTCCTGTATCACGGGCCCTGTGTGTGCTCTCTTAGCGATGCACACAGGATCTGTCAAACACAGGCCAAATTAAATACTGGACTTCGTTCCACAGTGACTTCCAATTACAGTGAGCGAAATCTGGAGGGCTTGGAACCACCTCCCCACCGTGGCCTGTCATTTAGAGACACCATCAGTAGGAAGCAGGGAGCCCAGGCCTCCTGATGCTAGGTTACACTGCGCTGTGCCTGGCACCCCAGGCACCGGGCACTTGCTCTATGCCAGGGTCATGCCAGGCTCTCCCCATATACCCTCTCTCTTAGTACCCCCAAGGTCAGAAAATTCAGAGAGATACATAGAGGGTCTGGCCCAAATTTGCGAGCCTAGGAGAGCTTGAATATTCCCATCAGGTGGTTCTCAAATTCCTCTACTGCTGCTGCTGCTAAGTCGCTTCAGTCATGTCCAACTCTGTGCGCCCTCATAGACGGCAGCCCACCAGGCTCCCCTGTCCCTGGGATTCTCCAGGCAAGAACACTGGAGTGGGGTGCCACTGCCTTCTCCAATGCATGAAAGTGAAAAGTGAAAGTGAAGTCACTCAGTCGTGTCTGACTCTTAGCCACGCCACGGACTGCAGCCCACCAGGCTTCCCCGCCCCTGGGATTTTCCAGGCAAAAGGACTGGAGTGAGGTGCCACTGCCTTCTCTCCAAACTCCTCTGATACATTTAATTTCAGGGGAAGGCAGTCTTGGTTGTTGTAGTGACTGACTTTAGCACCAGGTCCTAGGAAGGCTAAACCTCTTGCGATGTGAGAGACAGAAGTGAGCTGGCTCTTCAGTCTGCCAACAGCCCTCCCCATGTACCAACTCTGGATCTGAGTCCAGACAAGTGGCACCCACGTTTAGAAAGTATATGAGCTGATGTGCAAATTGTAGGCTTGAAGAATATTTTCTCATTCTAGACTTTCTAGATATCACATTAGTTGATGTACAAGTAACACGGAAGTGACAAAGATATTGATAGAGAAGGGGAGAGAGACAAGAAGGGGAGAAGGAGGAGAATTCTGTCTGTTCTAGAAATATCCAATAAATACTGGCCTTTATAATTATGATCAAGCTCATCATTATTACTTCTGAGGTTTGCAGATCAAGGTAGGATTCTGCAGGAATGTGTGAACAATAAAATCTTCACAAGCTGTATTTCTATTTCCCAAGCTGTAAGAAAGGCAACCACGTAGTCAATCGTAATAATAATAATCATCTCTTCTGTCACGGGTCCTATGCTACAGGCTTAACACACGTCATCTTGCATGCCTATGGCGATCCTGTGATAGGAGTGTTATTACTCTGATCCTCTTAAAGATGAAGAAATAGAGGTTCCGAGAGGTTAAATGACAGCCTGAAGTCACACAGCTAGAAGGAGGCAGAGCCAAATTTCCATAAACTGGACTCTCTAAACCTTAAAGTCCAAGAAAATCACAACTAGTTTTGGTGACAAAATGCAAACGAAAGGTGTTGTTTTTTCCTAAAAGTGCCTTTTGAACTGGCTTGAACCAGAATCCAAAATGAATGTTTACTTAACTATTAAACCAGAGAAGGACTGGAACATCAACATCTTGGCAAGAACAAGCCTAAATGCAGGTCTCTCTCCACCAGCATGCCTGGTTTTAACAAGTACCATCATTTGTATCTAGTTCTGGGTAACAAAGAGATTTCCACAAGTCAGAGGACTGGGATTAAAGGAGGTTGCTGATCTGGTTACAACAAATTCTATTAAGTAAAAAATTCTGTCTGACAGAGGTTTTCATCAGTCCCTCTCCCTACTGGAGACATGATCCTGAAAGAGAACACTAGCTTGGGATTTCTCTTTTGCGAAACAGAAATGAGATTAACAAACCGTTTATAAGAAGCTCTCCATGCACTGAGGTTACAAATCAGCTGCCCGCAGGGGCCATTCAGGTGAGAGGAATGAATGAAGCAGGGAGCCCACCGTTATAACAGTGAGGGGTGAGGATGCGAGGAACTGAGGCGTCCTTGCCAGGCCAGCTGTGAGGCAGCGCCAGCCAATTATTTCACGGTGACATTCAGTTGGCAGTTTTTTGACTTCTCAAGAGCACATCGGATTTTTGTGTGGAGTCTCCTGGTGTTTGAAGGTTGGTAACAAATTCAAATTTTTGAAAGAAATTGTTTGGGACAAATCAAAAATGTCTGTGTCCTGAAGTGGCCTGTGAACTGTCCAAACTCTGATGCCATCTGCCTCCTGAAAATCCTCATCAGGGCCCTGGCTGGTGGGCATCATGGTCATCCTACTATAACAGTGGAAGAAACAGGTTCAGAGAGGGCAACCACCGTGTTCAAAGCCACACAGTGGGCTCTGCTATGTAGTGCTGAGGCCTAGTGTGGAAAACAAAGTCCTGACTTCAAAATAGCTAAGGCTTCGAGAAGTGCAGCAAACACCTATGCTGGGGTTTGTTCTTTCAAAAGCAGTGCCTTTCCCCACTGCTCTGTGAGTCTCAAATCTCCCTCTGCATTTCTCTTGCAGGGATTCTTGTTGTTGCATTTAAAGCCGTCTGGGTAATCCAGGTGGCACTCATCTTGCGATCATTAATTTAACTACATTTGCAAAGATCTTTTTCCTGATTAAGATCACATTCACAGGTTCACGGACCATGGGCCTATCATTTTTTAGGGGTGTCAAACATTGAATCCATTACATATCCCTTTGCCATTTATCCGCTTCTTAAATTTGAATTTGGGTTTAAAATCAGGTATGGTTTTCCAGGTGGCTCGGGGGTAAAGAATCTGCCTGCCAGTGCAGGAGTCGCAGGAGACCCGGGATCGATCCCTGGGTCAGAAGGATCCTCTGGAGGAGGAAACGGCAACCCACTCCAGCATGCTTGCCTGGAGAATCCCATGGACAGAGGAGCCTGGTGGGTACCAGTCCACGGGGCTGCAAAGAGTCAGACGTGACTTTGCAGCTGAGCAGGAGCACATTGCAGGCAGGAACCCCAAGCTTCCTGCTGGCATCCCAGCATCAAGTAGCCCTTCAGGAAGTAGTCCCCAGGAGAGGGGAACTGTTGGCCGAGATGACTACTTTCTGACCTGCCGCGCCACTGAGGGTCCTAAATGAATGACGGTGTGAAATGATGGACTTTCCCTGCATTTGCCTAGAAGAACATCCTCCTGGACTCCTAGGGGAAAAACTGTGACACTAGAATTCTGGTAAGATCGATTGGGTTTGGTGGGGGTTTGCCTGCATGGAACACAGACATGCTAAGTCACTTCAGTCGTGACCAAGGCTCTGCAGCCCTCTGGATCATAACTGACTAGGCGCCTCTGTCCACGGGATTCTCTGGGCAAGAATACTGCAGTGGGTTGTCATGCCTTCCTCCAGGGAATCGTCCCAACCCAGGGACTGAACCTGCATCTCTTATGTCTCCTGCATGGGCAGGCGGGTTCTTTACCACTAGCTCTACCTGGGAAGCCAAGCCCTGTCCACATTAGGCTACTTGCTCATGTCTAACGGTATCAAAAGGTACCAACCCAAAGTACAGCATCTTACAAGTTTTATCTTTAAAAATTGCATAGTACCATCCAGATCTGATGAGAAAGCTCTCCGCTAGGCCTTATCTTGTGGAAGTATCGGAACAGCCATGTTTTTTACAGACGGTAATAATGTTTTTCCTTTCCTCTTTCTTGCTGTTCCTACTAATGCAAGGATAGGAAACATTATAGACAACCACCAACAAAAATAAAGTGTCTCTAAAATGAGACACTTTAATTGGTGGGGAACACATGGGAACCGAACATTCTGGGAGATGGCCTCAGGCATTTTGGCTCTGAAGGGGGATAATGTGGAGTGCCAGTAGGAGCTGTGATGTGCTCACTGCTGCTGCTGCTAAGTCGCTTCAGTCGTGTCCGACTCTGTGCGACCTCATAGACGGCAGCCCGCCAGGCTTCCCCATCCCTGGGATTCTTCAGGCAAGAACACTGGAGTGGGTTGCCATTTCCTTCTCCAATGCATGAAAGTGAAAAGCGAAAGTCAAGTCGCTCAGTCGTGTCTGACTCTCAGCTACCCCATGGACTGCAGCCCACCAGGCTTCCCCGTCCATGGGATCTTCCAGGCAAGAGTTCTGGAGTGCGGTGCCATTGCCTTCTCCGGATGTGCTCACTAGCACTGGCTAAATCTGGGTTGGGTGGGATGGGGGTTGAGCAAGGGGAGGACAATGGCAGGCAAACTGAGGCATGAGCATCATTCCTGTCTGTAAAGCACTTTTACAACATTCCCTCATTCCAGCCTAAAGCAGGCTGACTCTGCAGGAGCTGCCTGGATTGGTGGGAAAAGGCCCGGGATAAACCAAAGGTTGAAGTCTCACCTGCCTAACTATGAGACCTTGAGCGAGTCTCAAGGTTTGGCCCTCAGACGTTGAGACTGGCCCTCTCTGAGCCTCAGGTTCCTCAAGTATGAAATGAGGATGATAGCTGGGCTGTACCTTCACTAATGATTTTATTTCTTAAAGTAGGAAATGGACTGTTCCTTTGTGAAAGGATTTTCCACTTTCCAAAGGGAATTGACACAGAACACATGCACTTGACCTCCCATTTGTAACACCTGCTATTTCTCAAGCATGTAGTCCTTGTATGGACACACAAGAAGACCTCCCACATCTGGAGAGGGCTCTCATCTGCATCCAATCGGCATGTTTTTGTTTGTTCATCTACAAAGTAGGGATGTCAATAATAATTGCTGACTTTCTGAGTTGTATTAATATTAACTGAGCAGTTCGGATACTTTCATCAGGGATACAGATAACAAAATCCCCAACCCAAATTGAAGAGTGGCTTTAAATTTCCTTAAAATTCATGACCTCATGTAAGAGGAATTTCACAGGCTCAGTGATTTTCAGGTGGGTTGAGTCAATGCTTTGATGTTGTCATCAGAAGCACACATTCTTCCAAAGATTCTGCTTTGCTGTCTGTACTGACAGCTCCGTTCTTCATTCCCAGAGTGAGAACAAGACGGCAGCAGCAGTCCCTAGCATCGTGTCCAGACATAGAAACAACCTTCAGAGGACTGGTGCCTCTCCTGCAGCTCAGCGTTTCGGAGGGAGGAAAGTATGGCTAGCAGCAAGCCCGCCCTCACATAGAGCTGTCCAGAGCTCCGTTATCTGGCCAGTCTGAGCCGATTATCATCAAGGACCATGAGGTTAGCACGAAACGGGGCTGTCAACCTCCTCAAGGGATAGAACTCGCTAGGAGGGGAAATAACTGATTCCAAATAGGTTCTTCCTGAAAAGAAGGGTATCTCTGTTGGGTTCTTCTAGAAGCAGAATTTGAACTGCTAAGGAACATCAGCAGAAGGATGAGGAAGTGGGGCACAGATGGAAGATGGCCAATGCAGGTGCTTTATTAGGCCAGTAGCCACTGTGAGGAACTGGACCTTAATCCACTGAGAAGCCTGCAGGACAATGTAGAATGTGTCTGAGGGTAGCCTGACTGAGGAAGCTATTATTCCATCAGCATCCGCTTTCCCACTGGTTCAGGGCTACCTCCAGTGCCATGAACTCAGCGCTCTGGCTGGCCCTGAGCATCAACCTAGCAAGTTCCTGTAAGTAAGTAAGTGAAGTTGCTCAGTCATGTCCGACTCTTTGCGACCCCATGGACTGTAGTCTACCAGGCTCCTCTGTCCATGGGATTTTCCAGGCAATAGTACTGGATTGGATTGCCATTTCCTTCTCCAGCGGATCTTCCCAACCCAGGGATTGAACCCAGATCTCCCACACTGTAGACAGATGCTTTACTGTCTGAGCCACCAGGGAAGTCCATCAGCTCAGTTCAGTTCAGTTGCTTGGTCGTGTCCGATTCTTTGCAACCCCATGAATCGCAGCACGCCAGACCTCCTGTCCATCACCATTTCCCAGAGTTCACTCAAACTCACGTCCATCGAGTCAGTGATGCCATCCAACCATCTCATCCTCTACCGTCCCCTTCTCCTCCTGCCCCTAATCCCTACCAGCATCAGACTCTTTTCCAATGAGTCAACTCTTTGCATGAGATGGCCAAAGTACTGGAGTTTCAGCTTTAGCATCATTCCTTCCAAAGAAATCCCAGGG
>SJYX01000648.1:46195-71840 GCA_006410675.1 Oreotragus oreotragus | reverse complement strand
TTTAGTTCCTCTTCCCTTTCTGCCCTAAGGGTGGTGTCATCTGCATATTTTAGGTTATTGATATTTCTCCCGGCAATCTTGGTTCCAGCTTGTGCTTCTTCCAGCCCAGCGTTTCTCATGATGTACTCTGCATGTAAGTTAAATAAGCAGAGTGACAATATACAGCCTTGATGTACTCCTTTTCCTATTTGGAACCAGTCTGTTGTTCCATGTCCACTTCTAACTGTTGCTTCCTGACCTGCATACAGGTTTCTCAAGAGGCAGGTCAGGTGGTCTGGTATTCTCATCTCTTGAAGTCCATAGATTGGGACAAAACCCTCAGGCAGAAGACTGCAGGTGTTTGTGGTGGAAGTGGGCCCTGGGGACTAGGGAGGGGCACCAACAGCATCAGAAACAGGGGGATGAAGCCTGGGTTGGTAGCCAGCAGCAGGAGCACTTTTCAGCCAGAGAAAAAAGTTGACCTTCTTAGAGTGACCAAGATTAGGCAGCTCTTCTTGACACAAACCACAAAATGTCCAGGAACATATTAGTATTTGTCACCTGGATAAAGGCCCAAGGACTTATCAAGAGAAGTCTTTCCAAATGTTTCTTTTCATTTCTGGATCATTTCTCTTAGGAGTGCTCTGAAATCCTTGGAATTCTAAGGCAAAGAAAATAATAACATGAGTACTTTTCCTACTACTTGCAGCCACTACTTTGAACATCTACAAAGGTCCAGAAGTTGTGCTGTCTCTATATATTGCCTGTTTCATGCTCCCAGCAACTCTGCGAGGAAAGTAATGTAATTATCCCCATTTTTATAGATGGGGAAATGAGGAACAGAGCAGGGAATTTATTTTTTTTAATTTTATTGACATAGTTGATTTACAATATTGTGTTAATTTCTGCTGTACAGCAAAGTGATTCAGTTATACATATATATATATATTCTTTTTCATAGTCTTTTCCATTATGGCTTATCACAGGATACTGACTATAGTTCCCCATCTACACAGCAGTATCTTGTTGTTTATCCATCTCCTATATAATAGTTTTCATCTCCTAATCCCAAACTCCCAATCCTTCCCTCCCCTACCCCACCTCCCTTGTCTGTTCTCTTTGTCTGTTGAGTCTGTTTCTGTTTTATAGATATGTTCATTTGTGTTGTATTTTAGATTCCACATCTAAGTCATATCATATGATATTTGTCAGTCTCTGATTTACTTGGCTTAAGTAGGAACATAATAATATTTATATTATTATTATAATAATATCTAGGTCTATCCACATTGTTGCAAGTGACGTTATTTCATTCTTTTTATGATTGAGTAATATTGCGTTGTGTATATATACCACACTTTATCATTCATCAAGCAAGGAATTTCTTAAAGTTACAAAGTGATGGCGAAGATACTTCACATCCATGCCGAGAGCTGTTACTCCAATTCAGGGAACCAATGAGCTCGTAAGAAGTGGTGAGCAGGATGTCCTGTTCCATCAAACCATTGTCGTTAGCGGTGGAGAGGCAGGAAAGAGGACTCCCTGAGTGTCAGCACACCATGCCGGGCTCCTTCTGGATTGTGGGCTGCTGTATTGCCAGAGCCGAGATCAGTGCCTGGCACACCATGAAGGTGGAAGTGTTAGCAGCTGAGTCGCGGCCACCTCTTCTCGACCCCATGGACTGTAGCTTGCCAGCCTCCTCTGTCCCTGGGATTCTCCAGGCAAGAATACTGGAGTGGGGTCTTCCCAACCCAGGGATCAAACCCGCGTCTCCTGCCTTACAGATGGATTCTTTGCAATCTGAACCACACTGTTGATGAGCCTAAAGCTGGTTGAATAAAGGACGGGTCTCCATATGTTACAGAGTTATTTTCCCATGTTGTGGATAGGAAACTGAAGTGGAGAAGGCTTCAAGTGCTATACAATAAGATTCTGAAGGAAGAAGCTGGGACTCAAACCAAGTTCTCTCTGACCTCAGGTTTTCCCCACCACACTGTGGGGTCTGTGGTTGAGCACTGGCTGTTGAGACCAGGACCACAGAGCCCAGCTGACTCTCTTGTGGTGGCTGAGAACTGAGCCCCCAGTCCTGCCCACTCCACTGTCATCACCCACCGCTGATCAAAAAGGGCTGTGGGTGCAAGGGTTTGGATCCATGCTGACCAGTAGAAACGGAATGAGCCACAAATGCAAGCCACACATATAATTTAAAATTTCCTAGTAGCCACATTTGTTAAAAAAAGTAAAGAGAACCACATAAAACTAATTTTATTAATATATTGTACTTTATTTATATCTAGATACTATGATTTCAGTGTGTAATCAATACAGAACATCACTTTTGAGATTTCTTTTACTTTCTTTCTCTTCTCTCCTTCCTCCCTCCCTCTTTCTCTCCCTTCCACCACCCTTCCTGCCTCTCTCTCTTCCTCCCTTCTTCTTTCTTTCTCTCTCTCTTTTAAAAATTAGCCTTTAATTCATATTTTTCATTAATTCTAGTATAATGTTAATTAGTGAAGTTTTAGTCTGCATTGACTTCATGGGGCATAAGTGAGACTCCATGTTACCATATATAAATCTTTTCTCTTTCTAAAATATATTAATAATGTAGTTGTTGAATGACCTGACTTTTACAGAGAGGAACCTGGTGTTGATGACCATTCTTTGAGTCAGTGTTTCTAAACTCTTTCTGGTTCTTCTTTGTTTTGGTGTTAAACAATTCCTTTTTGCACCATAAATATTAATGACAATTTTTTAGTTACTTGTAATTAAAAGGCTTCATGATGGAGACCCCATAATGTCTTCAAATTCAACAAATGTTAGTAGCTGAAGGAAAAAGCAATGATTCTTCAAAATCCATTACATCTAGATCTTTAAAGAGTCTTTCTTTCTCTTCTTGGTACCAGAGATTTTAAAATCCAGTGTGTATTTTACACGTACAGCATATCTCAATGAAAGCAGCCATATTTTGAACGCTTAAGAACCACACTTGGCTGGTGGCTACCGTGTTGGACTGGACAAATTTGGATGACTCGGGAAGAAACATTTACCCCTTCTTACTCTTCCTTCCTTTACCACCTACACACACACACACACACACACACACACACAAGAGAATCAAGGCAATTCCAAATATGTGTTTTATATTAGTAAGAGCCAGTATTTACTGAAGCAAGAAAACAGGAATCCTTAAAAGCTAATGATGAACATGGGTAATGATGAATATGGGTAATTAGCTTAAAAGCTAGTGATGAAGTGTGAATGGGGTGCTAAAGGTAAAGAACCTGCCTGCCGATGCAGGAGATGCCCGACACGAGTTTGATCCCTGGCGGGGGAAGATCCCCTGAAAGAGGGCATGGCAACCTACTCCAGAATTCTTACCTGGAGAGTCCCATGGACAGAGGAGCCTGGCAGGCTACAGTCCATGGGGCCTCAAAGAGTCAGACACGACTAGAGCAACTTAGCATGCACATGCGTGAGTACGTGCCCTTTGACTCACCAGTTTGCATTCTAGGATATGATCCTAAGGAAATAGTTGGGAAAGTATGCAAAGATTTATGTATAAGGATATTTATCAGAGAGTGTGCATTAGCTTCCTCTTGCTGCTGTAACAAATTATCACAGGCTTCATGGCTTAAAACAGCACGTGTTCAGCATGCTACATTCTTTCTGGAGCCTCTAAGAATCTGTGGCCTTGCTCCTTCCAGCTTAGAGAGACCGCCTTTCTAGCCAGAAGTATTGTCTCTCCAGGCACTGCTTCCATATTCATGTCCCCTCCAAGTTGCCTGGCTCACTCTTTCCCATGTAAGGACCCCTGTGATTAAAATGGGCCCATCGGGATAATTGGGTAATCTTCCCCTAAAGATTTTTAACTTCATCACATCAACAAAGTTCTCTTTGCCATGTAAGGTGATATATGCACAGGTTCTGGGGATTTGGGTAAGTATATCTTCTAGAAGAATATTATTCTAACACAGGAATGTTTTTTAAAAGAAACAGCATAATCTTTGCGACCAGGGGCTTGTTGAAGAGTTCTTACACATGACACCAAAAGCTTGCAGTATAAAAGAAAAAAAGTCAATCAATTAGACCTCATCAAAATGAAAAACTTTTGATCTGCCACGAAGGATGATAAATTACAGACTAGGAGAAAATATTTGCAAACCACATACCTGACAAAGGACTTATATCTAGAATAGATATATTCTAATATACCTAATAGATATCAGATATATATATATATATACCCAAAATTCAACAGTCACAAATAATCTGATAAGAAAATAGTCAAAAAACATAAAGGGACATTTCACCAAAGAAGACATATGGAAGGCAAATAAACCCATGAAAAGCTGTCTCCATCATGAGCCATCAGGGAAATAGAAATTAAGATGTCTGATTCTTTGCGACCCTGTGGACTGTAGCCTGCCAGGTTCCTCTCGTCGTGGATTTCCCCAAGCAAGAATACTGAAGTGGGTAGTCATTCCCTTCTCCAGGGAATCTTCCCAACCCAGGGATTGATCGGGTCTCCTGCACTGCAGGCAGATTCTTTACTATCTGAGCCACCAGGGAGACCCTACAAGATATCACTGCATACTTATTACAACAGGTAGAATTTCAAATGAGGATGATATCAAATGCTGGTGATGTCTGAGAGAAGCTAGAGCTCTCATAACATCGCCGGTAGGAATGTAAAATGGTCTAGTCATTCTGGAAAATAGTTTAGCAGTATCTTTTAAAAAACTCAACATTCACTTACCAAATAACTCAGTGATTGTACTATGCACATTTATTCCAGGAAATGAAAATATATCCAACAAAACCTCTATAAGAATATTCATAGCAGTTTTATTTCTAATAGTGAAAAAAATAGATACAACAAAAATGCCCTAAAATAGATAAATGGTGAATAGGTACGGTTTACCCATGCCATGGAATACTACTCAGCTATATGAAGGAAAAGTTTATATAAGCAGTAACTTGAATGGATCTCAAGGGCATTATGCTGAGTGGAAAAATGTATATTTATATATGTGTGTGTATAAAGCATTCTCAAAATGGCAAAAGTATAGAGATGGAGAACAGATTAGTGGTTGCCAGGGTTCACAGAGCAGGGAGATGAGAGAGTTGGGTTTGACTATGAAGGAAAAGCATGATGGCAGAGTTCTGTATCTTGGCAATTGTGGTGGTTACACAGAGCTGTGCAGGTGATGATAAAGAACTACACACAGATTGTATCGATATCAATATCCTAATTTTGGTATTGTGTAATTATTATGTAACCTTTGAGGAAACTGGGCATACAGTCTTTGCAACTTCCTATGAACCTAGAATTATTTCCAACTAAAGTTAACACTCCAGTACTTTGGCCACCTCATGTGAAGAGTTGACTCATTGGAAAAGACCCTGATGCTGGGAGGGATTGAGGGCAGGAGAAGGGGACGACAGAGGATGAGATGGCTGGAAGGCATCACGGACTCGATGAACTTGAGTCTGAGTGAACTCCAGGAGATGGTGATGGACAGGGAGGCCTGGCGTGCTGCGATTCATGGGCTCGCAAAGAGTTGGACACGACTGAGCGACTGAACTGAACTGAAAGTTAACAGATAAAGAAGAAACATAAAGAAATAACCGAAGTGTCCAACAATAGGGGAATAGTTAAATGAACTGCATTTTATCCACACGATAAAATGGTACAGAGCCATTTGCAACAAGCAAGTAAAACCACATAGGTAGACCAAAAAAAATTAGAATACAAAACAATGTATCCTGTAAGATTCCCTTGTAAATAGGTTGATATGTGCATGGATAAACTAAATCTGAAAATACATATCAAAATGTTCAGTTCAGTTCAGTCGCTCAGTCATGTCCGACTCTTTGCGACCCCATGAATTGCAGCACGCCAGTGATTTTTTTTTTCTGATTGATTTTTGTCCTTTGAATTTTTCAGAACTGCTCGATTTCTTACAATGCACATGTATTACTTTGATAATCAGGGAGAAACTGCTAGTTTCATTTTGGAGGAAAAAAAGAATTTTAAGAAGGCAGCCAAAGGGCAGCAGACTGTGTTTGCCATCCCATCTTTCTGCCCCAAATACAGCTTCGTGAGTGCATACAGAGGAAGGCTGATGGAGAAATTCCTTCTCCCAGGGAGAGGAGACCGTGAAATATGTGCTTTGCTTTCTGGCAGGAGCCAAATGAAAGGAGATGGAGTGAGTCAGACCAAAGACCACAGCAAGTTGGGAATAAAACAGCACCTGGTAGAGACTCTGGGATTACAAGCCCACCAAAACATCTGTGTGGACCAGGAGGTTTCCACTCAGAATGAAGAGAAACTGGTTGCTGAATCTGGTGAGAAACTAAGCTACGGGAACTGCCCTCTTTCCCTCTCCTCTTTCTAAAATAGTCTTTAACATTTTTACTTTGTCATCATTTCTGTTCAGAGAAGCACTTGGTCTTGCATTTTCAAATACAAGCCCTAGATGCCTTTCTGCTGGGCTTGTCTCTGTCTGGTCCCAGCGAGGCTACACTCTGTGCAAATCATCACCAAGGTATGGTTGGGGAATAACAAGCAGAGATTCCTGGGAGGGCAAGGGTGGCAATGAGTACCTGCATACATAATCCAGTAAAACTCCTTTCATTTTTAAGAATGCATGGTGCTCTAAGCTGTGTAGTCGCTGCTCTATGTAACTCCTAAAGTGGGAATTGTTCCCATTTTACAGATCAGGAAACTGAGGTCCAGGAGAGGTGAGCAACCTAAGATCATGCAGCTAGTCTGGACCCAGTCCTGTCTGGCTGGCTCCAAAGCTGTGTTCTTTCCATGTGGGGCCTTGCCCCTCGTTTTCCTTGGTTCCTTGGGTGGATGAATGAGGAGGGGGCAGCCTGTATATATGCTTGTGGCTGCATCCCCCAGCCCCACCCAGGGCAGGATACAGTGCTCAGGGCAGGCGCCTGCAGTGCCACCCAGATGGCCATTTCCCAGTCCCTGGATGCCGAGGCCCCTCTAGCCGAGAGGAAATCTCCTGTGCACAGGCTCCCCCTTATGGAAATGAGGGACATGCCGCGGAGCTCCAACCTGCTGCTCCACCCTGGAGGGAGATTATGAGCAGGGCCGGCCCCGCCCTACCCCGAGCCTGGACCCTGCTCCCAACTCCTGCCCAGCCAGGCACTTTGAGCTCGGAAAGCCCTCCTGCCTAAAACCCCCACCCCACCCCCTGCCCCATAAGCACACATCTTCTTTGGTGTCCCACTTGAGGACATATTCTTGGATCCACCCCTTGTGGGATGTTGATAAACAAAGTAACATAAGCTGACAGGGCCCAGAGGAGAAGTGATGATATTTACAACAGCCTTCTCGAGGAGCCCTTCTCCTGTTTACACACCAGAAGGAAAACATCCTCTCTTTAAAAAACAAACAAAAAAAAAACATAACATGGGGAATGTTTTATTTCCTAGGGTGGCTGAGAATTG
The DNA here is from genome assembly GCA_006410675.1 of Oreotragus oreotragus. Classification (NCBI taxonomy): domain Eukaryota; kingdom Metazoa; phylum Chordata; class Mammalia; order Artiodactyla; family Bovidae; genus Oreotragus; species Oreotragus oreotragus. Next base: position 64,394 of record SJYX01000648.1, on the reverse strand, counting down.
CTTTCTAACTGCAAAGCTTTGGACAAATCTTTTCCCCTCTGAGAACCTCAGTGTCCTCATTTGTAAAATGGGTGGGGTGACCCTGATCGCACAGGATGGCTCTGAGATGACTGTGGGCAGAAAGGGCTGATATGGGTATCTAGCCATTCCTTCAGGTGTTTCTGGGCATAAAGAGAGGCAGGTTACTTTCCTGGCGCTTGTTCACTTGTTAATTCAGTAGCAGATGTTTAGTGTGAGTTCACTCCGTGCCAGGCGAGCTAGAGCAGACAGATGGGGGCCCTCTGGGTGTGCATCGAGGGCAGAGACCCCGGCCCCAGGAGGGCTGAGAAGATGGAAGCAGTGGGCCCCAGGAGGAGGAAGCGGACTATGGGTGCTGGTAGGGGCCTAACTGGACCGGCCTGGCTCAGCTGCACTGAGGCTCAAGACACCTGGTTCTCACTCAGCCCTTCTTTCTCTATAGCTTTCCATATCCCTTGGGCAGAGCAGAGAGGGGAACTGAAGTGGGAGGAATCAGGGTGGCAACGATCCAGCGGACAGACTGAGGGCTGGTGAGGTCAAGGCCGTGGGGATGTGGAGAAGGGAAAGTATTTGAAAGATGTTCTCGGGATGGCACCGGCGGGGCTTCGTGATGGATTGACTGCGGGGTGTGAGGCCGCGGGAAGATTTTACCATCTAGCTGGAGGGCCCAGACAGACACCCAGGGAACAAGAGTGAAGTAGACGAGAGAGAGGATAATTAAGTGCTAAATTGTGCAGCTTAATTTATTGTTTGGACAGTTGCCTCGTACAATAAACCCCACTGCTCTAATGAGCTCATGACATCAGCCAGCAGGGAAGGCAAGCCTGGCCCATGGCCGGTCACAACTAGAACCATCTGTGGGCGCTGCCCAGATGCCTATCTGCAAAGCTGGACTCTGGGTTTTAGTTTGTGATTGGGGGCCCCAACAAGCTTCAGGCCAGGGTACCCCTGATAAGACCCCTTTCTAGAAGCTCCAGTGTCTGAAAAGTTCGGGACTCATAGGAGTTTTAGTTCAGAAAAGGAAGAAAGAGTGGGGTTTGAATCTGGCCATGATGCGGGGGTCCTGCCTGGGAGTCCATCCTGCTTTTGGGAACTTGGGCAGGCCCCTGGCCCTTCTCTGTGAAGTGGACATAATGAAGATCCAAGCAAACACCCAGAAAATGCTCATGTCATGGAAAGATACTCCCAATTTTAGAAGATGCTTAAACAATATGTACATAACAGCACCTGCCTGCCCCATGCCACATCCCAGGGCTGGTACTCTTGGGGGTACAGAGGACCATTCCTGACCAGCTATTGTGGAAGAGAAAACTTTGACTATATCCTTGATGACATCACTGTACTTATCAGAGGAGAGGATGTTATCTTGGGGAGCCCAGAGAGCCTTTTTGGAGAAAATGGCATGCGGAGTAGGCCTCCGATGACTGACGTCTACACTTTCTCACCAGAGAAATGCTAACCTCTTGCACCTTTCCTCCTTAGCAAGAGTCATTCTAAATACGTTTGTGGAAGGGTCGAGGAGAAATCTGGTTAGAAGGGTTAGGGAGTGTGGTAAAATGTCACTGCATTTACGGAGCTCTTTATGTAAGACTGAGAAGGATTATTTTTCCATATCAAGGAGAGTCAAATTCCCTCGAGATTATGGAGGACACACCACCCCCACTAACCCATATCCCCCGGCCACCACTCATAACACTGAATACAGCTGAAAAGCAGAGATCATCTGTTTGATTTTCTGCTTAAAAATACGCCTTCTGCCCTGAAAGGGTCAAGAAGCAACAGTTAGAACCAGACACGAAACAACTGACTGGTTCAAAATTGGGAAAGGAGAACAACAAAGCTGTATATTGACACCCTGCTTATTTAACTTAAATGCAGAGTCCATCATGAAAAATGCTGGGCTGGATGAATCACAAGCTGGAATCAAGATTGCTGAGAAAAATGTCAATATCAATAACCCAAATATGTAGATGATACCACTCTAATGGCAGAAAATGAAGAAGAATTAAAGAGCCTCTTGAGGGTGAAAGAGGAGAGTGAAAAAGCTGGCTTGAAACTCAACATTCAAAAAACTAAGATCATGGCATNAATCAAGATTGCTGAGAAAAATGTCAATATCAATAACCCAAATATGTAGATGATACCACTCTAATGGCAGAAAATGAAGAAGAATTAAAGAGCCTCTTGAGGGTGAAAGAGGAGAGTGAAAAAGCTGGCTTGAAACTCAACATTCAAAAAACTAAGATCATGGCATCCTGTCCCAAGTCTTCACGGCAAACAAAAGGGGAAAAAGTGGAAGCAGTGACAGATTTTATTTTCTCGGGCTTCAAATCACTGTGACTGCAGCAATGAAATTAAAAGACATTTGCTCCTTGGAAGGAAAGCTATGACAAACCCAGACAGTGTACTAAAAAGCAGAGACAGCAGTCTGCTGACAACAGTTGGTATAGGCAAGGCCATGATTTTTCCAGTAGTCTTGTATTGATGTGAGAGTTGGAACACGAAGAAGAATTGATCCTTTTGAACTGTGGTGCTGGAAGAATCTCTTGAGACTCCCTTGGACAGCAAGGAGATCAACCAGTCAATCCTAAAGGAAAATTCAACTTTGAATATTCATTGGAAGGACTGATGCTGAAGTCCAATACTTTGGTCACCTGATGGGAAGAGTCGACTTATTAGAAAAGATGCTGGGAAAGATAGAGAGCAAAAGAAGAGGAGGGCAGCAGAGGATGAGATGGTAAGATAGCGTCACCAACTCAATGGACATGAATTTGAGCAACCTCCAGGCGATAGTGAAGGACAGAGGACCCTGGTGTGCAGCAATCCATGGGGGTCACAAAGAGTCGAACAGGGCTTAGCAACTGAATAACAACAACCAAGCATAGGCTAGACACTCAATACGTTTTTCCTGAGTGAATGAATGAATGAAGAAAACTCAGGCAGTCAAAGACTTTCATATGGAAACAAAGTATGAATACTATTCTCACCTGTGAGATCACCAAAGATGAAAATGTGATTGTTCGAACTTAATGCGGGCCCCAGGGAGAAGGAATAGCTCTCGGGACACTTCGGTGGTGTGTAACTACAGATCTCCCCAGCAGATAGTGCGGCTATCAGAAGTGTCTCAAATGCCTGTGTTCAACCCAGCAAGGCCACTTCTCAGAACCGAGCCTCGGGGGGAGCTGCACCAGTGGGTCAGTGGCTCGCCACACCACTTGGGGAATGACCTATAATGCTCAACAGTGGGGAACTGGGTCAAGAAACCGTGACAGTCCTTGGGAATGTTATGTGAGCATTCATTTAAGATTGTGATGGGGATGGGGGTATGGAAAGATGCCCAAGGTGTGTTAAGTGGGGAGAGGCAACCCGCACCGCCCAGCGCGTGTGTACTCTTCAGTGACACCGGGGACAGTGGTCATTTGGGGGCTATTTCCAACACTAATAATACGGTGCATTTATTATGTATTGGTATGAAACCATAAAGTCATTTCCACATTGGTTTTTTACAAGAAGAAAGGAAATGTGCCAGTTTCCTGAACTTCCTGCTCCCCTGTGTCTGAAGCTCGGGAAGACCCCAGCACCCTCTCCCCAGGACTGGAGGAACTGGGGCAGATGCGGGCAGCTGTGGGTGAACGGAGGGCTGCGACCGTGTGCTCTGGGCCAGCTGAGGCGTCTGTCTCAGGACAGGTCTTTGGAAGGGGCATCTCCTCTAGGCTGGGGCCGTAAGGGCCCATCTCAGTCAGCGATGACTGCAGGCCATGCCTGAGGTTCATTCTCAGCCACTTTTAGGACTGAGGCCTGGTCTAGAGAGCTAAGTCAGCCGAGGCTAGGTACCAGGCTCCGTTCAGCCTCTTACCAACTGTACCAAGTCACGCCTCCTTTCAAGTGTAACTGGCAGTCACTGTATCCAGATTACAGGGTGTGGGAAAGATTCGTTGTGCAAAAGGATGTAGGTGAGGGATGATCTCTTGCGCTGGCCTCCAGCCTTGGAAGAACGGGAGATGGCACCTGCGGCTCCCTTGGCTCCCCACCCGCTCCTCTTGACCTGGCACGAGGGCCTCGCTCCTGCTTTTCAGCTGCTTACCGGGGAAGCAGCCAGAGGGGCAGGCCCTCCTCTGTCCTTCACCAGGATGCTGCTCAGGGAGGGTTCTGCCAGCCACCAAAGGGGCAGGGGAGGACCCATCTCCAGAGGCCAGAAAGCCAGGCTAGAACAACATGGAAAGTGGTGTCATGAACTGCAAGGACAACTGTGATGGACACTGTGTCCCCTTTGCCCAAACCTGCTCTTTCTCCAGCTTCGAGAGACCGGAGGGACTCTGTATGTGTGTGTGTGTGTGTGTGTGTGAAGTGGTGTGGAGGGACACAGCAGATGTACCGAGCGCCTGTCACGCACACTTACATCAGGCACTCACTAGGGTCTTTGGAAGGGCTTATCTCATTTAAATGGCTCTGCAGTCCAGCAGTGTGTACTGTCATTATTCCTATTGACCAGATGGGGTAAATGAAGCTCTGGAAAGCTTGTTCAGAACATTCAGCTGGGACAGGCTTGAAAGGGTTTGGGCTTTGAAGCCAGGTTGACCAGAAAGCTGGTTCTCCCATCCAAACAGAGGATGATTTCAGGCCAGTCATTGTCTCTGTAAGTCTGGGGTTCCCCATCTGTCTAATGGGATTATTAACCTCAAAAAGTGTCAGCATGAAGATTAGAGATACTAGATCACCTAGCCCTGTGCCTGGTATAGTGTAAAAACACAAGAATTCCAGATTCTATTGAAAGGTCAAAGTGAGGGTTGAATATGAGTGAGCATAATACAGGGAGAAGGTCATCTTCCTTTGAGATGAAAACCATGTGGGCACAAACATTAAAAATGGGAGGAAACCATCCTTGGCCTGTTCTTTGATCAAAGGAGAGTGATTTAACTGATGTCTGCTGACCAGGCTCTCCATTCCAGCCAGGAAAACAGACGCCTTGTGTTAGTGAACTGTCTCAAGAACCCAGGCACCTTAGCTGTGGAAAGACAGGAAGAACACCCACAAGCGCCTATCGGTGTCAGGCATGGTCTTGCCTTTATCAGAGGACGGTGCTGGGGTCCAGCGAGTGTCGGAGACCTGCCCCAGCTAACAAGTGGCTAAACGGGCTTGGATCCTAATCTCTCTGCCACTGGCCTAGCAGACTCTGCTTTCTTTTTCTCTTCACCCTTACCACTCCCACCAAACTGGATTTTTGATTAAAAAAAAAACAACAACCAAAAACATGTTTTCGAACATAATACTGTTTACAAAGTTACAGTAAAGTGTGTGTGTGTGTGTGTGTGTGGTATAGTGTGTTTCCCATTCTGTGCTGGGTCTGTGTGCATGAAAGAAAGAAAGAAAGAAAAAACCCACCCCCACATCAAGAGAGTGTCTGCCTTCATCCGCCACCCCAGGGTGGCTGTGGCATTGTGAGCAAGTTGCAGGCCCCTCAAACAACCAGAATATTCTGTACCCTGTGGCAATTAGTCCCCACTTGGCTTAAGGACTCTGACATCAAAGGAGGCCTCTGCCTGCTGCCCAAGGGGGACCGGGGGAATGCCTCAGAACAGCCATTCCCCTCATTAGGGGCTCCAGCCACCAGCAAAGCAGTCTCCGGACAACAGACCTGGCCCCATCAAAGGCCGCCTTCCCCTGGGAAGGCCTCTGTAATCCGGGGCCTGGCTAGGCCCTGCCCCCACCCTAGACCAGCTCAAAAGCGGCTGTCTGGGAACACCTGACTACTCTCCAGTTCAAAGCCATGTGAATGCATTAACAAGACAAAACACCATTTTCCTGTCTCAAAACTCCGAGGGCCCTGCCCTAAGCCGCCTGCCATCAAGGCCTGAAGGCACACAATCCCTGCCCACTTAGCAGTGGGGCCTGAAGTCAGCCCCCTCTTCTGCCGTCTTTCCAGCCTTTGAAAGCCCCGAGCACAAACAGGGGCTAACTTAAGCCACTCAGCAATGCCTCTTCAGGCCTAATCTGCTCCTCTGGAAGGTAGGTGGCCAGTCTGGAGCCAGCCCTCCTGAGAGCCAGAGCGGAGAGGGGAGCAAGCAGGCCAGCCCAGAGGCTGCAACCTTGCTCTACATGCACAGACCTCTGCTTCTGCTCAGAGGAAAGGAAAGCCAAGCAAGAGCTGCAAGGAGTCTCCCTTCAGAATCCAGGATTTGGGAGTGCAAGTGCTGGGTTTAGCGCTTACTCACCCCTCACCCACCCGTTCACCCATCATCCATCCGCACATCTATCTGTCCATCTGCTTGTCCATCGATCCAGCCATCTGCCTGTCTATTCATCCATCTGTCTATCCATCCACCCATTCTTCCAGCCATCCCATTGCATGATAAGTCCTATTCCAGACCCCGGGGAACCAGAAAGGAATTAGGCAAAAACTCTACCCTCAATGAACTCCCAGTCCATACGAGGAGTAAGGAAATACCTCTTGGCCATATGAACAGGATGTCTGAGGGGCAGCAGGGACCCAGAGGATGGAGTCTAAGGGGACTAGGAAGACAGCACAGAAGACATGGAACCAGGACCTGGAAGATGAATAAGAGTTTTAGCAAGAGGAAGGGAAGAAGATGGCTTTCCAGGTAGCACCTGCAAAATCAGAGGCCTGAAATAGCCTAAAATGCTTCCAAAACTACTAACTGATTAGCTTCTGAAATTTGTCGAAGGGATGAGGTTGGGGAGGAGGATGGTAAGAGATAGGGCTGTGGCCAACGAAAGGGGGTCCCTTATTCCACGACATCCATTCCCTGGTGGGTCCTCAGGCCTACTTGCCTGCGTGCATTTGTGCATGCCCACGCACGCACCCCACACCCATGCACATAAGTTCCCACACATGCAAACAGCAAGTGTAAACACAAACACACAGATGTGAATATCTTTGCACCCACATATGCTCATGCAAATGCCAATATGCTCATCCATGTGCAAGTATACACAGAAGCAACAACGTGCACGCAAATGCACTCACATCCCTGTAAACATGTCTACCTACTTTCAAACATGTCCACATACACACACAAGCCTGTTCATACACTCGAACCCAGAAATACCAAATGTCCCAGGGTGTAGACTCAACCCTGACACACACACAGACAAGCCCATGTGGAGACCCACTTATGACATCCATGTCCACTCATGCAAACCACGCACATGTGTGTGCAGGCACTTCTCCCCACCCCCACCCCCGACCCCGACACACACACAGAGGCTGCACCAGGGAAAGGCCAGGGCTAGGATGCCCGCCTCTCATTATTCCTCAGTCATAAAAATGTGCTCCAGGCAGTGAAACTTGGCAGAGCAGGGCCCATCAGCTGTGCTTGGGCTGGAGCCGGTGTCCCTGGGTTCCTCTCGGCTCTGCCAGGATGGAGGGACTCCCTGTCCTGATATCAACCTCTTTCCCTAGCTGTTGTAGCCAGTGCTGCCGCCACTGGGAGAGCCGCCCTCCCTTCTGCAACCATTGCCTTGTTTGGGTGGTGGGACAAACATGCCCAGCCCCCACCCACACAGCAGGGTGGCCAGAGCCAGGCCTCTGACGTGGTCTCCTGGGCAGGCACCCAGCCAGCTCTGGGCAAACCAGTCCTACTCTAGGTACAAGGCTCACGGGGCTCCACCCCGTTCCTCCAGGTCCATCTTGCAGGCTTCCCCTGACCCACACTCTCTGCTGCTGCCACGCTGGGTCTGTCCTGCTCCCTTCACTTCTTCCCTAATGTGCTTGGTTATCTGTATGAGCCCACAGCTGGGAAGCCTCTAAGACTTAGAGACTGGGGACGTCCTGGAGCAGTGGGAGGGGTCATGGAGGTGATATTAGCTGAGCTCACTTCAACCAAGCCCACTGTTGAGGCTCTGCTAAGTCATAGCCTCTCTCTTTTCCCAAACCTGGTCATTCACCCTGCCATATACTTATCTTTCTATCCATCTATTCAGTCACAGACACAATTTTAAACAGTCTACCCAAATTTTCCCATACACTAATTTTTTCACCTATCTATCCATCCATCTATCCACCCATTCCTCATCTATTTATCCATCCATTACATATTTGCCCATCCATTCACCCATGTAAACATTCATCCATCCAACCATCCATTACTCAAACACCTAATCATCCATTTCTTTGAACATCTAACTATTCAATCACCTGCTCATCTGTTCAAATCTCTGTCCATCTGTGTCTATTTATCCACCCATCCATATGCACGTCCATCCACAGACTTTGAAATCCTGAAGACCTGGGTGTGAATCTTTATTTCACCGCCTCCTGGGTGGTGGTCTCACAAGAGGCCTGGGTTTGACTCCTGGGTTGGGAAGATTCCCTGGAGAAGGAATTGGCAACCCACTCCAGTATTCTTGCCTGGAAAAATCCAGTGGACAGAGGAGTCTGGCAGGTGACAGTCCACGGGGTTGCAGAGTCAGACATGACTGAAAACTTGTGTGTACATAATGTATAAATTATATTATGTAAACTACATATATAGTCTATATATCATTATATATAACACATATTTAAATTATAANTGGGTGTGAATCTTTATTTCACCGCCTCCTGGGTGGTGGTCTCACAAGAGGCCTGGGTTTGACTCCTGGGTTGGGAAGATTCCCTGGAGAAGGAATTGGCAACCCACTCCAGTATTCTTGCCTGGAAAAATCCAGTGGACAGAGGAGTCTGGCAGGTGACAGTCCATGGGGTTGCAGAGTCAGACATGACTGAAAACTTGTGTGTACATAATGTATAAATTATATTATGTAAACTACATATATAGTCTATATATCATTATATATAACACATATTTAAATTATAATATATTCTATAAAGTATATATTATATAATATAAATTATATTTATACAATAGTATTATAACTATTTACATATAATTATGATATATAATTATATTATATATTGGGCTACAGTCCACGGGTCGCAAAGAGTCAGACACGACTGAGCAACTTCACTTTCACTTTCATAATATATAATATAAATTATATTATAATATAATAAACATTATATGTATAAATATATAAATTGTCTATTATATAATAATATATTATGTATTATATTGGGCTTCCCTGGTGACTCAGATGGTAAAGAATCTGCCTCAACACTGAAGACCCAAGTTCAATCCATGGGTTGGGAAGATTCCCTGGAAAAGGTATTGGCTACCCACTCCAGCTGCAAAGAGTCAGACACAACTGAGTGTCTAACATGTATTATATAGTATAGTTATATTATATTGACATAATACTTAATTAAACAATCAAACATAATACTAAGAATATTGATTATATTAATTCAATTAATAATCAGTATAGTATCTGTCTCTTATACACATCTAGATGTGTATAAGAGACAGCATGTACTCTTGAAGCCTGGCTTGGNGAAGATTCCCTGGAAAAGGTATTGGCTACCCACTCCAGCTGCAAAGAGTCGGACACAACTGAGTGTCTAACATGTATTATATAGTATAGTTATATTATATTGACATAATACTTAATTAAACAATCAAACATAATACTAAGAATATTGATTATATTAATTCAATTAATAATCAGTATAGTATAATGATATGATCAATATAATGGAAATACATAATACATATATTATAATAATAATATAGTTATAATAATACATTGCTGAAGTATGTTATTGCTTTTGTTATATATTGCTACTAAAAATGATAAACATGATGATACTCTTGTCCTTATAAGGCAGTGTCACCGCCATCCATCCGTGGAAGCCGAAACCTAGGCAGCATCCTCGGCACCACCCTTCTCCTCACTCCCAAAGCTAGGCCATCCCCAAGAATTTTTGAATTTTAACTCTTACAGAGCCCAACTATGTCCTCCTCTCTCCATCTCCACACCCACCACTCCAGTCCAAGTTAGAACCGTCTCCACCCTCCACTGCTGGACTGCAACAGCAGGTCTTAAGTAGGTGCCACACANACAGTTTATTGTGATCCACACAGTCAAAAGTTTTGGCATAGTCAATAAAGCAGAAATAGATTTTTTTCTGGAACTCTCTTGCTTTTTCTATGATCCAGCGAATGTTGGCAATTTGATCTCTGATTCCTCTGCCTTTTCTAAAACCAGCTTGAACATCTGGTTTTAGTGAGATTAGAGGGGAAGAATGATAAAGCAAACATACATATAAATATATATATATATATACTTTTTTTAATATGTGGTAGAGAATGATAAAGCAGATGTGGTAAAATGCTAACATTTGGGGAATCTGAAAGTATACAGAAATTCTTTGCTCCATTTTGCAATTCTCTCTAGTCTGGAATTATTTCAAAATGAAACGTTAAAAATTATGTTTGATTGAGACTTTCCTGGTGGTCCAGTGGCTAAGACACCACACTCCCAGTGCAGGGTGCATGGGTTCGATCCTTGGTCAGGGCACTAGATCCCACGTGCCACAACTAAGAATTCACATGCTGCAACAAAGACCAAAGTAAATTAAAAATTTAAGTTATATATGATTGTTTTTGCATGATAAAAATGTGCATGTATGGCACTGGCAACATCCATGGTTTTACAACTTGATTTTTTTCATATCACATCATGGTTTTGAAATGCATTCATGTTGATACATACACATGTAGTCATCATTTTCACAGTCACAGGATAGCCCACTGTGTGTGTGTTTCACACTATAGTTAATCTTTTCCCTGTTGAGGGACACTTAGGTTATGTCCATTTCTCCTCTATTACAAACTGCTATAGCCAACACCCTTACTTAGCTTTCTTGTGCACAAATGCAAAAGTCTCTCAAGGGTTTAAACCAGGAGTGGAATTGCTGGGTCATTAGACATGTGAATTTTTACCTTTACTAGGGAACGTGAGGTTGCTCTCTTCAGTGAGCCAACCAGACAACCCTCCACCTGATGGCACAGGGCCTTTTGCTGCCATACTTCATCCTGGTTTAGGCTCATCCAGTCCTTGCAGGGATTCTTCATCCCCATAGACATAAACATTGAGGCTTCATGGTTTCTCCTTTGGTGATAAAAATGTCCTAAAGTTGACTGTGCTGATATCATTACACATCTGTGACTATACTAAAAACTAGATTTTTAAAATGCGTTTCCTTTCCAGTTTCACTGAAATATTATTGACATACTTGTTCAGTCGACAAGCCATGTCCGACTCTTTGCGACCCTATGGACTGCAGTCCTCTTGGCTCCCCTGTCGTCCACTATCTCCCAGACTTTGCTCAAATTCACGTCCATTGAGTTGGTGATGCTATCTAACCATCTCATCTTCGGCTGCCTCATCTTCTTTTGTCTTCAATCTTTCCCAGCATCAGGGTCTTTTCCAATGAGTTGGCTCATTCACATCAGGTGGCCAAAGTATTGGAGCTTCAGCTTCGGTCAGCTGTTCCAATGCATATTAGTGTTGATTTCCTTTCAGTTCAGTTGAGTCGCTCAGTCGTGTCTGACTCTTTGCGACCCCATGAACTGCAGCACACCAGGCCTCCCTGTCCATCACCAACTTCCGGAGTCCACCCAAACCCATGTCCATTGAGTTGGTGATGCCATCCAACCTTCTCATCCTCTGTCGTCCCCTTCTCCTCCTGCCTTCAATCTTTCCCAGCATCAGGGTCTTTTCAAATGAGTTAACTGTTTGCATCAGGTGGCCAAAGTATTGGAGTTTCAGCTTCAACATCAGTCCTTCCAATGAACATCCAGGACTGATCTCCTTTAGGATGGACTGGTTGGATCTCCTTACAGTCCAAGGGACTCTCAAGAGTCTTCTCCAACACCACAGTTCAAAAGCATCAATTCTTCAGCACTCAGCTTTCTTTATAGTCTAACTCTCACATCCATACATGACCACTGGAAAAATCTTATGAACTATATAACACTGTGTAACTATAAAGTACAAAGAGATGACTTGATGTATGTATATGTCGTGAAATGATCACCGTAATTAGGTTAGTTAACACATCCACCACCTCACCCGTTACCATTTGTGTGTGTTTGTAGTGAAAACTTTTAAGATCTATTCTCTTAGCAACCTTCAAGTATGCAACACAGTATTAACTATGGGCTTCCCAGGCGGCTCAGCTTAAAAGAGTTTGTCTGCCAATGCAAGAGATTCTGGTTATATCCCTGGGTGAGGAAGATCCCCTGAAGAACATAAATGGCAATACACTCTAGAATTCTTGCCTGAGAAATCCCATGGACAGAGGATCCTGAAGGGCTACAGTCCATGGGGTTGTAAAAGAGTTGGACACAATTCAACAACAACGATTATTAACTATAGCCACCATGCTGTACTTCAGCTGCACAGAACTTCAGTTCAGTTCAGTTCAGTCGTTCAGTCGTGTCCAACTCTTTGCAACCCCATGAACTACAGCACGCCAGGCTTCCCTGTTCATCACCATCTCCCGGAGTTCACTCAGACTCACATCCATCGCGGGGAAGGCAATGGCACCCCACCCCAGTACCCTTGCCTGGAAAATCCAATGGACGGAGTAGCCTGGTGGGCTGCAGTCCATGGGGTCGCTAACAGTCGGACAGACTGAGCGACTTCACTTTCACTTTTCTCTTTCATGCATTGGAGAAGGAAATGGCAACCCACTCCAGTATTCTTGCCTGGAGAATCCCAGGGATGGGGGAGCCTGGTGGGCTGCCGTCTATGGGGTCACACTTGGGAAGATCCCCTGGAGAAGGGAAAGGCTACCCAGTCCAGTATTCTGGCCTGGAGAATTCCACGGACTATATAGTCGCAAAGAGTGAAACATGACTGAGCAACTTTCACTCACTCAATGTGATAGTATTAGAAGATGAAGCCTTGGGGGTAATGAAATCATGAGGGTTGATCCCACATGAATGGAATCAGTGCTCTTAGCAGAGGCCCATAGAGTGTGCTAGCCCCTTCTGCCCTGTGAGGACACAGGAAAAAGAGGATCATCTATGAACCAGGAAGGCCTTGGACCAAACACCATATCTTCCAGCACATTGATCTTGGATACCCCAGCCTTGAGAACTGTGAGAAATAAATTTCTGCTTTTCACAAGCCATCCAGTCTGTGGGGGTTTTGTAACAGCTGCTTGAAGAAGGGGTTCAGGACACAAAGTTTGTGGTAGTTTGTTACAGTAAGGAAAGGGAAACTGTGTGGGGATGATACAATGCTGGTGGCAGTGGCGATGGTGGTGGGGATGCTGGTGCCGGTGCTGCTGGCAGTGATGGTGGGCATGGCGGTGGTGGGGATGGGGATGGAGATGTGTATATTGTGTCTATTTATCCACCCATCCATATGCACGTCCATCCACAGACTTTGAAATCCTGAAGACCTGGGTGTGAATCTTTATTTCACCGCCTCCTGGGTGGTGGTCTCACAAGAGGCCTGGGTTTGACTCCTGGGTTGGGAAGATTCCCTGGAGAAGGAATTGGCAACCCACTCCAGTATTCTTGCCTGGAAAAATCCAGTGGACAGAGGAGTCTGGCAGGTGACAGTCCATGGGGTTGCAGAGTCAGACATGACTGAAAACTTGTGTGTACATAATGTATAAATTATATTATGTAAACTACATATATAGTCTATATATCATTATATATAACACATATTTAAATTATAATATATTCTATAAAGTATATATTATATAATATAAATTATATTTATACAATAGTATTATAACTATTTACATATAATTATGATATATAATTATATTATATATTGGGCTACAGTCCACGGGTCGCAAAGAGTCAGACACGACTGAGCAACTTCACTTTCACTTTCATAATATATAATATAAATTATATTATAATATAATAAACATTATATGTATAAATATATAAATTGTCTATTATATAATAATATATTATGTATTATATTGGGCTTCCCTGGTGACTCAGATGGTAAAGAATCTGCCTCAACACTGAAGACCCAAGTTCAATCCATGGGTTGGGAAGATTCCCTGGAAAAGGTATTGGCTACCCACTCCAGCTGCAAAGAGTCGGACACAACTGAGTGTCTAACATGTATTATATAGTATAGTTATATTATATTGACATAATACTTAATTAAACAATCAAACATAATACTAAGAATATTGATTATATTAATTCAATTAATAATCAGTATAGTATAATGATATGATCAATATAATGGAAATATCTAATACATATATTATAATAATAATATAGTTATAATAATACATTGCTGAAGTATGTTATTGCTTTTGTTATATATTGCTACTAAAAATGATAAACATGATGATACTCTTGTCCTTATAAGGCAGTGTCACCGCCATCCATCCGTGGAAGCCGAAACCTAGGCAGCATCCTCGGCACCACCCTTCTCCTCACTCCCAAAGCTAGGCCATCCCCAAGAACTTTTGAATTTTAACTCTTACAGAGCCCAACTATGTCCTCCTCTCTCCATCTCCACACCCACCACTCCAGTCCAAGTTAGAACCGTCTCCACCCTCCACTGCTGGACTGCAACAGCAGGTCTTAAGTAGGTGCCACACATTCCTTGTCCCCAAACCCCTAACAATCCATTCTTCTTAGTTAAGCCAGAGGGATCGCGTGGAAATGGATGTCTGATCGCAAACGTCACAACTCTGCAGAAACTACCATTTCTCTGAGAATGGAGAGCAACCTTCCTGACAGACTGCAGGCCTTGTCTGCTGCTCCAGTCACATCTCACCTGTGTTCCTCTGCGCCCTGGCCTGCAGCCTCCCTAGCCTGCTAATTGTTATTTTTCAGAATGCAAAACTTTTCCTGCCAGAGTCCAGCTTTGCTTCTGCAGCTCTTCAATCACTTCGATGACCCCCACTCCACTACCAAATTTCAGCTCTGAAGTCACCTTTTACTTTATTCTTCAATTTTAACTTTTTTAGTGAAGTATAGTTGATTTACAATGCTGTGTTCATTTCAGGCATAACAGTGAAGTGACTCAGTTACACATACTTATTTTTTTTCAGATTCTTTTCCTTTATAGGTTATTATAAAATGTTGAGTATAATTCTGTGTGCTGTACAGTAGGGCCATATTGGTTATCTACTTCATATATAGTAGTGTGACATGTTACCCTTTTAGAAACACCTTTCCTGACACTCAAAGGTGAAAGTGAAAGTTAGTCACTCAGTCGTGTCTGACTTTTTGCAACCCCGTGGATTGTAGCCTGCCAAGCTCCTCTGTCCATGGAATCTTCCAGGCAAGAACACTAGAGTAGGTTGCCATTTCCTTCTCCAGGGGGTCTTTGTGACCCAGGGCTTGAACCTGGGTCTCCTGCATTGCAGGCAGATTCTTTACCATTTGAGCCACCAGGGAAGCCCTCCTTGGCACTCAGGACTGGTCAAACCCCTTACTACTGGCTCAAATACATCCATTTGTTTGCTCATTCATGTGTTTGTTCGGTGTATCATTATTGACCGCCTCCTCTGTGCCCGGCACTGAATGCAGCAGGATGAAGTCCCTGCTCTCAAGGAGTTACCGTCACCGTCTGTGTTGTGTGATGGGAGAGGGGCAGAAGGAGGCCTTTATTTATTTGTCAGTGGCATACAATTGCTTTACTGTGTCGTGTTAGTTTCTGCCTACAGTGAAGTAAATCAGCTCTATGTATGCGTGAGTTCCCTTCCTCTTTGACCTCCCTCACACCCAACCCTAATTCTACCCCTCTAGGTCATCACAGAGCACCGAAGTGAACAGCCTGTGACACATAGCAGGTTCCCACTAGCTAGCTATTTTACACATAGTAGTATATGTATCCAATAAGAAATATGCCAGGTTTGGCTGCTGTTCTCCTGAGTGTGTGCAAGAGTCTGAGAGGATAAGGTCTGACAGTGTTCAATGATACTTGAGGAGTCCAACCTACATAAACTTGTATAAAACTAGCACATAAAAAATTTCCCCTCCAGGGAATTTCTGCTCTGAACATGCTGGAATTACAGTGCTCTTGGACTTGGTTCAGTTAAACTCTGGACAAAATACAAAAAACAAAAATACAAAACAAACAAACAAACAAACAATAAGCCAAAGCAGGCAAATTTTGGAAGAGAATTAATACTTGGAGGGAATGTATGGCTTGGTGGAAGGCTCAAATTTTTTTGTTTGGTTGGTTGGGATATCGTTTTTTGCAGCTTTACTCTGAAAGCATCAGCAGTCCTACTGGAAGTACAGAAAGACTGAGGTGTCAATAGAAATTTCCTCTTCTTTCTGGTGGAGGGAACCAGGGAAGAAGGGACTTGGGGCATTCAGAACTCTCAGAGAGCGGGGAGTGGATCCCGGAAAGGAAAGGATGAGAGCTAGAGGCCCCCGTAGTCTGTGGGAACGTCTGCCGCAGGCGGGACTCAGCCTGGTAGCACGCATGCGCAGAACACACTCAAGTCCCAGCACTGAGGGCCGAAGCGTCGCCCGACCTAAGGCTGACAGTTTGCAGTTTGAGTGAAACCCAGTTAGTTGGCCACTGGCATGTCAATATCAAGACTCTGAAGGAAGTCATATTCTTGCAAAGAATGAGCATGCCATTGTTGTTGCCAACAATGTTCGGCAAGTGTCTATTAGTGCAAGTTCTGTAAAGTCACGTGGTTTACATCTTCTCTCTGTTCCGATAGTTTAATCTTTTCGTTGCATCGATTACGGCAAGGTTTTTTCCTTTCTGTAATATGATCTGTGGATTTTTTTTCTTTCTTCTTTGTCCGGAGTAGTTCTTTCTTGTTCTTTAGGTTTATTAGATGTACGGGGCTTTCCTGGTGGCTCAGCAGTAAAGAATCCCCCCGCCAAAGCAGGAGACACAGTTTCGATCCCTGGATCAGGAAGATCGCCTTGAGAAGGAAGGAAATGGCAACCCACTCCTGCATTCTTGCCTGGAGAATTCCAGAATTCTTGCCTGGAATTCCAGGATCTCCTCCTAGACAGAGGAGCCTGGTGGGCTATAGCCTGGTCACAGAGGGTGAGACATGACTGAGTGAGTAAATAGCAACAAGGTGTATTTCTATCAAGACTAGTCTCTAGGAGGCCTTACTTTAGTTAGAGTGGTCTGAGAAGGCTGCTGTAAGGAGTGGCATCTGAGCTGGGGTCTTACGCAGTAGAAGTGAGGTGCTGGTTTGGGGGATGCTGGTTTTGGGAGTGGGGTGGTGATGATGGAGACGTTGAAGACGCTTGTGGTGAGCGTGGTGGTGATGCTGATAGAAGTGGGGTAGGGCAATAGTTCTGGAGATGGGCCCACAGAGATGCCCATATCCACATCTCTGGAAAATGTGCATATGTTATGTTTTATGGCAAGAGTCAGTTACAGTTGACAATCGGCCCACCCTGAGATAGACTATCCTAGGTGACCTGGGTTGGCCAGTATAACCACAGCATCCTTATTGCGAAAGAGGGAAATAGGGGTGAGATTCAGAGTGATGCAGCATAAGAAAACCTTACTGGCTATTGCTGGCTTTGATGATGGAAGAAGGGGCCCACAAGACAAGCAGCGTGGGCAACCTCTAGAAGCTGAATGAGGAAAGGCGACGGATTCTCCCCTAGAGCCTCCTTCCTCCAACCAAGGAATATGGCCCTGCTTACCCCTTAATTTTAGCCCACTTAGGCACATCTAAAGTTCTGACTTCCAGAACTATCGCATAATAAATCTGTGTTGTCTTCTAGTTCAGTTCAGTTCATTTCAGTCGCTCAGTCGTGTCTGACTCTTTGTGACCCCATGAATCGCAGCACGCTAGGCCTCCCAGTCCATAAGCAACTCCCAGAGTTTACTCAAACTCATGGCCATCGAGTCGGTGATGTCATCCAGCCATCTCATCCTCTGTCGTCCCGTTCTCCTCCCACCTTCAATCTTTCCCAGCATCAGGGTCTTTTCAAATGAGTCAGCTCTTCTCATCAGGTGGCCAAAGTATTGGAATTTCAGCTTCAACATCAGTCCTTCCAATGAATACTCAGGACTGATCTCCTTTAGGATGGACTGGTTGGATCTCCTTACAGTCCAAGGGACTCTCAAGAGTCTTCTCCAACACCACAGTTCAAAAGCATCAATTTTTCAGCACTCAGCTTTCTTTACAGTCCAACTCTCACACGCATACATGCTGCTGCTGCTGCTAAGTTGCTTCAGTCGTGGCCAACTCTGTGCAACCCCATAGACGGCAGCCCACCAGGCTCCCTTCTCCCTGGGATTCTCCAGCCAAGAACACTGGAGTGGGTTGCCATTTCCTTCTCCAATG
>SJYX01000647.1:169199-181340 GCA_006410675.1 Oreotragus oreotragus | reverse complement strand
ATTGCCTTTCTTTGGAATTGGAATGAAAACTGACCTTTTCCAGTCCTGTGGCCACTGCTGAGTTTTCCAAATTTGCTGACATATTGAGTGCAGCACTTTCACAGCATCATCTTTCAGAATCTGAAATAGTTCAACTGGAATTTCATCACCTCCACTAGCTTTGTTCATAGTGATGCTTTCTATGGCCCACTTGACTTCACATTCCAGGATGTCTGGCTCTAGGTGAGTGATCACACCATCATGATTATCTGGGTTGTGAAGATCTTTTTTGTACAGTTCTTCTGTGTATTCTTGCCACCTCTTCTTAATATATTCTGCTTCTGTTAGGTCCATACCATTTCTTTTCTTTATTGAGCCCATCTTTGCGTGAAATGTTCCCTTGGTATCTCTAATTTTCTTGAAGAGATCTCTAGTCTTTCCCATTCTATTGCTTTCCTCTATATTTTTGCACTGATCACTGAGGAAGGCTTTCTTATCTCTCCTTGCTATTCTTTGGAACTCTGCATTCAGATGGGTATATCTTTCCTTTTCTATTTTGCTTTTGGCATATTTAATCCTGCTTATTCCAATTTTGTCCATAAATGTCATCTGTAATAAATCAATGGGTACTGGAAAATTTTTTTGCAACTTCTATGAGATCTTACGAGTGCTTTGTTATAAAGTACAGTTGTTGAACCCCTTACATGCATAGGCTAATGGCCTTGGATTCTCTCAAATGATAACTTAACCGCACCCCCATCAGCAGTACAATTATCCCCATTCACATGCCTCCCCTTCTTCACATACATTTAATCAAAACCCTGAATTTTGAACTATAGTCAACACACAGACTAACTGTTTAGTGACTCTTTATTTCTTTATGTAATTGGCAGTGAAGACTTGTAGATAGTTGATTTTATAGTGACCCAAAGGTTTTAATCAGTACTCAGAACTCAATTTTGTTCACCCCAGCTCAGCCTGAACTTGAACTTCAGTTAAAAGTGATGACGCAGTAGCAACATGGATCGACTTGGAGAGTATTATGCTAAATGAAATAAGTCAGACAGAGAAATATAAATATGCATTGGCCAAAAATTTTGTTTGGATTTTTCCTTAAGACGTTATAGCAAAACTTGAACAAACTTTTTTGGCCAACCCGATACTATATGATTATCACTTATACATGGAATCTAAAAAATATAACAAACTAGTTAATATGACATAAAGGAAACAGACTCACGGTTGTAAAGAATAAACTAGTGGTTACCAGCGGGGGAGGGGAAGCCTAGGAATAGGGCCATGGGAGGCCCAAACTCTTGGGTGCAAGACACGCTAGGGATGTATTGTACAACACGGGGAATGGAGCCAATATTTTGTAGTAACTATAAAGGGAAAGTAATCTTGAGTATCAAGTTTTTTTAAAAATTTAAAACCGAGAAGGAAAAAAAAGTGATGATTCAATGAGTTCTTGGATCTTGTTCCTGGGAACTAGGAAATGAGAGAGGTTGTAACGTTTCCTTTTGATGGAATTCTCTTCTCAGTGTCCTTGCTAAAAAGTTTGCCTTCCAAGCAACGCGATTTCAGGGGAAAAGCAAAGAACTACCTATGCGTACATTGTTATTGTTCAGTCACTAAGTTGTGTCCAGCTCTTTGCAACCCCATGAACTGCAGCATACCAGGTTCCTTTGTCCTTCACTATCTCCCAGAGTTTGCCCAAACTCAGGTCCATTGAGTCGATGATGCCATCTCATCCTCTGTCACCCCCTTCTCCTCCTGCCTTCAATCTTTCCAAGCTTTAGGGTCTTTTCCAATGAGTCAGTCCTTGGCATCAGGTGGCCAAAGTACTGGAGTTTCAGCTTCAGTATCAATCCTTCCAATGAACATACTGGGTTGATTTCCTTTAGGATTGATCTCCTTATTTTCCAAGGGACTCTCAAGAATCTCCTCCAGCATCACAGTTTGAAAGCATCAATTCTTTGGCACTCAGCCTTCTTTAGGGTCCAACTCTCACATCCATACCTTACTAGTGGAAAAACCAAGCTTTGACTAGATGGACCTTTGTTGGCAATGTGATGTCTCTGCTTTTTAATACGTTGCCTAGGCTTGTCATAGCTTTTCTTCCAAGGAGCAAGTGTCTATGTATGTGGCAGCAGGGAAAGGAAATGTGCAGACAGAGAGGATGCTATCTGACCGTGTTTCCAGGGTGACGGCTGCACAGGAGGAAAGGTGAAATGCGCAGGCGAGAGCAGGAGAAAGCTGTATTGTGTGGGAAGGCAAACATCACAACAACAGCAACACTGATTTGGAAACTGGAACCAGTGCACACCGCATACAGAAAAAGCCAATGAAGCCTGAGAGCAAAAACCACCCAAGAAGAGAAAGCGCAGCTACAGCGGATGTTTCACATGACAACTCAGAACCAGGTGACCGACCCCAGCAGCAGAACAAGAGCGAGGTGAGAAACGGCCCAGACCTGCACATTTTGACTCCTGGACTTGAGTCCAGACCTGTGGCAGAAGAATCAGTGACCAAAGGAAACTATCTTTGGTTTAATTATATAAGAATATAACTAATTTTATATTTAGCCACATATGTTTAAGATCTTAATTTGTCTTTAGTTAAATCATAATATATTAGATTCAATCCTTTGAAACTGCAAATACGCACTTTTTTTTAACTTAGAAAAACTATAGTTTTGCATGGTTCAAGCTCATAGACCTGAAGATATTCTTTTTTTTTTTTTTTAATTGGAGGACAGTTGCTTTACAATGCTGTGGTGGTCTCTGCCATACAGCATTGTGAATCAGTCATAATTACATATATGCCCCATCCCTCTTGTGCCTCCCGCATGCCATTCTACCCTTGGAGGTCATCACAGAGCACCAGGCTGGGCTCCCTGTGTGACACAGCAGCTTCCATCTAGTTACATATTTTACACATGATAGTGTATATATGCCAAGGTTACGTTTTCAATTTGTCTTCCCCTCGCCTTCCCATGTTATGTCTACCAGACCATTCTCTATGACAGTGTCTCCATTTCTTCTCTATAAATAGGTTCATCAGTACTATTTTCTAGATCCCATATATATGCACTAATATGTGATATTTGATTTTCTGACTTACTTCACTCTGTATAACAGGTTTTAGGCTCATCCACCTCACTAAAACTGACTCAAATTTGTTCCTTTATATGGCTGAGTAATATTCCATTATGTACCACAAGTCATTTATCCATTTATCTGTCGATGGATATATAGGTTGCTTCCAGTCCTGGCTATTGTAAATGGTGCTATAATGAACATTGGGATGCATGTGTCTTTCTGAATTGTAATTTTTTTCAGGGTATACGCTCAATAGTGGGATTGCTAGATCATATGGTAATTTTATCCCTAGTTTGTTAAGGAATCTCCATAATGGTCTCTATAGTGGCTGTACCAGGGAAGACATTTTGGTTTTCTTTTGAAGTCCATGTTGGAGACCCAAGGAGAACTTTAGCCTTTAGTAAGATTCCTCCCTTCTCCTGGAGTTTGTAATTTATGAATCTGATGCCATCTGGGGAAGTGACAAACCCATGGTGTCCACCCTGCCTCTTCCCTGGATGTGAAATGAAGTTGGGGAGAAAGAAAAATTCCAGCATCGGATAAGCTGAAGGAGGCGGTTGTAGCTTCTGTTCGTTTATTTCTTTTTATTGCTTTGTTTTTTATTTCTAACTCATTTGACGTGGGGTTCCAGATTTGTTTTTCTCTTTGTAAACTAGATCTTGAAATTATTATCTGGCCCATCTGTTTGCTTTTCTTAAATGAAACATAAATTGGCTTGTTTTAAATTTCAGGTACTTTAGATTTGATTCTACAGTTCATCTCCTTTCAGCCTTGGCAATAAATTTTTTGCTGCCAAGAAGAGAGAAGCTTTGCTGTTTAGAATCTTTTTCTTTAAAAGAATGTGCACTTGAATATTAAAAAGAATTCTCAGTTTTCAATAGTTTGATTTCTTTCCTTCTGATCTTATGTCTTCTTTCTTTATTCTCATTCCTTTCTGTGTATGACTCCACAATTATGCTTCCTTTTTTCTCTTTACATAGTCTCTGCTTCCACAAGGAGCTCAAGATGAGATACGATCTGTTCCTCTCTCAAAATTTAAAAGAAAAAGTGTGGGATCAGGCTGATTCCTGTGGGTCTCTGGCATAAATGATCATGGTGCATTAGATAATGACCCTTCATTGGCCAATCAGTAATTATTGAGTGTCTAGTTTGTGCAGAATCCTGTACACACCATAGTGTGGGTAATAATGGGAACACATTTCATGGGAGACATTGAAATATTCATGGACATGGACTTCCTTGCTACAATTGCTTTCGAGATCCATTTATAATGGACTCATATTTGGAATGGAAGGAAGCTTGAGACTCTCCGAAAGGTCTCATGCAGTGCCTTTTTAATGAATCTAACCATTACAAAGCTAGACATTATCTGTATACCCATCACTGTGTACCACTGGTGGTGCCATGCTGTGTAAGGCATTCAGGTGAATAGGCAGACAGTTGTTCTGAGGGTGGAGAAGGTTCTGCATTACATAATATTCTCTCCTCACCACACCTCTGTCATACTGCTAAAATGCCTTCTTCTCGAGGACTATCTTAAAGGTACATTCTTCTACATAGTATTTTATTACCTAGAAGAGGTGTTTCTCAGCTCACCACACATTAAACAGAGCAAGTGATCTGCTTCACATGGCAGGAAACAAGGCCATGAGCAGCTAGGACCAAGGATGAGTTGACTTTTTAAAAAATATTTAGTGTATAAATTTATTTTGGAACCATGCACACGCTTTACATAGTTGAACAAATGAAACAGAAGTAAGACTTTGACCTCATAGAAGTCTCTTGGGGAAGAGCTTAAAGAAAGGTCACCTTGAACTGCTCTTGGGAAGGAAAAAAAAAACGTCAAGACCTTCAACAAACAAGAGTAGTGAGAAGGAGGAACAGATGCCAAAAAAGGGAACTGAAGCAACACCACCGAAGCATCCACTCTTGTTGCAATTTAGCTTTGGGCCAACCTGAGCAGGGAAGTTGTGTGAGCAGTGCGACCACTTGCTGGAGTGCCTGGGGAAGCTTTGATTGGCCATCTAGACGGGAGACGCACACGCGGACACCGGCTCATCCAGGTTTGCCTAGGACTTCCCTGGCTTTAACACCGAGAGACCCCCATCCCCAGGACCCCTCAGTCCCCACGTGCCCCTACCTCATACCCCATATACTGAGAATACCACCATCTTTCTCACAAATGATTTTGCCAGGAAATCTGCGTGAAAGTCATCCTTATATGTGCTATGTGAAATAATATGATTCAAACTCAAATCTTTTATTTTTTTTCCTGAGGTTTGGGACCATCCTTGTAGGTTATACTGTCTTTTGTTTTTGGATAGCATTAGTCTTTCCTTCTGGTAGAATGTTACCTCACCCCTCCTCACTCCCCATAATTGTTTTCCTTTTTAATTTTAGAAACTGATTCATTCTAGGAATGTCACCTCTTACAGATATTGTTTGTCGCTATGTGGGCAGATTCTCAGAGGGCTTTAACAGGGATTGTGAAGCTGAGATAGTTCAGAGGTGTCATTCTCACTCGAATCCAGCAGTGGCCACCTGTTTCCACGTGGAGATGAGTGTGAAGTGTGCTGTGACTTCCAGGACGTCAGGTCCTTGGTCCCAGGAGATAAGCAGTTAGTGATTTTCTCCCAAGAAGCATAGACTGCTTCAAGAAACACAGCATTTATAGAATATGTGCTTGCCTTTGTCCTGACAAGTCTTTAAGTTATAGTTTACAGAAAGACATTAAATCCTGGTTATAATCTTATATGTTTACGTGAATCTGTGGCAATATCATAAAATCATTTATAAATTTCATCACTAGAGACTGTTTTTAGAAAATTTAAGCCAGATTAAATAATTCACTAAAAAATCATCTGGGTGAAATCTAATCCATTCTACTATCTGAAAATATTTACAATAAAGTTCCATCTCATGCAAATTGTTTGCTACAAGACAGTCACGTACTAATGTCCTTAACAGGAAAGACAATGAAAACACTCATAAATTAGGATTTTGCTCATAAAGTCAACTTTCATTAATTCGATTAACAGTGGAAAGAAAATGCATTGTTTTGTTTTAAGCTGAATTATAGTTAAAAGTTGACAAAAAGTGGTACAAAACTCAGTCAGTTAAAAATGTATCCCATATTTAGAAACACAATTACTATTGAATAGAGATCATCCCAAAGTAGAAAATTAATATGAGTCACTAACTTTAGCAACATTAGACATTACATAAACTCTTGGTGAGGGGAATATGTGTGAAGTGGGGAGACTAGCTGTAAGGTTTTGATCTGTCAGAATAATCTACTATTGTTGGTGTTTCTTAGCTGAGCAGCACTCTTTTATTCAAATATTTGAATAGTAAGAATCCTAATAACTATAAGCATATTGATTTCTGTGTGAAACATGTAAAGTTTACCAGGTTTGCTGGTTTTTACTTACATTTAAATCACCTAACAATCATATGAGGTAGGTACAGCTATAATTCCTTCACATTTGCATCTTGAAGTCTAGATGGTACCTACAAAGGTACGTGCTGTGTGGCGCATACCTGCTGAATTAGTGTCTCTGAAAGTAAGCTCAGGAATCCTCATTAACAAGTTCCCCGATAATCTGGATGTCCTCAAAATGAAATGTGTGTGTGTGTGTGTGTGTGTGTATGTTTTGATAGCTCAGTCATGCCCATCTCTTTGCAACCCCATGGACTGTAGCCCACCGGGCTCCTCTGTCCATGGAATTCTCCAGGCAAGAATACTGGCGTGAGTAGCCATTCCTTCTCCAGAGCATCTTCCTGATTCAAGGATCGAACCCAGGTCTTCTGCATCTCAGGTAGATTCTCTACTGCCTGCGTCACCAGGGACGCCCTAGCAATTAAAGGTGCGTTATAACCATTGTTGTTGCTGTTTCTCAGCCACCCAGTCATATCCGACTCTTGTGACTCCATGAACTGCAGCACATTGGGCTCCCCTGTCCTTACCATCTCCTGGAGCGCGCTCAGACTCATGTCTCCTGAGTCAGTGGTGCCATCCAGCCGTCTCATCCTGCCATCCTCTTCTCCTGCCTTCAGTTTTTCGCATCGTCCGGGTATTTTCCAGTGAGTCGGCTCTATCATTACTCTAGTGACTTCCCAGAATTAGGCAGTGCCTTGCTCTCATTTTCAGCCAGAGCAGATATACTCATTTCTCAAATTAGTCTATGGTGTACAAGAGTTCTGAACACGAGAGGAAACTTTTCTTCACAGAACTCGTACAAAATTTGGACGTAGGAAGTATGAGAGAGGGAGAGGTCATTTTCGATTCTCGATCTACAAATGCCATTCCTGGTAAAGTTTATGAAGAAGTTGATGCTGAATTGCTGGAATATCTTTGCAAGAATATCATCTAGGAGGTTTATTTAAAGACAAGAGACACGTGGAGCTAAAGAGAGCTCAAGAGCAGACTCAGTGGAGAGACTGGTTAATATAAGGTCAGAGAGTTTTGGCAGAAAAGCATGTTCCTTTATGCGGCTTGGAGAAGTAGAACAAGTGTGTTGAAACCAGGGTTTTGAGAAATATTTCATAGTGTGGAATAGCTTTCCTTTTAAAAAAACTGAAGTAAATATTTGCTGGCCTCCCCCCCACCATCCCCCACAAACACATATTTACTGTCATATAAACTTGAACTTCCAAACTTGAATTTCTGGATATACCAACAAGGGTGAAAGTGCATTTTGTTCAACACGGTCTTTTAGGAATTGCCACCTCTCATTTTTATTGCCTTCTGTAGTGCAAAATCCACTGCTTGCCAGCCTGCCTCTCTCCTTCCTCATTCCTCCTGCCAACCTGGTTTTCCTCATGTCTTTTTTCCCCTGTTCTTTCTCCCCTCTTTTCCCCCCTCTCTCACATTTTTTTGTTTGGTTCTTCTCTCTGAATCTCACTCTTTCTCCAGTCACATGGCAGTTTCTCATCTTATTTTGCCAGCCTACTCCAGCCTGTAGTAATGTCTCCTTTTCCTGATTTGTCATATTACTAAAATGTCTGCACCAAAGACTTTGGCTCATGGTTATTCTAACACACAGTGTTGTCCAGTTGTATTTTATGTATAAATCCAGTTCCCTCAACTAGATCCTAAATGTCTGAGGCCCAGAAAGAGAACATATATTAATTTTACATTTTCAACAAGAGTACCTAACCAGTGTTCAGGAAATATACAGTATTTTGAATTACATGAAATTTTTTCCCACTTTCAAAGTCAAATGTATTGCTTTCCGTGTTCTTATTCCGCCATGCTAATTTTAACTTGTAACTCCTTTGACAGGCTGAGGGAGGAAAAAGGAGTTAATAATCACAATCAAGTTACTCATTTGTGGCAAGAAAAGTATTAAAGAATATTACTATTATAAAATATATATTTTATATATTTTTATTCATATTTTATAAATTATATATTATAATATATAATATATAAAATATGAAAGAATATTACTATTTATTTATGAAAGAATATTTATTCCTCTTCAAGGAATAAAAAAATAACTAATAAATTTAATTTAGACTGAAAATTTGTTCTCAGTTCACACAAGGAAAGTGAAGACAGTTATATTTCAATTAATATTTAAAAGTTGTATGACAATAGACAGCATCAGTAGATAGATCCCAGATGCTACCTACAGAGGCTACAGATTGGCAAGAGAAGTTTCAGCTC
The DNA here is from genome assembly GCA_006410675.1 of Oreotragus oreotragus. NCBI lineage: Eukaryota > Metazoa > Chordata > Mammalia > Artiodactyla > Bovidae > Oreotragus > Oreotragus oreotragus. The sequence continues at coordinate 172,589 of SJYX01000647.1, read as the reverse complement.
AATGAAGCAGCCATGTGACATGAAGAAAGAACTTTAATTTGTAAAAATGCCTTTCCTGCTAAATTTGATCATTGCTTGCATTTGATCCCACTCCAGTACTCTTGCCTGGAAAACCCCATGGATGGAGGAGCCTGGTGGGCTGCTCCAGTCCATGGGGTTGCTCAGAGTCAGACATGACTGAGCGACTTCCCTTTCACTTTTCACTTTCATGCACTGGAGAAGGAAATGGCAACCCACTCCAGTGTTCTTGCCTGGAGAATCCCAGGGACAGGGGAGCCTGGTGGGCTGCCGTCTAAGGGGTCACACAGAGTCAGACATGACTGAAGTGACTTAGCAGCAGCAGGAGCAGTTACATTTGATATGAAGACTTTTAATGTAATTATTAGATGTTGCATACTGAAATTAGCCATATTGTGGAACATGTCTGTATGATTTTCCTCTTTATAGTCAAATACTTCTTTTTAATAACAATAAAACATTACCAAAGGAGAGTAGAGCCCCAAAGGAGAGTAGACAGTGATAACAGCCAAAGGACAAGAAGTGAGCAGGCTTCCAGTGAACTTACTGAGTGACTGTAAGATTTTTAGAAAACACGTATTCAATAAGCACTGGAGATATATGAGATCACATTTGTTCATGATTCATTTCCCAGTGTTATGAGATGAACACAAGCTGGGGTGCAGGAGAACTTCCGTTCAAGCCCCGTTTATCTGCTTTCTGGCTGTGAGACCTTGAGCCCAATAGTTAATGCATCTGAATATTAATTTCCTCATCTGGAAAACATGTGAACGTTTTTCAGTGGGTTTTTGAAAGCTACATTAGAAAAATCTGTAAGCACTGGGTGAGAAAAAACAATTGCAGGTGCTTTTTGAATGATGTCATCCATCCCTCAATTTCTCCGCATTGCATGGGATCACACTGACAAAGGATGCTATAAAACAGAGATAATCAAATTTGCAGTGTGCAACTCAAAGATCGAGAGAGATGACTTAAAGGATTGAGAACTGATCTATGAATTGAATCGGAAAAATTGTGCTTCTCTGTGCGTCTGTCATCAAGGAAACTAACATGCGCTGTTTACTCTGTGAAAAATGGCCACGATTTACATGGAGATCTACAACACAGACCCACAATAAGGCAGGCTGGGGGCCACTGAGAGCCCAGTGTGCTCAAGTGCACGAAGCCTGATGGAAAGCACAGTGGGCAGCTACCCACAGTGGGCACCAGTGGCACAGAATCCCTCAAACCAGCGGTAGCATGGCACACGCAGCTCTGAAGTCAGGATTGTCCCAGACAATCCTGCGGACTGACCTCTAGCCACAGTTCACGTCTTCTTTAGCATTTACTGCATGCACTGGCTTCCCTGGTCGCTCAGACGGTAAAGAATCTGCCTGCTGCAGGAGACACAAGAGAGGAGAGTTCAGTCTCTGGCTTGGAAGATCCCCTGAGAAGGAAACGGCAACCCACTCCAGTATTCTTGCCTGGAGAACCCCATTAACAGAGGAGCCTGGCGGGCTACAGTCCATGGGGTTGCGAAGACTGGGACGCAACTGCGCGACTGACACTTCCACTTTCACTATTGCATGCAGGCATCGTGCTTTATGTCTCTTTCCTCACTTAATCTGCTAAAGCGCCCCATGAGGTAGGTATGCCTGGTATCTTCAACTTAGTGACGAGTAAATGAGCACAGAGAGGTTATGAAGGTTAAGGCACACGCCTAGGAAATCAGCAGTGAGAGTCGAGCCCAGGCCGTCTGCATCCACAGGCTGCTCTCTTAAATCCTTCTGAAAGGAAAACACTTTTGGTGCCTCCAGGATCAGGGACAGGGGGGTGGATGTATGAAGGGAATGGCCGTTTGCTCAGGTGGTCCTGTGTGATTCTGTCTTTCCGGTGTGCTGCCTACCCGGCAGAGAATATGCTTCCAGACGGATGCTGGGTGAGAACGTCTGGCGATAAGAAGGGCTGTACGTGCTGTGTGTCCCAGCCACTGGGTGGGTTGTCTATTTCCAGGGCCTGGGGGCAGCTCTCCTTGACTTGACCCAGATAAGTGCCAGACATGGGAGCACAGTTGCGAGATCAACTGGTCTGCTTCTTGTGTGGAATTTTCCTGTTCAAAAAAAAAAAAGAAAGAAAGGTGCAGAGGTACAGGAAAACAACAGCTTCCTATGACCTCATTCTGTTTAAAATTCCTGGATATGTCTCTGTTTCCCTTCTGGTTCCAGCCTTTTTTTTTTACTTACTTTTATACTAAATTCAGCTTCTCTTAAAAGGAAACAAATATCAACAGTATAAAGAAGTGGCATTAATTTTTTTCCCCAGAACATTTTGAACTATAGAGCCCAGTTATCTTATTTAATTGATCCCTGATTAAGGTTTTCCCCCTGATGGGCAACCTTTTACGACAAGGTGATTCATATACTGTCTGCATTAGATTCAGAGGACATGTTCACTAAATTCAGCCATTGATTTATCAAAGCATTTCCTGAGTGTATACTATGTGACAGGTGTTATGTTAGATGTTGATTGGTGGTCCTCTCCCCATACCTTCTGAATTAATATCACTGGAGGAAATTCTAGGAATCCTCTTTTTTTTTAACTTTATTTTTTTTATTGAAGGATAACTGCTTTACAAAATTTTGTTGTTTTCTGTCAAAACTCAGCATGAATCAGCCATAGGTTTACATATATCCTCTCCCTTTTGAACCTCCCTCCCATCTCCCTCCCCATCCCACCCCTCTAGGTTGATACAGAGCCCCTGTTTGAGTTCAGGAATCCTCATTTTTTAACAAGTTTCCAGAGAAATGTTATGCCCTCAGTGCTTTGAGAACCACTATCCTTTATTATAAACTCTTCAAATATTCAAATATAAAGCTTGGGGTTTTATGTAACTTTGTTTCTAGCCTCTAACAGATTGCCTGGCAGGATAGTGTTGATGTGTTCAGTTCAGTTCAATCGCTCAGTCCTGTCCAACTCTTGGCGACCCCATGAATCACAGCACACCAGGCCTCCCTGTCCATCACCAACTCCCGGAGTTCACTCAGACTCACATCCATTGAGTCAGTGATGCCATCCAGCCATCTCATCCTGTTGTCCACTTCTCCTCCTGCCCCCAATCCCTCCCAGCATCAGAGTCTTTTCCAATGAGTCAACTCTTCGCATGAGGTGGCCAAAGTACTGGAGTTTCAGCTTTAGCATCAGTCCTTCCAAAGAAATCCCAGGGCTGATCTCCTTCAGAATGGACTGGTTGGATCTCCTTGCAGTCCAAGGGACTCTCAAGAGTCTTCTCCAACACCACAGTTCAAAAGCATCAATTCTTCGGCGCTCAGCCTTCTTCACAGTCCAACTCTCACATCCATACATGACCACTGGAAAAACCATAGCCTTGACTAG
>SJYX01000647.1:123828-164871 GCA_006410675.1 Oreotragus oreotragus | reverse complement strand
AAAGCAATACATTTGACTTTGAAAGTGGGAAAAAATTTCATGTAATTCAAAATACTGTATATTTCCTGAACATTGGTTAGGTACTCTTGTTGAAAATGTAAAATTAATATATGTTCTCTTTCTGGGCCTCAGACATTTAGGATCTAGTTGAGGGAACTGGATTTATACATAAAATACAACTGGACAACACTGTGTGTTAGAATAACCATGAGCCAAAGTCTTTGGTGCAGACATTTTAGTAATATGACAAATCAGGAAAAGGAGACATTACTACAGGCTGGAGTAGGCTGGCAAAATAAGATGAGAAACTGCCATGTGACTGGAGAAAGAGTGAGATTCAGAGAGAAGAACCAAACAAAAAAATGTGAGAGAGGGGGGAAAAGAGGGGAGAAAGAACAGGGGAAAAAAGACATGAGGAAAACCAGGTTGGCAGGAGGAATGAGGAAGGAGAGAGGCAGGCTGGCAAGCAGTGGATTTTGCACTACAGAAGGCAATAAAAATGAGAGGTGGCAATTCCTAAAAGACCGTGTTGAACAAAATGCACTTTCACCCTTGTTGGTATATCCAGAAATTCAAGTTTGGAAGTTCAAGTTTATATGACAGTAAATATGTGTTTGTGGGGGATGGTGGGGGGGAGGCCAGCAAATATTTACTTCAGTTTTTTTAAAAGGAAAGCTATTCCACACTATGAAATATTTCTCAAAACCCTGGTTTCAACACACTTGTTCTACTTCTCCAAGCCGCATAAAGGAACATGCTTTTCTGCCAAAACTCTCTGACCTTATATTAACCAGTCTCTCCACTGAGTCTGCTCTTGAGCTCTCTTTAGCTCCACGTGTCTCTTGTCTTTAAATAAACCTCCTAGATGATATTCTTGCAAAGATATTCCAGCAATTCAGCATCAACTTCTTCATAAACTTTACCAGGAATGGCATTTGTAGATCGAGAATCAAAAATGACCTCTCCCTCTCTCATACTTCCTACGTCCAAATTTTGTACGAGTTCTGTGAAGAAAAGTTTCCTCTCGTGTTCAGAACTCTTGTACACCATAGACTAATTTGAGAAATGAGTATATCTGCTCTGGCTGAAAATGAGAGCAAGGCACTGCCTAATTCTGGGAAGTCACTAGAGTAATGATAGAGCCGACTCACTGGAAAATACCCGGACGATGCGAAAAACTGAAGGCAGGAGAAGAGGATGGCAGGATGAGACGGCTGGATGGCACCACTGACTCAGGAGACATGAGTCTGAGCGCGCTCCAGGAGATGGTAAGGACAGGGGAGCCCAATGTGCTGCAGTTCATGGAGTCACAAGAGTCGGATATGACTGGGTGGCTGAGAAACAGCAACAACAATGGTTATAACGCACCTTTAATTGCTAGGGCGTCCCTGGTGACGCAGGCAGTAGAGAATCTACCTGAGATGCAGAAGACCTGGGTTCGATCCTTGAATCAGGAAGATGCTCTGGAGAAGGAATGGCTACTCACGCCAGTATTCTTGCCTGGAGAATTCCATGGACAGAGGAGCCCGGTGGGCGACAGTCCATGGGGTTGCAAAGAGATGGGCATGACTGAGCTATCAAAACATACACACACACACACACACACACACATTTCATTTTGAGGACATCCAGATTATCGGGGAACTTGTTAATGAGGATTCCTGAGCTTACTTTCAGAGACACTAATTCAGCAGGTATGCGCCACACAGCACGTACCTTTGTAGGTACCATCTAGACTTCAAGATGCAAATGTGAAGGAATTATAGCTGTACCTACCTCATATGATTGTTAGGTGATTTAAATGTAAGTAAAAACCAGCAAACCTGGTAAACTTTACATGTTTCACACAGAAATCAATATGCTTATAGTTATTAGGATTCTTACTATTCAAATATTTGAATAAAAGAGTGCTGCTCAGCTAAGAAACACCAACAATAGTAGATTATTCTGACAGATCAAAACCTTACAGCTAGTCTCCCCACTTCACACATATTCCCCTCACCAAGAGTTTATGTAATGTCTAATGTTGCTAAAGTTAGTGACTCATATTAATTTTCTACTTTGGGATGATCTCTATTCAATAGTAATTGTGTTTCTAAATATGGGATACATTTTTAACTGACTGAGTTTTGTACCACTTTTTGTCAACTTTTAACTATAATTCAGCTTAAAACAAAACAATGCATTTTCTTTCCACTGTTAATCGAATTAATGAAAGTTGACTTTATGAGCAAAATCCTAATTTATGAGTGTTTTCATTGTCTTTCCTGTTAAGGACATTAGTACGTGACTGTCTTGTAGCAAACAATTTGCATGAGATGGAACTTTATTGTAAATATTTTCAGATAGTAGAATGGATTAGATTTCACCCAGATGATTTTTTAGTGAATTATTTAATCTGGCTTAAATTTTCTAAAAACAGTCTCTAGTGATGAAATTTATAAATGATTTTATGATATTGCCACAGATTCACGTAAACATATAAGATTATAACCAGGATTTAATGTCTTTCTGTAAACTATAACTTAAAGACTTGTCAGGACAAAGGCAAGCACATATTCTATAAATGCTGTGTTTCTTGAAGCAGTCTATGCTTCTTGGGAGAAAATCACTAACTGCTTATCTCCTGGGACCAAGGACCTGACGTCCTGGAAGTCACAGCACACTTCACACTCATCTCCACGTGGAAACAGGTGGCCACTGCTGGATTCGAGTGAGAATGACACCTCTGAACTATCTCAGCTTCACAATCCCTGTTAAAGCCCTCTGAGAATCTGCCCACATAGCGACAAACAATATCTGTAAGAGGTGACATTCCTAGAATGAATCAGTTTCTAAAATTAAAAAGGAAAACAATTATGGGGAGTGAGGAGGGGTGAGGTAACATTCTACCAGAAGGAAAGACTAATGCTATCCAAAAACAAAAGACAGTATAACCTACAAGGATGGTCCCAAACCTCAGGAAAAAAAATAAAAGATTTGAGTTTGAATCATATTATTTCACATAGCACATATAAGGATGACTTTCACGCAGATTTCCTGGCAAAATCATTTGTGAGAAAGATGGTGGTATTCTCAGTATATGGGGTATGAGGTAGGGGCACGTGGGGACTGAGGGGTCCTGGGGATGGGGGTCTCTCGGTGTTAAAGCCAGGGAAGTCCTAGGAAAACCTGGATGAGCCGGTGTCCGCGTGTGCGTCTCCCGTCTAGATGGCCAATCAAAGCTTCCCCAGGCACTCCAGCAAGTGGTCGCACTGCTCACACAACTTCCCTGCTCAGGTTGGCCCAAAGCTAAATTGCAACAAGAGTGGATGCTTCGGTGGTGTTGCTTCAGTTCCCTTTTTTGGCATCTGTTCCTCCTTCTCACTACTCTTGTTTGTTGAAGGTCTTGACGTTTTTTTTTTTCCTTCCCAAGAGCAGTTCAAGGTGACCTTTCTTTAAGCTCTTCCCCAAGAGACTTCTATGAGGTCAAAGTCTTACTTCTGTTTCATTTGTTCAACTATGTAAAGCGTGTGCATGGTTCCAAAATAAATTTATACACTAAATATTTTTTAAAAAGTCAACTCATCCTTGGTCCTAGCTGCTCATGGCCTTGTTTCCTGCCATGTGAAGCAGATCACTTGCTCTGTTTAATGTGTGGTGAGCTGAGAAACACCTCTTCTAGGTAATAAAATACTATGTAGAAGAATGTACCTTTAAGATAGTCCTCGAGAAGAAGGCATTTTAGCAGTATGACAGAGGTGTGGTGAGGAGAGAATATTATGTAATGCAGAACCTTCTCCACCCTCAGAACAACTGTCTGCCTATTCACCTGAATGCCTTACACAGCATGGCACCACCAGTGGTACACAGTGATGGGTATACAGATAATGTCTAGCTTTGTAATGGTTAGATTCATTAAAAAGGCACTGCATGAGACCTTTCGGAGAGTCTCAAGCTTCCTTCCATTCCAAATATGAGTCCATTATAAATGGATCTCGAAAGCAATTGTAGCAAGGAAGTCCATGTCCATGAATATTTCAATGTCTCCCATGAAATGTGTTCCCATTATTACCCACACTATGGTGTGTACAGGATTCTGCACAAACTAGACACTCAATAATTACTGATTGGCCAATGAAGGGTCATTATCTAATGCACCATGATCATTTATGCCAGAGACCCACAGGAATCAGCCTGATCCCACACTTTTTCTTTTAAATTTTGAGAGAGGAACAGATCGTATCTCATCTTGAGCTCCTTGTGGAAGCAGAGACTATGTAAAGAGAAAAAAGGAAGCATAATTGTGGAGTCATACACAGAAAGGAATGAGAATAAAGAAAGAAGACATAAGATCAGAAGGAAAGAAATCAAACTATTGAAAACTGAGAATTCTTTTTAATATTCAAGTGCACATTCTTTTAAAGAAAAAGATTCTAAACAGCAAAGCTTCTCTCTTCTTGGCAGCAAAAAATTTATTGCCAAGGCTGAAAGGAGATGAACTGTAGAATCAAATCTAAAGTACCTGAAATTTAAAACAAGCCAATTTATGTTTCATTTAAGAAAAGCAAACAGATGGGCCAGATAATAATTTCAAGATCTAGTTTACAAAGAGAAAAACAAATCTGGAACCCCACGTCAAATGAGTTAGAAATAAAAAACAAAGCAATAAAAAGAAATAAACGAACAGAAGCTACAACCGCCTCCTTCAGCTTATCCGATGCTGGAATTTTTCTTTCTCCCCAACTTCATTTCACATCCAGGGAAGAGGCAGGGTGGACACCATGGGTTTGTCACTTCCCCAGATGGCATCAGATTCATAAATTACAAACTCCAGGAGAAGGGAGGAATCTTACTAAAGGCTAAAGTTCTCCTTGGGTCTCCAACATGGACTTCAAAAGAAAACCAAAATGTCTTCCCTGGTACAGCCACTATAGAGACCATTATGGAGATTCCTTAACAAACTAGGGATAAAATTACCATATGATCTAGCAATCCCACTATTGAGCGTATACCCTGAAAAAAATTACAATTCAGAAAGACACATGCATCCCAATGTTCATTATAGCACCATTTACAATAGCCAGGACTGGAAGCAACCTATATATCCATCGACAGATAAATGGATAAATGACTTGTGGTACATAATGGAATATTACTCAGCCATATAAAGGAACAAATTTGAGTCAGTTTTAGTGAGGTGGATGAGCCTAAAACCTGTTATACAGAGTGAAGTAAGTCAGAAAATCAAATATCACATATTAGTGCATATATATGGGATCTAGAAAATAGTACTGATGAACCTATTTATAGAGAAGAAATGGAGACACTGTCATAGAGAATGGTCTGGTAGACATAACATGGGAAGGCGAGGGGAAGACAAATTGAAAACGTAACCTTGGCATATATACACTATCATGTGTAAAATATGTAACTAGATGGAAGCTGCTGTGTCACACAGGGAGCCCAGCCTGGTGCTCTGTGATGACCTCCAAGGGTAGAATGGCATGCGGGAGGCACAAGAGGGATGGGGCATATATGTAATTATGACTGATTCACAATGCTGTATGGCAGAGACCACCACAGCATTGTAAAGCAACTGTCCTCCAATTAAAAAAAAAAAAAAANACTGGAGAACATAGTACACAACTGGAGAACATAGTACACAACTGGAGAACATAGATATTCTAACACCTGTAAGTCAAAAATCTGTCTATTTCAGAATTTTGATTTTTATTTTGTCTAGGAGGATATTGATCATCAGATTGTGATTTTCTTTATTGGGGGATTCTCAAAATCCACTTTGCTTTATTATTCACAAATTGAAAAGTATCAAACTTAAACAGACTTTAAAAGAGAATAATGACAACCTCTCATCAAGTTCTTAAATTCTCCCCACAGTACTCTCTTTGTATTAGTCAGAACAGGGTTACTGCTTTAACAAATAACCTTAAAATTTCACTGGCTTCATCACAGTGAAATTTATTTCTCCCCCACAACTTATTCCAAGGCAGATAGCAGGAGAAGGCAGTGTCCTTCAGGGACCCAGGCTCCTTGTATCTTGTGGCTCTGTTCTCAGGTAGAAAACCAGGATCTTCCCTGTTGTAGCCAGCAATGGTGTAAAGGGGTAAGGATCACACGGTGATTGAAAGGGCAGCCCAGTATGATGTGTACCACATCCACTCACATTTCATCAGCCAGAACTCACCTACTGGCCCATACCCGACTGCAGAGGATACTGGCACATGCAGTCAGAGTGGATGATCAGATGCCTCTTGTCTTAGCCTCCAGGCCTCCCTAGTGACAGAGAACGCACTACTTTTTCAGTAAGATAATATATTCTTCAAACATCCCAGACAGTTAGAGTTCTTTCACTGAATTAACATATATTTTGCTGCATTGGCAAGATTGCATAGTACTTAAGAGTGTGACCTCCAAAACCAGATGGCTTCAGTTTGTCTCCAAACTGATCAACTTTGGCCAGTTACTCATTTCGTGGTGTCTATTCCTCATAAATTAACCCATGTTTTTTGCCTGGGCCTGTGCCTGATAAGTAACAAATTCTCAATATATGTGAGTTGTTAATGCTTGATATTGGCCCTTGTTCCACCTCTGTGCTCACAAAATAGGTATCTTTGTCCTTGGATATTTAAAGGTATCTCTGCCCCCTATTCTGATTCTTTCAGAATCTTCAGCTGCTCCTTATATGACCTTAACATTCCTTCTTCATCCTGGCCACTCTTCTCAGGTTGTGGTCCCGTGTATCTATGGCCCTTTGAAGAGAGTAGTCCTCTTACCAGAATGTAAGATTCTAGTATGCTCTGATCAAGGAAAAGAGAACAAAACGATAACGTCCTTGTTTTTAGCTGCTATACATGTATGTAGCCTAAGATCACATTACTTTTTTTTAGCTATGACGTCACCCAACTGATACCTATTGATTTTATTTTTTACTAAAATTTAAAAAATGTATATAAATGTAATTGTTGAGCCAAGTCTCTTTTATTGTTGTAGACTTCTTTGGTTTCAAGAGAAGATTCTTATATTGCTAGCTATACATTTCTGGCATATTCTATTTGATCTTCTATTTTCAGTGTTTTCGATCTGAAAGGAGGAGTCACTGCACACTCAGGGCTCTTCTGTTCTCTAACGGTGGTTAATACAGGCTAACTCAACATCCAAGGAGAGTGACTAAGACTCACCTGCTAGTGTGAATTTCTTTTGGTCCAGCGCTTGCGAGCTCGTGCCCAGTCATGTCTTTGCAACCTACCAGGGTCCTCTGTCCATGGAATTTTCCAGGCAAGAATACTGGAGTGGGCTGCCATTTCCCGTTCCAGGGGATCTTCTCAACTCAGGGATTGAACTCTCCTCTCTTGCATCTCCTGCATTGGCAGGCAGACTCTTTACCACTGAGCCACTTGGGAAGCGTTTTGGCCCAGAGTACTTGAGAAAAGACCACTAATGCCAGGGATATTTATTAAGCTGGTGTTTGGGACTTTTTCCCCCTCTGTTTTTGAAAAGCTGAAAAAAAAAAGACAAAACACAAGCTCATTTTCTTGACATGTAACTTGAATCACTGTCTTAACCCAAATTTCTTTAGCCTTTTCTTCTTTATGGGCAGGATTTCTGTGTGTGTTGCCACATCATGTGGGTTTAGGGAAAGATAAGAAGGAAGCAAAAGATGGGATGGGATAAGCAGACAGATACTGCAGATGCTACTTTGGGCAAGCTGTACCCAGCAGGCTTCTTGGCAGCCCTGATGACTTCTTGGAAACCTATGATTCTAAGACTCTGTATCATAAATAAGTGGAGTCCAGCTCCAGAAGATTCAGTGTACCAACCTGGAAAATGGGAACATTCTGATTTTTAAAAATCCTTCTAAGTACTCTCTTCTAAGGCAATGGCACCCCACTCCAGTACTCTTGCCTGGAAAATCCCATGGATGGAGGAGCCTGGTAGGCTGCAGTCCATGGTGTCACTAAGAGTCAGACATGACTGAGCGACTTCACTTTCACTTTTCACTTTCATGCATTGGAGAAGGAAATGGCAACCCACTCCAGTATTCTTGCCTAGAGAATCCCAGGGATAGGGGAGCCTGGTGGGCTGCCATCTATGGGGTCGCACAGAGTCGGACACGACTGAAGCGACTTAGCAGCAACAGCAGCAAGTACTCTCTTAAGAATGATCTACTTTCTTTTTAATAATTTCTCTGTGATCACTCTTCTACAGTCACCCTCTTCATTCTTGTGAAAACCTGAACTTGGAGCTTAGTCTATCAAGCTTCCTGGTCTTCTTTACTAAAGTCCGTCATTGGTAATGATTTATTTGAGACTGGTACACTGGCCTTTTCTGTAACAATAGCAGAGAAAATAATAGTAATGCAATAGCTAATATCGATTGAGTGCATACTCTGTATGAGGAACATGCTATGGGGTAGGTATTATACTATTAGCCACATGTCATAGAAGAGGAAATTGATAGATAGAAAATATAATTTGTCCAGGGTTACATAGCGGGAGAGCCAGTTAAATAGACTTTCCATCTGTAGGATGCAAATTACCACTCACAAATGAACAAAGGCCCCACCACTCGCCCCCAGATGGCTCAGCTGCCAGCCTGCCACAGTCAAGCCTCAGACCAGATAACATGCCCTTCTGTGGACTCTTCACTAACTTACTTGACTTTGATATATCATGCTTCAAAGTAGAACCTATTAACCCAGTGGTTGATAAGAAGCTAAAATGGTACTTTGGTATAATTTCCAAATTATCAGCATCGAGTCTTGGACAGCACTTGAATCAGGGGCACTTCAAGGAACACAGGGAGAGATTTTATAGCATATTAATGAGATGACTTAAAAAAAAAAAATTCCGTACAGGACTGAGGCTACTAATCCCTTGCATTCCTCTGAGCTGAGGGTGGGGAATCCCCAAGAAACAGAACTATCCAATCACCTTCTCCTGTAGGCCACATGCACAGCTGACTTCTGAGAAATGAATTTAACTTTTAGAGGTTTCATGATCAGCTGCTGGACAACATCCGGCACCAACCTAACCGCTAATCTCAGATCTCATAGCAACACAGATTGTCTGGAACCCAGAATAGTCCTGCCTAGAGCTCTTTTCACTTCTTATCACTTGAGCAAGAGCATGTGTAAGAAAGGTGTCTGTTAGCCGACAGCTGCTGATTCTCAGAGAAATGAATGGATGTGTGGCTGCTTCCATTTAATCAGTCACCATCTATCTCAGCAGTATGAACGCTTCTATTTTATACCAGACACATCCCTGAATGCGTATTTCTTTTTATCCGAGAGTCCACTGGACTTTTTCAAATTCACTCACACGTGATATTTTCGTAGGGCTTGATATTGAATGAAATCCCCTTTAATCCCAATCCTTCTCCACTTTATTTTGTTTCTTAACATTTTCCTTTTGTAGAAACACTAGGAAGTCTGACTTTGCTAGAAGATCTTTAACCTGCCTGGAGCTTTGATATCTTCTGATTACAGCTCCTCCTTTTTTCATCCTTTGGCCTCAATTAGAGACTTCACTGCCATAAATGGATTTTTTCTGAACAAGGGCATAGTGCCCACTGTGATAAAGTTGCTTTCATGCTGACTGGCAGCCTAAGAACACGTCGCTTAATAGTAGGTACCATTTAGTTTTGACTAGAATTCTTATCTAAACAAAACTCTCTGGGCTTACTCAAGGACGATTTACGTCAGCGAGAGAAGTCAATAAAGAAATACGAACAGAGAATATTGTGGGAGTTTGTTGCAAAGGTGTATTGTTTTATGATGAAAAACCAATAAAGATTTTTTAATTGCATATTTCTAGATCACCTAAATAATTAGCTCCTACACTAAATGTAATATAAGGAGACAACATGAAAAAAAATTGTCATTTTTCCTTAACTTCTGCCCCTCCCCTCTCGTTACATCCAGACTCCATGTTCTTTGCCATCCTTTTCTGTCCACTTGAAACTATTACAACATTGTTAATTGGCCACACAATACAATATAAGCATTAAATAAAATACAACAAAAAGTATTTAATTACAAAACCAAATAAAGGCAAATAAAGAATACAAAATTTCTACAAGAGAAAGCAGTTGGATAGTTATATTTGTTCTCTACAATTCCCATATATTCTTGCTTTAAGGTAAAACCAAGGATACTTTGTTGTTTGCTCCATAGGAGCCAAAGACTCAGAGTTGAATTTAAATTAAACAAAAAGAGATCATCAAGCTCCAAACAAATCCTGGTGTGTGAGGGTATGTTTATAAAGGTCAAGAAGAACTGCTATGTTGCAGTTTGGTAGAATACAGTTCAATCCTTAGGCAGTTAATCATTTATGATGAGTAAACCATTTTTTCAGTAAAGAATAATCTATCCTGCCTTGAAAGCACATTTAAAGGAGAAGAGAAAAAGAGGAGAAGAAGGCAGGAAAAGAAGACAGTGGTGATGAAACGAATCAAAAAGCGGCTTGTCCATCCTCTCGCCAACCCAGCCGCCCAATCCCTGGCGATGTCCCAGGGATTTGATATTTGATATTCACTAGGGTAGAGGAACAGAGGCCAGCAGGACCCTCCTAAATGCCTGCCTTGGCAATATTACCAAGTACCATCTCTCCTTCAGGTTTTAGAAGGGAAGTTGTGTTTACTGGGCTCTTTGGCACTTTATGTGCCTTAGATATATGGTTTTGTTTAATTCTCAGACAAGCTTGTGAAGGAACAATGTTTTCCCATTTGTACAGATTTAGTGCAAGAGGTTGAAAAACTTGCCCCAGATCACATAGCTAACAAGCCAGGAGCTGGCATCCAGACCTGCATTGAGAATGCTATGCCTGGGCTTGTCCCGTCATCTCATATGCACATCTCTGCTCTACCAAGAAATTAATCTAGCATCTCCTTTCCAACCTGGTGGCCCTGGCTCTCTGGCATAGCTTGCCCTAAACAATGTTTCCTGCACTGCACCGTGTCCCTATACCTCACTGGCAGGACCCTGCCCAAGCATGTGCGCTCTGCTTTGGCCAATCAATTCTCCCAATGTGGCTATGCATTTGTGTTTCTCACCACTTAAGACATACCCTCCCTGAGACGTAAACACTGACAACACAATGGATACACTGGCAGTCGCCACACAGGTCAGACAACTCTCAGTGGAAACGAAAATGCTACGGGAAATGTGGGAAATGGATAAAGACAGATTTTGTGTGATTTAATAATACACACAATATTAATAAAATTATATTTTAAATAAATATTATTAATTTTAATAAAATATATCTCCTTTCTTTACTTCTGATCACATCAGAAAATGCTATCATGCATGTTGCTATCTTGAGCTGTGAGTTTGAGTCTTTTTTTTTTTTTTATGAAATAAGGGCTTTTTTCAGGGTATGCCAGGGCACTTTGACTGAGATGGAAGAAATCCTCCCCCAAGATTGTTGAATTTGACATAATATTTTTCACAGGAAGAATGTCAGGGGAAAGATATACCATCATAATCCATACTAAGGAGAGGGAAACATGAGTTGAATGCAAGAGGACTTTAAATTTATCAAATGCTCACTCTGTGCCTCGGTTTCACATGCAGCCAACTTTATTTTCTTTGTTCCTCTCAACAATTCTGGGAGATATAAATATTCTACATATACTACCACCACTGCCACCACCGAGACTCAAGCAGCGACACTTGGTCCAGGCTCCAACAGCTGTTGAATGGTAGAGCTGGGGTTTGAACCCATGTCTCCCTGGGGTAAAAGCACTGCACCGCAATTTCTTAATGAGCAGGGCTCTCTTTAAGGTCTGGGGAATAAAAGAGTGCTCAAGAGGCTTACAATTCAGTAAGGAGACAAACAGATTTAAAAGATTAAAAACTATATATACTTGCCAAAATATGGCTAAGGAGAACCACAGGAAAGGTATAGGACCTCAGTGGAGACATCGATTATGCAGACCCTGAGTGGTGAAAGTCTTGGTGAAGGACAGATATTTGAATGAGATTTAGAGGGAAAACGGAGAACTTGGAAATGGAGAAGAAGCTAGCAGTTGTCTAAAAATGGGGATCATCCTGAGCTAAGAGTGTGCATGCTGGATTCAGGAAATAAGTGGGAAGCAGTGGTGGCTTTCTTTGTTGTTTCCAGAAGTGAACATAGAGGAGGAGCTGAGAAATGACTCTTTGGAAGGTGCATTAGGCCTTTTCTCCTCAGAGTGTGGCACCAATGTCATCTCCATCATCTGGGAACACGTTTGAGATTCAGAATCTCAGGCCAGAATCTGCATTTTCAGAGGATTCCACGTGTGATCCAGGGGCACATTAATGCCTAAGAAGTAGATCTGCTCCTTAGAGAAGCAGACCTGCTCCTCTTATTTTCCTTCTCATAAATCCCAAAACAAGACTGAAAAGAGGACAGGAAAGCTCTCTTTTCTGCCCTTCTGCCCCTTCCTTTTCTTTCTCTTTCTGTAGAAGCCCAGGTGGCTATTGGTGAACTCGGGGACTTGAATGGTGCTTCCTTTCTGCTGCTTTGCCTGAAACTCAACATCCTCTTTCTGTAACTTCTGTGCGTCACTCTCCTCTTCCTTTTCACTAGCATTCACTGATCTGTGAATGTCACACTGAAGAATGTGGAGCAGATGTATTTTGTACACAAATGTCTACAAAATGGAGCAACTCAATTGCCTTTCCGGGAGGCAATCCTGAGCAACTGGCCTATCTGTGAAACTGGTTGATCTCCACACAATAGAACGGCCTGTGTGAACATTGCCCATTTTAAACAGTGGAGTTTAAAAGGTCAGTCTTCCTTTAGCAGGACTGTTTTGGAAACGGAGCACCTCAAGAAGACAGAGGCAGCTTCAAGTTGTGAGCCCTGCCTTGTGATTCACCCAGTGTATTTAATTCAGACTCTTTATTCCTGTTAATTTTATTGATCTTCTCACTTGGGACCACCGCTACCCTTTTGGGAGGAGATCAGGTTTCGGACAAACTTGAGAAAAGGAACATTGTGTATGTAAACTCAGGCACTTCTAGTTTCTGGGCTGACACATAAAGAACTTGGAAGTCATCACTTCTATCCACACAACAAGAACAAAACTGAACAAACTGGAAACCAAGAACTCTTCTTAGATCTTTCAGATAATTAAAGTCACAGGACAAACCATTGTCCCCAAAACTGGACAGACACATAGATATGGAGAATTACAGCTAACCAGGAGCAGAAGCTTTTCAGAATCAATACCAGAGAAGGACAACCTAAACTATAATTGACGACTTACCAGAAGCTGTGTGTAGAGAAGTCTGAGAATTAAAAGCTCCTAGGAGGGCCACAGTTCTATGAGCTTCACCTGCAGGAGCTCCATCAGTTTCCCGCTGTGAAGATGAAGGTGGTGGGGGGTTGGGGCGGGGGTCATTCTCTCCTGTTTCCTGCAGGGGTAGGACAACAGTGGCCACTTACTACATCTTAAAGTACCCCCAGAGCCCTCCAATCTCCTTAACAAGACCTGCCCTCAAGGAAAACTACTTTATCAGAGCCTGATCCACTGGAGTTTCACCAAAGGACTTGGAGGAGGGAATTGTCCAGCTCAGAGTCAGTGAAAAACAGACCTAAGCATAGGACTTTAGAGTGCTTCCCCACCTCACATCTTACCAACCTGTCTATAATGCTCCTGAATAATAACAAGAGATTATAGCTGACAGAACTGGATGGGAGGGGAGCTTGGGAGAGAAGGGATACATGTATATGCATGGCTGAGTCCCTTTGCTGTTCACTTGAAAACTATCCCAACGTTATTAATTGGCTATATGCCAATACAAAATAAGAAGATTAAAAAAAAAAAAAACTGCAAGCCTCAGACTCTAATTAAGGTCTCTGTGGGAAAACTCAAAGACAATCTGGGTGACTAAATTGACATGAGAAGAAATTTTAGCCTCTGGTACTACATAGCATGAACACAGTCTAACTTAACATAATAGCTAAATAATAACTAAACAGACAAATATAAAACATCACACCAAATACTTATCTACAATCAACTGGGGAAAATTTGTACTGTGGGTATGCACTTAACCAGATGTAGTCTCTGCTCATGTAGCAGAGTGTTCTAGATTTTCTGCTTAGAAAGGAAACAAAGGACAGAGAGAAGCAGTCATATGAATTTGGAATTTAGACAGGAGAGAGAATCACCTTCCTGCCTACAGACTCTACCCTCTTTGAACTTGACAGCTGTCATCTAGCCACAGGCAATTATTTACCTGCAGTTCTCGCCATCAGTGAAATAACTTCAGCTGATATTTTAGAGATTACAGAATCCAGGGGGTTTATTTGTTGCAAGTCATCAAGATTTCTATGAAAGTTTTGTAGCTGATTATAGTAATGCGTTAGGTAATTAATGCTGAATATTTGTAGGGATAACTTTATCTTGACAAACCTTATGTGTTCAAGTGTTTCTCCAGCCCCTTTGTCAGACCTGCTTGCCAGTATGTGGGTGTCATGGGAAAAAAACAGATTCCTGAGAACTAAGGACATCTAGCTCCTAGTTCTGATTTTGCCAGGCATTTGTTGTATAATCAAGGGGGCGTTGCATGTCCTCTCTGGGGCTCAGTTTTCTGAGCTGTAATATAGGATAATAGTAGGTAGACTATTCAGCCCCAAAGACAGAATCCTAAAGTACTAAGATGTCATTTCAATGCACAGTTATTCATGTCTGTAAGCTTGTAAGTATGTATGTACACGACATGGTGGCAGTAAAAAAGAATTATGTAGATTAAACCTAATTCAGATGGAACTTAAAAGCAAGTCCTCAGAAAATATGGATTTTTTTTTAGAAATCACGAGTTTCTCTAAGTTTCACTTTATTTTTCTAATTTCTGCACCTTCTCCTCATGCAGCTCTCTGTTCCATCTCTTTTTAAACCTCTCTTCACAGCTCTACTTATGTTTTGAAGGTATTTGGGGAGAAATAGAGTTTTGAGATTTGCAAACATCTTTGAGGCATGCCAGTCAGCTTAAATTTGGCTGTATGTGGATTTTCTCTAACAGGAAACCAAATAAACCACTCTTGACATGACAAACAGTCATCCTGAGGGCAATATTTTTAGCAGCTAAGTGTAAATGAAAAAAAAAATTGATGGTAATTTGTTTTCCCTGAAACATAAAAGGAAGCTAAAAAATAAACATCTCATCCCAAATGCAATTTGGATCTTATTGAATTGAAAACAATTGTGCAAAGTATTGAGGCCATTTGAGGATCACATCAGGCAGTTGGATCCCACATCCGCCTAAAAATCTTACCTCTTATATGTAACACACAATTACGGATTCGCTGAGCAAGAATAAGTCATTCCAGTGATGCAGGAGAGGACAAAATTGGAAAAACACAGCATTAGTCACCTCTCCCCAGGGATGCTCATGAAGGCAGACCTGTGAAGGGCAGACACCAGGCTTGGGATTGGTCCTGGCTGTTCGTGTGTTAATGGGAGGTAGGTGAGGCCAGGACTGAGAGCCCACCGATGGGCGAGGATCTGGAACTTGAGGTGAGTTCCATGCAAAACTGACTGGTGATGAAAATGAAGGAAATGGATCACTGCCAGCACTATTCATGTCTTCAAAATAACGTAAGCTGACGTTCAAGTTCAAACAGGGCTGTAAGCAGTGAGTCAAGCATTAAAGTAATCAGTTTACCAATGGGTTTTTGTCCACTACACCCACTTTTTGGAAGTCAGGAGAGCACAGATGTTAATTAAGAAAGTGGGTTCTGGAGTCAGTAAACTCCTAAGCGCCCCTGCCTCAGTGTCCTTGTCCATAAAAGAGTGATCGCGATAATGATAGTGCCCAACCCACTGGGTTGTTGTGAACGCTGTAAGAAAGGAATTTGCGTAAAACGAAGCACCTGGACTTGTGTCCTATCCGTGGTGGTTATTGTTACACATTCCTCTTTGTTCGGTCCCAACACTTCCCAGCTGCCCTTCTCCCCTCTTCACAACCTCATCTGGCCTTAGGATTCCTTCTAATAGCCTGTGCTCTAAGCATATCCCAACTAAGGCCCTTTATCGTGTGTGCTTGCTAAGTTGCTCAGTCGTGTCTGATTCTTTGCAGCCCGATGAACTATTGCCCGCCAAGCTCCTCTGTCCATGGGATTCTCAAGGCAAGAATTCAGGAGTGGGTTGCCATGCCCTGCTCCGGGGGCGCTTCCCTACCCAGGGATGGAGCCTACATCTCTCATGTCTCCTGCATTGGCAGGCAAGTTCTTTACCGCCAGCACCATCTTCATACCTTTCTCCAGTTCAGCTTTACAAAGGTTTAGTCGGACCGGCATTTTTCAACTCCAGTGTGCATATAGGGCTTCTTGGGGAATCCAGATAAAATGTAGGTCCTTATTCAGTAGATTTGAATATATCCTTGGGACATTCTGCCTTTCTAAAAGGCTTCAATGCTTTGGGTCTTTGGGCCACTCTTTCAGTTGCAAGTCAATAGGTATCCAAATTAATCATCATGTTCTTTTTCTGATCCACTTGAATGATTGAGTTCTTCAGTCAGATACTAGGTTACTGTCTGTAATCTACAAGTAGTCTGATCCTCTTTCAGTCATGGAATCCAGTTGCCAAATAGATTCCTCACATGGCTTCATGTCTCTGTATGCCAAATTAAAATTAACTATGTTAATTTAAACTAAGGTGTTTGTGAGGAATGACACCTTAATGTGTGGACCAGCCAGCAAGTAATTTCACATCTAACGAAGCTTGGTCTAAGGCTCAAATATGAGACTAGTAATTTTAGGAAGATATATGTAGGGGCAAAGCTACTCTGTTAGCAGTCCTGAAATTACTAGACAGGTATTTACAATGTCAAGCCATCCCATAGTGGTTGGGAAAAATAAATGGTGAACACAGACAAATATTTTTTTCCTGTAAATATTTCCACTATTTCCACACAGTTCAGTTTAGTTCAGATAGTTCCATTTAGTTCAGTTTAGATCAGTTCAGTCACTCAGTCACCTCATGGACTGCAGCACACCAGGCCTCCCTGTCTATCACCAACTCCCAGAGCTTGCTCAAACTCATGTCCATTGAGTCAGTGATGCCATCCAACATTCAGGACCTTATTTAGAAATAAAGTCTCTGCAGATGTGTTTAGTTGAAATGAGTCCATATTGGATTGAGTGGGCCCTAACATTGGAGTTTTCACAAGTGACACACAGAGTGATAAGACACACAGGGAGGACGGCATGTAGCAGTGGAGGCAGAGACTGGAGTTCGCTGCCTTAAGCCAAAGAATGCCGACGATTCCCGGTGATCACCAGAAGCTGAGGAAGAGGCAGGGAGCAGACCCCTCCCCCGGGCCTACAAGAAGGAGCCAACCCTCAGACACCTGCATTGTGAACTTCTGGCCTCCGGTGAGAGAATGAACTTCCGTCACTGAAGCCATCTTGTCTGTGGTCCTTTGTTACATCAGCCGTAGGACACGACTATACCATCCATGAAGGGACAAGTTCAGTCCAGGTGCCGGCTGAACCCTTGGTGTTCAATGCTCAAAGGCCCTCTGCCCTTTTGATCTCTGGCAGCTGAGCTGGCAGTGAGTTAGGGGATACTGCCAACATGGACACCCTAGTCCTCTTTAGTAAGAGGGGAGAAGGGGAAACTTTTTTCTCTTTGGTTTGAAGAGGAATCCTTTCAAAGAAAAGATAATTGAACACCCACAAAAGAGAGTTCAAGCAGTCCCTCGGCTTTCACATCTGGCCAAATGGCTCGACCACAAACCTCTCCGTGTGGTCAAGTCTAAGGTAAGGCAGGTAACGAAGGGGAGGCCGTGGCAGAGGACACGCTGAATGAAACCTGGGGATGATACCCCTGGACACAAGCTGATGGGGGATGGTGAGCGGTGCCCCAGAGGTGAGGGATGATGTCAGTGAGTGGGTGAGATGGAGGCCGTCTAACCCATCAGTGCTGTCCTAACCCCCACCCCCGCGTTTGCAGGCGCCTTGGTTTCTGCTTCTTGCCTCTGCCTGGGTACCAAGGCTTGCCTCCTAGGCTTTCACAGTCTCAGACAACTTGGAAACTTTTGCTTTGACTAGTGAGGAGCCTGAGATCCACATTTATCTCAAGAAAACATACTCAATTAAGGAAAACAGACTCCTTACCCATGATTATTCTATATTCAGTAACGCTGGTTAAACATAGGCCTCCTGCCAAAAAGAGTCTTCAGTCTGTTTAAACAGAGTGAGGAAAAGGCCTCAAATTATTCTTTCCCCATTTCCAGCCCAGTGTACTCATATCGTCCTTACTCTACTGTGTGGTTTAAGGAAGAGCAAGGCATTCAGAAAGGACATTTTATCTACAGAAATTAAAACACCCTGCTGAAGTGCTCTAAACACACTTTTAATCTGCTAAGGTTGACTGAAAATGTTATCACCAAGTGTTTGAGGGGATTGCCAAAGTGAATACGTGCATCTGAGGAAATTCAAGTCCCATCCTCTGTCTGGAGTGGATCTGGGACTTGAGCAGCAGATTTGGAGTTGAAAAGACTCTCTGAGCTCAAGATCTGCCAGTTACTAAGGAACTTGAGAACGTTTCTTTGAAATCTCTGAGCCTCAGTTTATTATACATAAAGCATTGACTACTAAGTTTGCAGAGAAGACTTTATAGCAGATTTATAAGTCATAATAGATCAGCTAACCAATAAATCATTCACACTCGTCACCTGAGTACAAAGATGAAGAACTTCACTTGAGCAGTTTCATCATTTTCATCATTTATGAAACCATCCTCCTTTCTGTTGAAAGTTCTTCTTTCTCTGATTTTTTTTTAAATGTGGCTTGAACTATATTTACAATGGCATCAGCCCATTTCATTTTTTTTTTTTTTTTTACCAAATATGGCCTCATTCACAATATACTCTATATCTTTAGTCTGGGTTTAGAGACATATCTCTAGAGTTCTCTGCCCACCTTTTCCTCTAACCATTTAGATAATCAGGAAACATATGAGTATTAGTTCTAGAAGCTTCTGGTGTTGGTGGAGTTTGAACTGCAGTCTCAGTCTTCTTTGGTGACTCAAATTCAGCTTTCTCAACCATCGTCATGGAGAACAAAAGCAATAAAATATTTTGACTGTTATACACATAAAATGAGATGTTATATTTAAACGTCCATTTAAAACTTTTAAGGCCCTTTGCTGCTGCTGCTGCTAAGTCGCTTCAGTCATGTCCAACTCAGTGCGACCCCATAGATGGCAGCCCACCAGGCTCCCCCGTCCCTGGGATTCTCCAGGCCAGAACACTGGAGTGGGTTGCCATTTCCTTCTCCAACGTGTGAAAGTGAAAAGTGAAAGTGAAGCCGCTCAGTCGTGTCCGACCCTCAGCGACCCCATGGACTGCAGCCTTCCAGGCTCCTCCATCCATGGGATTTTCCAAGCAAGAGTACTGGAGTGGGGTGCAATTGCCTTCTCCACCAGGCCCCTCTAGAAATGTATTAAAAATTAAATGCCTTTTTCATTCAGTAAAAACTTTTTGAGCAAGAGAACCTGGCTGAGTTCTCCCATGTCACACTTTTCAGCTGTCTAGGCTTACTTCTAGCCTTTTGATTGTATGGAAAACTGCATCCTGAAGGTATTAAGGATGTGTATATTTATTCCTTTAACAAATATTTTCTGGGCACTTATTAAATAACCAGTACTTCTCTAAGCTTTGTGATAGCACAGAGAGAAAGAAGTAAGTCATAATTTCTGCCCTCATGAAACCTATGTTCTAGCAGTGGAGACCAGTGGTAAGTACACAAACTAATATAATAATTCCAACTAGATTTTGTATGATGACGAAGATGAAAACAGAAGCTAGCAAGCCAGGAAAGAAAACCTTTATATGGTCCATCTGAGATGGCATCTCTGAAGAGGGATGTTTAAGCTGAGACCAAAGGGCAAGCGATAGACCTGTGTGGGTGACTTCCAAGGGAAGGATGTTCTTGAAAGAGAGATTTGCCTGAAATAGCAGCTGAACAGAGAGATATGTAGCTGCAGCGTGGTGAGCTGTAGAAGGAAGCTCATGGGGAGGTTAGAGAGAGGCCAAGGGTCAGATCCTACAAGACCCTTCAAGGGCCATGTGTTGGATTTTATTTCAAAGTTGCTAGAAGGCCGTTAAAGAACATTAAGCACAAGTGTAGTGTAATTTGGTTTATGTGTCAGTAAGATCACTCAGAGCTCTGTGAAGGAAATGAGCTGGAGCAGGGACAGGAACAAAAACAGAGAGCCAGTTAAGGAACTGTCGCGATGCTCCAGGCAAAAGGCCCTGTTGGCCTGTATTCTTTTTAATGTACAAAGATTTTATTGGAAGAAACTCCTCTGAGAGGTAATGAGGAGGGAGCTGAGAAAGGCTGGAGAAGCTCTCAGAGCGCCATGGAGCCTGACACTGAGTGATGGTTGGAGGGAAGGAAGTTGGTACCATGTTGGCTTGTATTGACCTGGCTGCAGAAGAAAATGTAGAAAAGCAGATACAACTGAAAAATTTTGGAACTGAGCTGAAGAGGACTCACTAAAGGATTAACTGATGGCGGAAGTAGGGATGAAAAGAGGGAAGAATTAGGCCTTGTCTATTTAGCACAATGCCTAGCACATAGTAGATGCTCAGTAAACATATTCAAGATTTGTTTTTCTCCCATAAAAGCAAGATCTCCCAAACTGATGATCAAGGAAAGAACAGAGGATTATAGAAAATAGATAGATAGATAGGGTGAGTGAGAACCTAGAGGATGAATAAAGGAGGAAAAGACTCAAATTTCCTTTTGGTGAAGCTAGATAATGACTTTACTGTCAGTGGATCAAGGTTAAAATCTTTTTCCATGGGTCTCCCTCCTGACAGCTTTTCAATAAACGTCAAAAGACATCCTCCCAGGCCAGCAGAGGCAGAATTGAATATTGCATGGTGAATAAGCAACAGGCATGTATAGAGAAAAGACATTTTTAAAGTTATCTTGTGATCTAGGAAATAATTTTTCATCATTTCCTTGGTTGACTTCGAAGAGAGAGCTTAAGAATAAAGAAAAGACTATGAAGCATATAGTCTGAGAATGATGGAACCGAGCGATTCTGTCTTGGTCCATTGATTCGTATATTACAGAGGCATTTGTTAGCACTCCACTTTAGCATAAATATCGCATACATGCACAGCCACGTTTCTTTTGAACAAGACCACTAAAACAAAAAAATCCCCGAAATAGACAACATAATCCTTGCAAAGATTTTAAACAGGAGGCACAAATAGTCCCACACTTCAGACTGGCAGGGTTAGAAAAAAATAGATGAGGGTCATACATATTAAATACTAATGTAAGTGATTGCAAACACCCATGCTTTAATTGGCACCCGCGGTTTAATTCAGGACATTTTAGAAATTCTGATAATCTTAGAAAGGAGTTTCAGACATCTATATTTGTCCTCAGTCTTTCTTCCAAGATTCAATTTATGGACCATTTTTTAAAATCCTGCTAGTACCTCACGTGGAGAAGGCAATGGCAACCCACACCAGTACTCTTGCCTGGAGAACCCCATGGGCAGAGGAGCCTGGTAGGCTGCAGTCCATGGAGTTGCTACGAGTCAGACATGACTGAGAGACTTCATTTTCACTTTTCACTTTCCTGCATTGGAGAAGGCAATGGCACCCCACTCCAGTGTTCTTGGCTGGAGAATCCCAGGGACGAAGGAGGAGCCTGGTGGGCTGCCGTCTATGGGGTCGCACAGAGTTGGACACGACTGAAGTGACTTAGCAGCAGCAGCAGCAGCTCCTCACATAGTGCCTTCTAAATTTACTCTCAGTGAACTTACAAATAAAATGTGCTTGCGTTCATGCTAATACCATTTGGAGTCTAAAATTGGTGTTCAGGACCTCAGTCCTGCTCTCTCGCCTCTGGCTGTGGTTTTTAGTCTCCTGGATGTGACTGACACACTGGGAAGGCACCGCACCACACACATCTTCATTCTACTCAGAACAGTGATGCTCAAGGGGTCTGCTTATTCTCTAACTATAGCTCCTTCACTACCCTTTCAGCCAAATGTTATCTGGAATATTGACAGCTTTGAAAAAAGTTATGTTTAAAAAGGGGTGAGCCAGCCACTACAGGGATTAAAGGAAACTGTCGTTAGGTCGCTCAGTCATGCGGGACTCTTTTGCAACCCTATGGACTGTAGCCCGCCAGGCTCCTCTGTCCGTGGGATTTCCAAAGCAAAAGCACTGTAGTGGGTTGCCGTTTCCTTCTCCAGGGGATCTTGCTGACCCAGGGATCCAACCTGCATCTCCTGCATTGGAAGGCAAATTCTTTACCACCGAGCCACCAGGGAAGCCCAAAAGAAGATAATAAAGGTTTTTAAAGGGAAAGGAAGACTACTTCTCAGCATTGGGAAGTGGCATCAATAAACACTGACTTAAAGGCTGAAAGGTCCTTGGAAGGGTCCCTCACATTAAGTATCTGAATTGTTCTCTTTATGCTGTGGTCAGCTCTGAAACTAAGACCTTCTCCAGAGGAGCACTGTGTGCACAGACAGGCACAGTGTGGGGCCAGTGTCCTCCGTGTGATATATCAAAGGCCACCCACACTGACTTGTAGCAAGATTTCTCAAAATGCACTGGGTAGTCTGACCTCACTTTGCAAATACCTTTTTTTTCCCCCCAGCCTGGAGTGATAGGAATGAAGATTTTAGAAAATTTGTGTAATTGATGAGTAGTCCATAGCAGATATTTCTTCTTCTTTTTTTCTTGGAGTATAATCACTTTACAATNTCTCAAAATGCACTGGGTAGTCTGACCTCACTTTGCAAATACCTTTTTTTTCCCCCCAGCCTGGAGTGATAGGAATGAAGATTTTAGAAAATTTGTGTAATTGATGAGTAGTCCATAGCAGATATTTCTTCTTCTTTTTTTCTTGGAGTATAATCACTTTACAATGTTGTGTTACTTTCTGCTGTACAACAATGTGAATCAGCTATAAATGTACATACATCCCCTCCCTCTTGGATCTTCCTCCTACCCCCCTATCCCAACCCTCTAGGTCATCACAGAGCACCGAGCTAAGTGCCCTATGTTGGCAGCTTCCTGCTAGCTATCTATTTTCCTATGGTAGTAGTGTATACATGACAATACTAACATCTCAGTTTGTCCCATCCTCCTTTCCCTCCCTGTGTCCGGATGCCCATTCTCTATGTCTGTGACTCGATTCCTGCCCTATCTTTTCTGACCCCTGCTCCCTCCTTAGGTGACATAGATGGGTCCATCCTTTGGATCATGCGTACCTGAGCTTACTCCCTAACCCTGTAGTTAAGTCGCTCAGTCGTGTCCGACTCTTTGCGACCCCATGGACTGTAGCCCACCAGGCTCCTCCGTAGTAATTGATGAGTAGTCCATAGCAGATATTTCTTCTTCTTTTTTTCTTGGAGTATAATCACTTTACAATTTTGTGTTACTTTTCTGCTGTACAACAGTGTGAATCAGCTATAAATGTACATACATCCCCTCCCTCTTGGGTCTTCCTCCTACCCCCCTATCCCAACCCTCTAGGTCATCACAGAGCACCGAGCTAAGTGCCCTGTGTTGGCAGCTTCCTGCTAGCTATCTATTTTCCTATGGTGGTAGTGTATACATGACAATACTAACGTCTCAGTTTGTCCCATCCTCCTTTCCCTCCCTGTGTCCGCATGCCCATTCTCTATGTCTGTGACTCGATTCCTGCCCTATCTTTTCTGACCCCTACTCCCTCCTTAGGTGACATAGATGGGTCCATCCTTTGGATCATTTGGTACCTGAGCTTACTCCCCTACCCTCTAGTTAAGTCGCTCAGTCGTGTCCGACTCTTTGCGACCCCATGGACTGTAGCCCACCAGGCTCCTCCGTCCATGGGATTCTCCAGGCAAGAATACTGGAGTGGGTTGCCATTTCTTTCTCCAGGGGATCTTCCCGACCCAGGGATTGAACCCAGGTCTCCCATATTAGAGGCAGACGCTTTAACCTCTGAGCCACCAAGGAAGCCCATCCTACACACAATACTTTATTGTATTTATTCATATACAGTGTTGTCTCTTTTCCCCACTAGTCTCTTTAGCAAAAGGGACTGAGCTTTATTTGTACTTTTATCCCCAAATGCAAGATGTAGATGTCTCACCCAGGTGAAAGGATCAGGAAGCATTCTCCACTGTATGAAACCCTGTAAAAGCCTGCTCTCGTGGGACCTTGTAAAGTAGGGATTCACGTATTAGAAAGAGACAAATACATTAATTTTTCCCTATTCCAAATCATCACTACTGTGGAAGTTTTAATAGAACTACACATACCACACAGCATTTTTATCTATCCCTTGTCCTAATGATGAAGCAAAAAGGAGAAATATAGGGGGTCCTGACTCCTCCAGGCTGAATTTGGGGGAGCCTGCTTCTGGCCTGAGAGAACCAATGTTGAAATTCCACAGGGTCAGCCCGCCTCACAGCGCTGCGGAAGTGTAGGCTTGCTTCCTTATTGTTATCGTCAGCCAACACCTTATCTTAGCAGAGGTGGGGATGTTCTGCAGCTACAGAGGAGCCAGTGGCTTTCATTTATCTTAAATGAGCTTTCCTGAGTTCAGCCAACACTTCTGATGAATTTTAAGCCACAAACTCAGAAACTCAGAAGTCAGTGCCACCATTTCCAAAGGACAACCTTAGTCAGTTTAACTCATTACCCCTGACTATGCAATCCCTAAAAATGCAGCATTTAAACCTTCACTTCAGAATACTTTATTGAATGACAAGGGCTGCTAAGGCAATCGTCTGATTTAATCAGCGCTACAGTCTCTGGTCAGGAGCAAAGTGACCCTTTCAAGAGAGAAATTTCCTGTGTCACTGGAGGTGATGCCCAGTACATGTTTGGTGAAGGAATGAATGGACCAATGAATGGCATCTCAGTTCAGCTTTCACTCAGCACTCTGCATAATCGCCTTTCCTGACAGCAGGTACTCATGTGTACTCAGCATCACTGTCTGATTTTAGTTCTAGAAGACAGTAAATGTAAAGAAGAAACTTGGCTGCTTTTGTGATACACAAAAGATGCATCCTATGAACCTAGAGCCTATTATAGAGAGTAAGTCAAAAAGAGAAAAACAAATGTTGTACATTAATGCATGTGCATAGAATCTAGAAAGATGGTACTGATGAACCTGTTTGCAGGGTAGAGATGGGGGCTCATAAAGAAGAAACTTATGGACATGACAGGGGTGGGGGAAGGAGAGGGTGGGATGAACAGAGAGAGCAAGTAGCATGGAAACATATATACTACCATATGTAAAATAGATAGCCAGAGGGAATTTGCCCTATGATTCAGGCAACTCGAACGGGGGCTCTGTGACAACCTAGAAAGGTGGGAGGGACGTTCAAGAGGGAAGGGACTTAAGTGTGCCTATGGCTGATTCATGGTGTATGGCAGAAACCCACACAACATTGTAAAGCAATTATCCTTCAATTAAAAACAAATACATTAAAAAAACAGTGCATCCTAAAGATTTTAGATGACTCCCAGAAGGTGACTTTTTGAAATTACCATTTTTTAATCAACAGAAGAGTTGGAGAAATTTTTCAGCCCTTCAAAAGATTAAGGGTTGATAGGTTAATAGTATTTGTCCCTTGGGAATATCTAAATATTATACACATGAAGAAAGTTGCAACACCAAATAATTTTTGTTAAATACTGAGTGTCTTTCTCCATAAATTCAGAATATGACATTAGGAGAAACCGCTGAGTGATTCCGCAACAGATCACCTCACTCGTGGTTCCATCTGTATCTCCTGTCACTTGTGTCATTAATTCCTCTTTCCTTCCTTCTTCCCTTCTTTCTTCCCTTCCTTCCTCTCTTATTCTTCCTTTCTTTCTCTCCCTCTCATTTCCTTTTTATTAGTCACTAGGTGTAGATGTATTCATAAACATTGTATAGTCCTCACAACAATGAAATATAAGTATTAGTGTCATTATTTTTACAATTTGAGAAACTGAGTCTCAGAGACATCTTTTCACTGGGCCACACAGTACACCCGGAATTCAAAACCAAGCCTGAAAGCCTCCAAGGTCCGTGACCAGTCCATTTTATCAGTTTGTTTCTGATATTGTCCTTGGAGTGACTGTTGAAAAACAGTAATGTGTTTGGGGGTTTATTAAAAGCTAATGAAAAAGAAAAAAAAGTTGAAAAATATAAGATGAATCAGGAACATAGCATATTTTTATAGCCCTAAGCCAAAGACAGAGAAAAGTAGAATTAAACAAAAATTAAATGCTATTTCCTTCAAGACTTTTCTTAATATACTGTAAAACTTGATCATGTGCCCTTAAAAGCCATAATACAATGATCTGGATACAATCGTTCGACAATGAAATGCAATTCTTTGAGTCTATTTTGATATTCAAAGGCAGCCATAATGGTCTCTATGGATAGAAAATAAAAATACAGATAGAGACACGTGAAAGGACGTCATTTACAGAGAAGTCTCAAATATTTTACTGCCTTTTTTTTTTTTGCTGTTGTTGTTTAGTCACTAAATCATGCCCGACTCTTTGCCACCCCATGGACTATAGCCCACCAGGCTCCTTTGTCCATGGGATTTCCCATGCAAAAGTACTGGAGTGGGTTTCCATTCCCTTCTCCAGGGGATCTTCCCAACCCAGGGATCAAGCCTGTGTCTCCTGTGTGGGCTGCCAGGTTCTTTATCACTGAGCCACCAGGGAAGCCCTCTTCTACCACTCACCATGTTTATTTTTTCCAGAGTACCATGTCCGTGTTCCTTCCATTTCAGAATCTGCACCTTTTCATTATGTTTCCTTTGCCCATCCCCACCCTCCATTCCCGTTCTCCCTATCTTCTCACCTCTTTTCACCCTTTCTTATTTATTCTTCATATTTCAGCTTCAGTTCAGTTCAGTCGCTCAGTCGTGTCCGACTCTTTGCGACCCCATGAATCGCAGCACGCCAGGCCTCCCTGTTCATCACCATCTCCCGGAGCTCACTCAGACTCACGTCCATCGAGTCCGTGATGCCATCCAGCCATCTCATCCTCGGTCGTCCCCTTCTCCTCCTGCCCCCAATCCCTCCCAGCATCAGAGTCTTTTCCAATGAGTCAACTCTTCTCATGAGGTGGCCAAAGTACTGGAGTTTCAGCTTTAGCATCAGTCCTTCCAAAGAAATCCCAGGGCTGATCTCCTTCAGAAAGGACTGGCTGGATCTCCTTGCAGTCCAAGAGACTCTCAAGAGTCTTCTCCAACACCACAGTTCAAAAGCATCAATTCTTCAGCGCTCAGCCTTCTTCACAGTCCAACTCTCACATCCATACATGACCACTGGAAAAACCATAGCCATGGATCTCCTTGCAGTCCAAGAGACTCTCAAGAGTCTTCTCCAACACCACAGTTCAAAAGCATCAATTCTTCAGCGCTCAGCCTTCTTCACAGTCCAACTCTCACATCCATACATGACCACTGGAAAAACCATAGCCTTGACTAGACGGACCTTAGTCGGCAAAGTAATGTCTCTGCTTTTGAATATACTATCTCAACTTACCCTTTCCTTAAAGAGTCGCCCCCACAGCACCAGCTAAGTGTGTCTCCCCACCCAAAGCTGGGCGCTTGCTAGTTCCGGACACTGTTCTAAATATTTCCCAGGTGCTGCCCTTTATTCCTCACGACAGCCTTTAGAGGGAGGTGCTATTATAGCCCCATGGCACAGCTGGGGAAACTGAGGCATGGAGCAATCAAACAACTGGCCCCCTGTCTCAGGGCTGCTGTGAGGAAGGACAAAACTGGAGCTTCCTTGTTATAATCCATAGCCCACCATTCTCTCGATGACACAGCTACACTTCCTCTCTTAGGAAACCCTGTCTGCTCACTCATACATGAAGAACTGATCCTCACAATTGTTTGTGAAATTGTCTTTTTTCAATATTTTCCACTATAATCTTTATGGAAGCAAGGTCCAATTATAGATCATAGTCCCTACATCTAGCATTTGTGCCTGGACTATAGGAGACAGCTAATAAATATTTGAAGAGTAAATAAATAAATAGATGATCAAATGGAAGGACAGATGGATGGGCAGATGAATGACTTGGCTGGCTTATGTCTTTAAAAAATGGTGCCAGTGAATCTTGGATTTTAAGCTTTATCCCTGTCCCTGGGGTAGCAATATCATCATCTTATATGAAGAGCAGGGTGTTTTGGACAGACTGGGTCTTGGTCCATCTTGATTTTCTTTTTCAGTGGGAAACACTGATGTAGAATGTAGAATGTAGAGGTCAACAATAAAATTGGGATGGGGTTGAGAAGAAGTCAGATAAAATGGTATAGTATTTTTTAGCTAAAAGAGACCATAAAGATCACCAGATTCAGTTTCCTTGTGTTACAGGAGCTGCTGTAGTAATGATTCTTAGGTACTTAGGCCAGATTGCTTCAATCTCATCTTAACCTGTTTTCAGCAGAGGTGGCAGAATTCAGAACTGTTCTGCCAGTGCCGTGCTGTCTGGCATGTTCGGATACTGTCAGATAAAGATAAGACATGGGCATTTTAGACAAGTCATATGACTCTGATATGACCCTGTCTCTTATACACATCTAGATGTGTATAAGAGACAGAGTTCAGATAGAGCACAGGAGGGGTGGCCTAGCCACTCTATACTTTCTAAGACCCAAGCCTGTTATTGGCTGGGTCATCAGCTCAGTTGTCAGCCAGACTCTACACGTGACTTTGTTTGGGCTTCCCCACAAAATGGCAGCTGGGTTCCAAGAAGAAGCATCCCCAAAGGGTAAGGTAAAAGTGCATGGCATTGTTATGGTCTTGCCTTGAAAGCCAGGTGGAGTCTTTTTTACCCTATTTTATTGTTTGTTTGTCACAAAATTCTGCCCAGATTCGGGGGGAAGGGACATAGACCTAATCATTTGATGGGAGGGGCAAGGTCACCATGTAATAAGAACATGTAGTATGGGAGCTTTGTGGGGTGCATCTTTGGAAAATATGCCTTCCACTTCCCTGGATCTTCTCTTTCCTTCATCACTGTTTCTGTCCTGCTTGGGTTTGATTCCACTCCCAGTAGTTTCTCTTGAGTCTGGGATCCTGTCCTGGATGGGATCCCTGGACGGATCAGATTTAGAAGGTCACGGGGGCCAGTCTGCATCAGAGCAGGCCTTGCCCTCACTGGCTCTTGGACTGGGCAGTTTCGGCCACTATGATTGAATTGGTCTGCAGCACTCTCTAGTGAACCTGCTGGCTCTTTAGGGGCCTCCTGTTGTCAGATCACCAGAGGCCTCGCTGCTTCTCTGCTTTCTCCTGCACAGATCCTGATAGTGTGTCTCCTGGCAGCTGGTCCTCACCAGGTTGGGATTTGGAAGTCTGTGAACTACATAGTCTTGTAGTTTTGTGTAAGTGTTGTCATTAGAGGTTTGGGCTTCCCAGGTGGCGCTAGTGGTAAAGAACTTGCCCGCCAATGCAGGAGACGCGAATTCGATCCCTGGGTGGGGAAGATCCCCTGGTGGAGGGCATTTCAGCCCACTCCAGTATTCCTGCCTGGAGAATCCCATGGACAGAGGAGCCTGGCGGGCTACAGTCCATAGGGTTGCACAGAGTTGGACATAACTGAAGTGACTTAGCACACACACATGCACATAGTTGCTTTACAATATTGTGTTAGTTTCTGCTATACAATGATGTAACTCAACTATGTATATACATATACACCTCCCTCTAGAGCCTCCCTCCCAGCCTCAGCACCATCCTACCCCTCTGGGTCATCACAGAGCACTGAGGTCAGCTCCTTGTGCTATACAGCAGGTTCCCAGTAGCTATCTATTTTACACATGATAGTGTATATATGTAAATTCCAATCTCCCAATTTGTGCTCCCCACCCCCATCCCGTGTCATACATCTGTTCTCTATATCTGCATCTCTATTCCTGACCTGAAATAGGTTCATCTGTACCATTCTTCTGTTGCCTGGTAGCTCAGCTGGTGAAGAATCTGCTTGCAATGCAGGAGACCCTGGTTTGATTCCTGGGATCAGGAAGATCCCCTGGAGAAGGGATAGGGTACCCACTCCAGTATTCAGGCCTAGAGAATTCAATGGACAGAGGAGCCTGGTGGGCCTCAGTCCAAAGACTGTAGGGGTCGCAAAGAGTCGGGCCCCAGTGAGCGAATTTCCCTTTCATTACCACCTGCCGCTTATTCTTTGGGCTTCCTTGGTGGTTCGGACAATAAAGAATCTGCCTTCAATGCAGGAGACGTGGTTTGATCCTTGGGTGGGGAAGATCCGCAGGAGAAGGAAAAAGCAACCCACTCCAGAAGACCTGCTGGAGAAGGAAAAGGCAACCCACTCCAGTAGTCATGCCTGGAGAATCACATGGATAGAGGAGCCTAGTGGGCCGCAGTCCATGGGCTCACAAACAGTTAAACACGACTGAGTGACTAACTTTCATGGTAGCATTCTTGTAGGTTCCACATATATGTGTTAATATATGATGTATTTTTTTCTCTTTCTAACTCACTTCCTCTGTATGACAGACTCAAGGGTTTAGACTTGGCTGTCTAGTTACTCTGTTTTTATGTGGGGATCTAGGGAGATCCAAAATAGTGCTGCCACTACTGCCATCATTTTATCAGAATTCACCCAAAGTGATCTTTTAAAAATGTGAATCAGATTGTGCCAGTGCTACTTGAAAGTCTCCAATAACATCCCACTGCAATGAGAATGAAATGCATGTCTTACCTTGTACATTTCAGTGCATTAGGACTTTATGTCCCCTCCACTACCTGTGCTCAGGCCACACTAGTGAATGTTGAATCCAGATTCCCTGATTCTATGGTAGCTGTCATTATGATCTCTAAGCTGCTTTGTCTTGAGGACCTCAATTTACTGAATAGCCTTTCCATCTCTAATAGTCTCTGACACTGTTAACCTGTGACATTCGTGGGGAATATGTCCCGGGGCCTTCTTGTTTCCACAAACACACAAATATTATAAAATTTCCTCCATAAAATGCAGTAAAGTATAACTAAAAAATGTAAGTGACCTCTGAATGTTTCTTTGAATACAGAACTAAAATCATTCCTAAAGCCTTTAAAATAAATCCAGCCACTAACATAAATGCTACACTACATTACACAAGCTTTTTATTTCAAGAGATGCTTATTATTCTCGTCCATGCCCTCTGATCTGGCAGATAGTGAAGTCCAGCTTAATTTGAAAACCTGCCATATTGACCTGGACTAGAAAAGACAAGCTGTCCTTGGGCACCTGAAATCTGATTATCACTTTTGAAAAAATGTTAAACAAGGCATCTTCAAATATAGCACTTCATTTCTCTTGAATGGGTATTCTGGTTTCTCCCTCTGGTCCTCTGTGAATTCCTATGTTTTGGGGAGACAGGCTTTCAAAAGGACTCCGTCAGCTGAAGTGTCCCCTGCCCAAAATCTCTCAGGCTTTTATAGAGCACTTCCTCTTGCTTTCAAATCAACTCTTGCTTGGAGGTGAAGCCAGGTCAGACCCCACCCTCATGTTTGGAATGAAGGTATATGCTCCTTGTCTGTCCATCAATTCTAATTTCCCTTTCCTATCATTGCAGTTTTCACTGTTGAGCAATTTGGCACCTCCTGAATATTATGCAACTATTTGCATATAGAAATATGGCACTAATCCTGTACTGAAAATTCAGCCCTTCATTCCTTCATTCATTTCCTGCTTGTGTTTTTCTGTGTAAGATGCAAATCTTTATTGTGTCTTTAATTTTCCTTTCCCCGAGGAAATGCAGTCTGCACAACAATGCAGAAATGTGGTAACTGGTCCACTGCTTGATGGTAGGGTTCGTGGTTTCATACAATGCTTATGAACTTTTCCTCTGGATACACAAATCCCAGCACTATACCAAGTACTTTCTATACACTTATTTCTTAATTTCTACCATAATCCTGCAGAACAAGGGACCGTATCCTCAAAGAAAACTAAGGCTCAAAGACTTCCCTGGTGGCTCAGTGATAAAGAATCCGCCTGCCAATGCAGAAGAAAACTAAGGTCCAGGGAAGTTAAGTAGAAGAGCAAAGCCGATTTTCTTTACAGATCTGACTCACTCGAGCTTCCCAGGTGGTGCAGTGGTGAAGAACCTGCCTGCCAATGCAGGAGATACAAGAGACGTAGATTTGATCCCTGGGTCGGAAGATCCCTTGGAGTAGGAAACAACAACCTAGCCAGTATTCTTGCCTGGAAAACACCATTGACAGAGAAGCCTGGTGGTCTACAGTCCGTGGGGTCTCAAAGAGTCAGACGTGACTGAGCACACACACACGCACCCCTGTTTAAAAGTCTCAGATGGTAAAGGGTCTGTCTACAATGCGGGAGACCCAGGTTCGATCCCTGGGTTGGGAAGATCCCCTGGAGAAGGAAATGGCAATCCACTCCAGACTATTGCCTGGAAAAGCCCATGGACAGAGGAGCCTGGTGGGCTACATCCCCTGGGGTCGCAAAGAGTCGGACACGACTGAGCGATTTTGCTTCACTTCACTTTACAGTTCTTGTTAGTGTGTGTGTGTTTTGTGGATATCTATATTAGTTGTTTTGTGGAGTGAGAGCAGTACTGTTCAATAGAAATATATGATCCACAAATGCAAGTCAGATACACAATTTTATATTTTACTATAGCCATATTTTTAAAAGGCTTTCCTTGTGGCTCAGCTGGTAAAGAATCCACCTGCAGTGTGGCAGACCTGGGTTTGATCCCTGGGTTGAGAAGATCCCCTAGAGAAGGGAGCAGCTATGCACTTCAGTATTCTTGCCTGGAAAATTGCCTAGAATGTATAATCCATACTGACACAAAGTGTCAGACATGACTAAGCAACTTTCACTGCCACTGCATATTTTTGTTAGCTGTAGATTTATACACATATATTTTACAAAAATTTGCAAATTGTCAACAAAAAATTATAAACAGAAATTAGGTCTCATATGTAATATTTTGAATAACTGAAATATAAATTAATGTAAATGTCTTAAGGGATATAGTATCTCTTTCTTTTAATGGGCATATTGTTTTAAAACTTACATATATTGAGTCAAAAATGGTATGTTATAAACTATGATGTATAATTAGAGGAATTTATAACTCCTACAGAAAAGATTTTCATGACCCAGATAATCATGAAAGTGTAATCACTCACCTAGAGCCAGATGTCCTGGAATGTGAAGTCAAGTGGGCCATAGGAAGGATCACTACAAACAAAGTGAGTGAAGGTGATGGAATTCCGGCTTAGCTATTTCAAATCCTAGAAGATGATGCTGTGAAAGTGATGCACTCAATATGCCAGCAAATTTGGAAAGCTCAGCAGTGGCCACAGAACTGGAAAAGGTCAGTTTTCATTCTAATCTCAAAGAAAAGCAATGCCAAAGAATGCTCAAACTATCGCACAATTGCACTCATCTCAAACACTAGCAAAGTAATGCTCAACATTCTTCAAGCCAGGTTTCAACAGTACGTGAACCATGAACTTCCTGAACCGTGAACCATGAACGTTCAAGCTGGATTTAGAAAAGGCAAAGAAACCAGAGATCAAATTGTCAACATCCGTTGGATCATCAAAAAAGCAAGAGAGTTCCAGAAAAACACCTATTTCTACTTTATTGACTATACCATAGCCTTTAACTGTGTGGATCACAACAAACTATCGAAAATTCTGAAAGAAATGAGAATATCAGAACACCTGACCTGCCTACTGAGAAATATGTATACAGGTCAAGAAGCAGCAGTTAGAACTGGATCTAGAACAACACACTAGTTCCAAATCAGGAAAGGCGTACGTCAAGGATGTATATTGTCACCCTGCTTATTTAACTTATATGCAGACTACAACATGAGAAACACTGGGCCAGATGAAGCACAATCTGGAATCAAGATTTTGGGGAGAAATACCAATAACCTCAGATATGCAGATGACACCACCCTTATAGCAGAAAGTAAAGAGGAACTAAAAAGGCTCTTGATGCAAGTGAAAGAGGAGAGTGGAAAAGTTGACTTAAAGCTCAACATTCAGAAAACTAAGATCATGGCATCTGGCCCCATCACTTCATGGCAAATAGATGGGAAAACAGTGGAAGCAGTGACAGACTATTTTTGTTTGCTCCAAAATCACTGCAGATGGTGACTGCAGCCATGAAATTAAAAGATGCTTGTTCCTTAGAAGAAAAGTTATGACTAACCTAAACAGCATATTAAAAACCAGAGACATTACTTTGTCAACAGTCTGTCTAGTAAAAAGCTATGTTTTTTCCAGTGGTCATGGATGGATGTGAAAGTTGGACTATAAAGAAAGCTGCTGCTGCTAAGTCACTTCAGTCGTGTCCGACTCTGTGTGACCCCATAGATGGCAGCCCACCAGGCTCCCCCATCCCTGTGATTCTCCAGGCAAGAATACTGGAGTGGGTTGCCATTTCCTTCTCCAATGCATGAAAGAGAAAAGTGAAAGTGAAGTCACTCAGTCTGTCCGACTGTTAGCGACCCCATGGACTGCAGCCCACCAGGCTCCTCCGTCCATTGGATTTTCCAGGCAAGAGTACCGGGGTGGGGTGCCCTGAGCGATGAAGAATTGATGCTTTTGAACTGTGGTGTTGGAGAAGACTCTTGAGAATCAGTTGTACTGCAAGGAGATCCAACCAGTCCATCCTCAAGGAGATCAGTCCTGAATATTCATTGGAAGGACTGATGCTGAAGCTGAAACTCCAATACTTTGGCCACCTGGTGCGAAGAGCTGATTCTTTAGAAAAGACCCTGATGCTGGGAAAGATTGAGGGCAGGAGGAAAAGGGGCTAACAGAGGATGAGATGCTTGGATGGCATTATCGGCTCAATGGACATGAGTTTGAGTAAACTCCAGGAGTTTGTGACAGACAGGGAGGCCTGGCATGCTGCAGTCCATGGGGTCACAAAGAGTTGGACACAACTGAGCGACTGAACTGAACTGATAACTCCTAGGCCCTAATGAAACTTTCTGTGTAGGTTTCATATCTGATCACATTTAAAGTCTTTTACATAACAAAATTGTTTATTTGATTCAGTATTTTGGGCTTCCCTGGTGACTCAGATGTTAAAGAATCTGTCTGCAATGCAGGAAACCCAGGTCAGTCTCTGGGTCCAGAAGATCCCCTGGAGAAGTGAATGGGTACCCACTCCAGTATTCTTGCCTGGAGAATTCAATGGACAGAGGAACCTGGTGGGCTACATTCCATGGGATTGTAAAGAGTTGGACATGACTGAGCGACTAACACACTCACAACTGACAATTGTTTAAATCAAGTTAATTGTGGTAAGGTCATACTTTTTCTAAATACTCAACAATATTTATATAATTAGCTTGTGAACTTTTTCATTATTTCTTGTCTCAAATCACTATTATTCTGTTTTCAAATATAATATTGATACAAATGTCTGTGTATGTGGTATATGTATTTGTTATCTCTTATTGTATAGGAAGTTACCCCAAAATTTATTGGTTTAAACATCAACATTTACTATCTCATTTTAGCCAGCAGTGCCATGAAGTTGAAGTCCAGATATTGGACAGGGCTGCAGTCATATGAAGGCCCAACTGGTGTTGGAGGATCTATTTCCAACTTCATACTTCCTTATTGGCTATAGGCAGGAGGCTTCAGTTCCTTACCTCATAGACCTCTCCCTAAAACATGGCAGCTGACTTCATTCAGAAGCTCCCTGGATCAAATTGGCAAAGAGATAAAAAGGAAAGAATTAGAGAGAGAAGCCAAAATGCCTGAAGTTACATATCATTTCTTCTGTCATATTCTATTACTCATATACACCAGTGCTGACTCAATGTAGACAGTGACAAAGACATGAATATCAGCAAGTGGAGATCATTGCATCATCTTGGAGACTGGCTAACACAGCAAGTAATTTTTATACCAACATACGTTTCATCAGACATCAGGCATGTAAATACCAGTAGTTCTCAGGTCAGAGAATAATGAAGCACATTGCTATTTGAGTTTGAAATTCCTTGATAATGATGCAAAGAATTCTGCAATACAAAAAGAGAAAAAAATTATACAGGCAATGGGATTCAGTTAGAGATGGTGCTGCATTGTATTCTGTGTTAGCTCTTTTCACTATCAAATGATAGTTAATGGAATTTTTCTGGGAATATGCTGATCGTGTACAAAGGACAGAAAATTTATATGCTTCTATCATCATCATTCTACAGATATGGTATCAGTCAAGCTGAGTAAAATATTAATAAATCTATAGGACCTTTAACATTTGACATAAAAATGTGTAAATTATAAATAACATGCCCTTTAGTTAGTGGTTTTGCCTGTTTTATTTTACTCAATGTCTTTCAGCACTCATTGTTTTTATTCATTGAGCTCAAAAACTTTTTAAAATAAGTTTAACTTTATAAGATAAGAGGTTTATATACCTAAAGAAATGTCAGGAAATAAGGGTTTTTAAGCTTAACTCTCTTCCTCTTAGCATGAAATTTGTTTTTCTCTTGTGACTGTTTCACTACATATTTATTCAATCTCTTATTTTCACAGTAACTAACTTTAAAATAGTAAAGGGGGCTCAGTACACAGTAATCCAAGTCTATGTCCCGACCAGTAATGCTGAAGACTGAAGTTGAAAGGGTCTATGAAGACCTACAAGACCTTCTAGAAACTCTCTTCCTCTTAGCATGAAATTTGTTTTTCTCTTGTGACTGTTTCACTACATATTTATTCAATCTCTTATTTTCACAGTAACTAACATATTAAGATAGTAAAGGGGATTCAATACACGGTAATCCAAGTCTATTCCCAGACTAGTAATGCTGAAGACTGCAGTTGAATGGTTCTATGAAGACCTCAAAGACCTTTTAGAACTAACACACAAAAAAGATGTCCTTTTCATTATAGGGGACTAGAAAGCAAAAGTAGGAAGTCAAGAAACATCTGGAGTAACAGGCAAATTTGACCTTGGAGTACAGAATGTAGCAGGGCAAAGACTAATAGAGTTTTGCCGAGACAATGCACTGGTCATAGCAAACACCCTCTTCCAACAACACAAGAGAAGACTCTACACATGAACATCACCAAATGGTCAAAACCAAAATCAGTTTGATTATATTCTTTGCAGCCAAAGATGGAAAAGCTCTATACAGTCAGCAAAAACAAGACTGGGAGCTGACTGTGGCTCAGATCATGAACTCCTTATTGCTAAATTCAGACTAAAATTGAAGAAAGTGGGGAAAACCCAGATATGACCTAAATCAAATCCCTTATGATTATACAGTGGAAGTGAGAAATAGATTTAAGGGACTGTGATAGAGTGCCTGATGAACTAGGGATGGAGGTTCATGACATTGTACAGGAGACAGGGAGCAAGATCATCCCCATGGAAAAGAAGTGCAAAAAAACAAAATGGCTGTCTGGGGAGGACTTACAAATAGCTGTGAAAGAAGAGAAAAGCAAAGGAGAAAAGGAAAAATATACCCATTTGAATGCAGATTTCCAAAGAATAGCAAGCAGAGATAAAAAAGCCATCCTCAGCAATCAGTGCAAAGAAATAGAAGAAAACAACAGAATAGGGAAGAGTAGAGATCTCTTCAAGAATATTAGAGATACCAAGCAAATATTTCATGCAAAGATGGGCTCAATGAAGGACAGAAATGGAATGGACCTAACAAAAGTAGAAGATATTAAGAAGAGGTGGCAAGAATACACAGAAGAACTGTACAAAAAAGATTTTCATGACCCAGATAATCACAATGAAGTGAGCACTCATCTAGAGCCACATATCCTGGAATGTGAATTCAAGTGGACCTTAGGAAGCATCACTATGAACAAAGCTAGTGGAGGTGATGGAATTCCAGTTGAGCTATTTTAAATCCTAAAAGATGATGCTGTGAAAGTGCTGCACCCAGTATGCCAGGAAATTTGGAAACCTCAGCGGTTGCCACAGGACTGGAAAAGGTCAGTATTTATTCCAATGCCTAAAAAACACAATACCAAAGAATGCTCAAATTACCACACAATTGCACTCATCTCATACGGTAGTAAAGTAGTGCTTAAAATTCTCCAAGCCAGAGTTCAGGAATACGTGAACCATGAAATTCCAGTTGTTCAAACTTATGTTAGAAAAGGCAGAGGAACCAGAGATCAAATTGCCAACATCCGCTGGATCATGGAAAAAGCAAGAGAGTTCCAGAAAAACATCTATTACTGCTTTATTGACTATGGCAAAGCTTTTGACTGTGCGGATCACAATAAACTGTGGAAAATTCTGAAAGAGATGGAAATACCAGACCACCTGAGAGGCCTCTTGAGAAACCTGTATGCAGGTCAGGAAGCAACAGTTAGAACTGGACGTGGAACAACAGACTGGTTCCAAATAGGAAAAGGAGTACGTCAAGGCTGTATATTGTCACCCTGCTTATTTAACTTATATGCAGAATACATCATGAGAAATGCTGGGCTGGAAGAAGCACAAGCTGGAATCAAGATTGCTGGGAGAAATATTAATAACCTCAAGTATTCAGATGACACCACCCTTATGGCAGAAAGTGAAGAGGAACTAAAGATCCTCTTGATGAAAGTGAAAGAGGAGAGTGAAAACGTTGACTTAATTCTCAACATTCGGAAAACTAAGTTCATGGCATCTGGCCCCATCAACTTCATGGCAAATAGATAGGGAAACAGTGGAAACAGTGACAGACTATTTTTTGTGCTCCAAAATCACTGTAGGTGGTGACTGCAGCCATGAAATTAAAAGACACTTACTCCTTGGATGGAAAGTTATGACCAACCTAGACAGCATATTCTAAAGCAGAGACATTACTTTGCCTACAAAGGTCCATCTAGGCAACGCTATGGTTTTTCCAGTGATCATGTACTTTTTTGAAATTTGTACTATAGAGAAAGCTGAGTGCCAAATAATTGATGCTTTTGTACTGTGGCATTGGAGAAGACTCTTGAGAGTCCCTTGGACTGCAAGGAGATCCAACCAGTCCATCCTAAAGGAGATCAGTCTTGGGTGTTCATTGGAAGGACTAATGCTAAAGCTGAAACTCCAATACTTTGGCCACCTGATGTGAGGAACTGACTCATCTGAAAAGACCCTGACGCTGGGAAAACTGAGGGCAGGAGGACAAAGGGGATGACAGAGGATCAGATTGTTGGATGGCATCACCGACCTAATGGACATGAGTTTGAGTGAACTCCGGGAGTTGGTGATATACAGGGAGATCTGTCATACTGTGGTCCATGGGGTTGTGAAGAGTCGGACATGATTGAGCGACTGAACTGAACTGAACTGAACTGAAGGGGTTCTTTGCTTTGACCTTGGTGAAGCGAAGCAAAAGTCACTCAGTTGTGTCTGACTCTTTGTGACCTCATGGACTATGTATAGTCCAGAATGCTGGAGTGGGTAGCCTTTCCCTTCCCCAGGAGATCTTCCCAACCCAGGGCTTGAACCCAGGTCTCCCGCATTGCAGGCAGACTCTTTACCAGCTGAGCCACAAGAGAAGAAGTAATTTTAAATGAGCAACTCAAGTTAATTTAGTACAACTAGGTTTGTGTACATGTGTGTGTAAGATCAATCGTGTCCAAATCTGTGACCCCATGGACTGTAGCCCACCAGGCTTCTCTGTCCTATTGATTTTCTACGTAAGAATACTGGGTTTCCATTTCCTACTCCAAGGGATCTTCCTGACCCAGGATTCGAACCTGCTTCTCTTCTGTCTCTTGCATTGGTAGGTGGGCTCTTTCCCACTCTGACACCTGGGAAACCCAAGGAATGTTTTTTTTTTGTTTGTTTTTAGTTCATCTTCTAAGAAGTTTACTCTTATTTTCTAAGACAGAAATCAATATATCTTAGATATTTAAGGTATTGATAAAGTCAGGTTCTCATTCTTTTCCGTAAGTTAAAGATTTTTAATAGTTTATTTTAGACTTTAACACATAACAGGCAAAATTGCAGCATCTATTATTGAAATGTGACATCACAGCACACTTCCATGAGGTACTGGAAATATTCTGACAGAAGTACTGAGAAATACATATATTGGACCCAACATTTTCCAGATCCATGTTATTTACTAGGAAATGTTTCAAGTGAATTTTTACATACAGTTAATATTTCCAATACTAAGCAGTGCATATTTGTCAAAAACACATATTAAATCCTTTTCTCAATGATTGAGAAACTTAATTCATTCATCCACTCATTCAGCACACAATTATTGAGTATTTTAATATTAGGCCTTATGTTAGGAATTGGATATAGAATACTGTTTGGAAATCTCATTATATATTACCTACTCTCACAAATTATACAGACTAAGAAATGTAGAGGACATATATAACAAAAATTGCAAAATTCAAGCTATTATACTATAAGGACATAAAGTACGTGTTATTATAGTCGATAAAATAATAAGCAAATTTTGCTATTGATAAGGATAGTCTCACTTGGGAGATGACATTTAAACTGAAACCTGAAGTATGAGAAGTGCTGCCTGGGAGGATCTGGGGAAAGCACATTCTTGGCCGGGAGAACAGCCAGTGCAAATATTATTGTATATTTTAAGAACGTAAACAGTCATGTATAATAAATGCAGAGGAGAATGCCATGAAATGAGGTTTGGATTGATATAGTAAAGTCACACCTTCAGTTCAGTTCAGTTCAGTCGCTCAGTCGTGTCCGACTCTTTGCGACCCATGCATCACAGCACGCCAGGCCTCCCTGTCCATCACCAACTGTCGGAGTTCACCCAGACTCACTTCCATCGAGTCAGTGATGCCATCCAACCATCTCATCCTCTGTCGTCCCCTTCTTCTCCTGCCCCCAATCCCTCCCAGCATCAGAATCTTTTCCAGTGCGTCAACTCTTCTCATGAGGTGGCCAAAGTACTGGAGTTTCAGCTTCAGCATCATTCCTTCCAAAGAAATCCCAGGGTTGATCCCCTTCAGAATGGACTGGTTGGATCTCCTTGCAGTCCAAGGGACTCTCAAGAGTCTTCTCCAACACCACAGTTCAAAAGCATCAATTCTTTGGGAGTCAGTGA